>JACEFZ010008129.1:0-418812 GCA_014155875.1 Cepaea nemoralis
TGGACATGTCCGGATTGCAACGAAGATACCCCAACTGATAACTAACTACCTAACTAACTTGCATATTACACTGTGGTATTTCCTTCTTCTTAGTGACAACCATAATCAGTGTTTTCTTACTATTCAATTCTAACCCTAGTTGTTCACTGTATGTAATAACCATATCAACTAGATGTTGCAGATCCTGCTCATTGTCTGCAATCAATACTGTAATCTTGACACAAGCACCACGTACATCAACAAACGGGCAGATATGGCTAAGAGATGGCAGCGTCTACCTCAAGGTCATCAGTTACCTGGTTCGCTGCGAGCATGGAGGCTGGCATTTTATTCAAAATTGTGTTTCTAATATCACATGCACCCATGATCTCTTGATTAGTGACATTAGATACATAGTCTTCTCGCATTAAAAAAAAAAACAATAGTTGCGTGTCCTTCACAGGACGTAGCAGTCAACCCCAGCAATTTTGAAGTTCGTGATTCCTGGGCAAGTTTTATGTTCAGTAGTTTGCCTTTGCTTTCTGAACGACCGGCACCTATACCTATTTGCCACTTGGCAAGGTGCATAATAACAATGGAGGTATAACTTTCATACAGCTTTAGAAGTCTGGGGTTTATTCTCTGAGAGGGGCCTCACAAGTTCTGGCTGGGCAAATGAGTACGGTGTAAGCCAAATGAAAATATCATAAGGTACTTTTCTATCTAAAGAAGAAGAGGATGGACTATATTCATGTATAGTATGGTATCCTCTCAGGCTCATTCTTTTTTGAATTTGCTAATGTACTAAATATTCTAAATTTTGAGAACTCCCGTGACAACATATGCATGTTAATCTTGGACCATGTCGCAATCATTGTCAAAAACTGTCATTTACTGCCAATATAGTACCTTGCGGTGTATGGCAGAGGGGTCTTTGAGCCTGAGGAATAAAGGCCGCCTGGCTAGTGCAGTCGCCGCGAACTGTGCAGGTTAGGATTTTCTTTTTGCCCCCGACAGAAAAAAATCCGACACCTTACCGAGGGATCGAACCTGGGCCTCCCGAATGAGAGTCCGGCGTTCTAGCCTCTCGGCCAGTCGCAATCACTAAAAACGAAAATCAAGGCTTTTGACCTTAAATGTTACTAGAATATTCTGAGAATAGCGTTGATCAAGAATAAGAACATGGATATGTACAAGATCTACTCATCGTAGAAAACTGGCTCATAAAACAGTATCATGTCTCAGAAACTGAAATACTTTGGTCATATCAAACACAACAGTGGCTGGGAATGAGCAGTGATGGAAGGCGTGGTTCCTAGAAGCAGTGGCTGGGGACTACCAACATTAAGACAGGCACAGGTTATTAAAGAGATACCCTGGGCATGAAGATGCTTGAGGCAAGGGAACTGGCATATGATTGAGAGTCTTGATGATGAGCCGTGATGAGAGGATTGCTCTGCATACTATCTGATGGTTATGGTAGGGTCTTCCATGTTGAACAGGTCAAGGGATAAGGATCAGACAAAGTGAGACACAAACTTGCTGCCTTCAGGTAGACTGAAGATAATCAAAGGTTTGGGAAAGCAGACTCCAAAAATACTTGTCGAAATCAAATGTACTGAGCCACCGTTTTATGATAACGAATTCCAGTATTTGTTCTAAAAACAAAGTTTAACATTTGTGTCATCATCATCAAGTGCCGTGCCGGCTGGCGTAGGCGTTCATGGCTCTCCATAGATCTCGGTCTTTGGTTTTCTGGATCAACTCTGCTGCTGATATTCCTCCATACCACCGTCTCAATCCATCCAGCATCACTTCTCTTGGTCTACCTCTGCCTCTCTTCCCCTCGATCTTTCCAGTTCTTACGATGTTCTCCAATGCCTCTCTTCTCATCACATGACCGAGGAAAGCTGTTTGTCTCTGTCTTATTGTTGTATATAATGTTCTAGTTTCATTAGCCTGTTTCAGGCAGTCGTCGTTAGTTACTCTGGCAGTCCAAGGAATTCGCAACATTCGTCTCAGGAACCACATCTCTGTTGCTTCTAATTTCTTCTTAATTTGTTCATTTACATTCCAAGATTCACTGCCATACAGCAAAACTGGTTCTACATAGCATTTCAGCACTCTCTTTCTTACATTCAGTGATAGTGACTTATTGCATAAGATACTCTTCATTTTCTGAAATGCGGCTTTTGCCTGCCCTATTCTGCTCCTAATCTATGTTGTACATCTTCCATCTGATGTTATAAATGCCCCTAGGTATCTACAATTATCAACTTAGTTAAGGATTTTCCCTTCTATTTCTATGTCACATTTTGGTGTCACCATTTTCTTTGATATTACCATTGTTACTGTTTTCTTGATATTCAAGGTGAGTCCTTTCCTTGCACTCTCTGTTACTGCAACGTCTAATAATTGTTGTAGATCTGTTGAATTATCCGCCAACAATACTGTGTCATCTGCATAGCGTATATTATTTATATTATAACCTCCAACTAGTATTCCTGGCATCTCTTTGATCTCTCTCATTATTACTATACAGGGAGAAAAGATCTGGTGACAAGACACACCCTTGTCGTACTCCTAGCTTTATCTGTTCGTAACTACCCTCTTTATTTCCCATTTTAATTGCTGCTACTTGGTTCCAGTAAATATTCTTTATTATTCTTAAATCTTTTCCATCAGTGTTGATATCTTCCAACATTTTAATCAGTTCATCATGTTTTACTTTATCAAATGCCTTAGTATAATCTATGAAGCACAAATATATGTCTCTCTGTTTCTCTATTGACCTTTCTATTAGTGTCATTAATGTATAAATTGCATTGTTTGTGCCCTTTCCTTCCACAAATCCATACTGGTCTTCACTAATTTCCATTTTTCTTTTCTTTTTGGTTCTTCTCTTTATGATTCTGAGTAGAAGCTTAGTGATATGGTTTATAAGGTTAATTGTACGAAAATCTTCACAATCAATTGCTCCTGGTCTTTTTGGTATAGCTATAAATACAGATTTCAGCATATCACTGGGTAAATATCCACTGCTGTAAATATCATTCAACATTTTGGTTAATATATCTACTCCAAATTCTCCCAATACTTCTAATTCTTCTATTGTGATTTCATCTGGCCCAGCTGTTTTTCCTTTCTTCATACGTTTCATAGCGTCAGCGACTTCTTCTTTCAGAATAGGTGGACCTTCTAAGTTACTATCTTCTGTTAATTCTTCCCTTTCTCCTTCATATAATTCTCTTATATACTCATTCCACCTCTTCATTATAGCATCTTCCTCTAATATTATCTTTCCTGTTTTGATTTCAAACACCCTGTATTTATTCTTATTTTTCTTCCTGTAAGCTCACTGATTTGTCTGTGTATATTTTTTGTATCTTTAATGGAATTTAATTCAATTTTTTTGCATTGCTCGTTTAACCAACTTTCTTTAGCCTTCCCACATTTATCTTTTATTTCTTTATTTATCTTAGCGTATTCTTGTTTGTAATTTTTACTCTGTTTTCTTTTGTCCATCAGTTTTAAGATATCTTCATTCATCCATTTTTTCTTAGATATTTTGCCTCTCTCCGGTAATACTTCTTACTAGTTTGATGAATGGAGTCCCTTAACATTTCCCATTGTTCATCTATACTCTGTATTTTAGTTATTGCATTGTACCTATTTTTCACAGTCACTCTGTATTGTTCTTGCATTTCTTTATCTATTTTCACAACCTCTTTATTAAGTCTCATCTTCTTAACCATTTTTTCCCCTCTCTTTAATCTTACTTTTATTTGTCCACATAGTGATACAGGATCACTATCAGGCAGCACCAGGCATTGTCTTTACATTAATTAAAGCATTTCTAAATTTTTTATTAATTAGTATGTAGTCAATTTGGTTGCGTATTTTCTTATCAGGGCTTATCCATGTGTACAGTCGTCTTTTATGGTGTTTAAACCATGTGTTTCCAATTATCATATCATTGATATTTGCCCATTCTATTAGCTTTTCCCCTCTTTCATTTCTTGTACCTAAACCATAATTCCCCACTACATCCTCCATTTTCCCCTTTCCTACTTTTGCATTAGAATCACCAAGTATTATCTTTATTTCTTGTGATCCAATTTGAGCCATCGCCATTTCTATTTCGTCGTAAAAGTGTTGTATTTCTTCATCACTACTGCTTGCTGTTGGTGCATATACTTTATAATATTTATGTCTATTGGTTTGCCTTTAATTTTTACCATACTAACTCTATCTGAAATACACCAGTATCCATTAATTGACTTGGCTGTTTTTTCGTCTAATATTATTCCTACACCTTTTTCATGTGTATCCCCTCCAGAATAAATTATTGTGTGATTGTCAGCTATAATTTTGCCCGATCCCTTCCATCTCATCTCACTAACGCGTAGTATATTCATTTTCATGCTATCCATCTCTCTTAGAACATTGGTCAACTTTCCTAGCTCATTTAATGTCCTAACATTCTATGTTCCTACTCTAAATTTATTTATTTTAGTTAAGATTTTGCTATCAGTAGCTGGATGACGGTCTGGTGTCACCTGTGGCTCATGACTGTCCCTACCGGACGAAGATGCCCTAAGACAGCCATTAACGTCCTTCACTAACTTTGATATATGTTTTGCCATGAATTCTTGGGAAGATAATGTGGTGGTTTCCCCTTGCCTTCCACATTCACATGGTGGTCTTTTTACCTCTGCCTTTGACAGCCATTTCCGACTGCAAGGACAAGTGAGTGCCCTGCTCTGCTCAGCTGCAGAGTTGTCCACTTATTCCGGTGGATACTCGGTTCCCAGAGCTGTGTTAGCCACACCGTAGTGTGTTTCCATCCTCTACCGCGGGGAGGTGCAGTTGGGATTTTCCCTTCATAAAGTTATGGTCTCTGACCAAAACTCTCCAGTACTTTTAGAGGACATTTTGTGTAACATAAATAAATTGAAATATATGCATTAAATGAAGCTGTAACAAAAACACAATGGTTATTAAAACTAGTGTCATTTATACACAATATACTCATGTTTGGTAACATTTTTTTGAGGAATGTATTTAAAGCTTCATTTGACACTGTTTTAACAATATCTGCAGAGCTGTCTTTTAATCTATGGTTTCTTTAGTTTAGTTGTTGAATTGTAAGCATATAATTTGGGAAAGGAGTGCAACAGATGTCAATTAAAAACATAAAATATGGGCTGAAATTTTGGCCTCATTTCATAAGCTACTCTGTTTACAGTAATAATTGTGCATTGAATTATTCCAATTTGTTTGTCTAATTCTCACAACATTAGGAACTTTCTCACTTTGATTGTTGTTATTTTATCATGTATTGTATAGTTTGGATTCCCATAAGTTTATTTTCCTAGTTAAAGAATATATTTGCTAATTCTTTGATTTCAGTGGTTGTTAGTAGAATTTGTAGCATGCAGTTTTTCTGTCAATAAATAATGAAACTGATTATGTGTTGGTTGATTTCTTCTTCTGTGTTCCTCCTTCAAAGGAAGAGAGTTACACTATGCCCATTAATGCCCTCACTGACATAAAGGTTGGAGTGTTCAACTTCGGCATCCATTTGTGTGAGGTTTAGTTCCTCAAGATTGGTTCCATCCATGATAACAGTAACATGATCTATTTGTCAATAGGTTGGTGTATCCCAACTTTCGCATCCATTTGTGTGAGGTTTAGTTCCTCAAGACTGGTTCCATCCATGATAACAGGATCTGTTTGTCAATCGGTTGGCTTTCACATATGCACACATGTTGCCCACTCACACACATATATAAGCATGTGCCCACTCACACACATATATAACGCACACACACACACACACACACACACACACACACACGCACACACACACTAACAACTTTGCCTGGACAGCGGTCCTAAGGTCTACTCTTAGCAGCTTCTAATCTTGTAGCATGGCGTTTTTCTGTCACTATACAAAACTGTTTTTGTCTTTGTTGATTTCCTCATCACCCTTCTGTTGTCTCCACCTTGGAGTGGTAGAGGGGTGTGTGGATTCCAGTGACTCCGAGAGCCATGCCGCCTGTAGTGTAAGCTACTGGTAGGGTCTTCCATGTTGGCCAGGTCAAGGGATAGGGGCCAAGTAAAGCGAGACACAAATGCTGTCTTGTAGCTAGTCTGGGGACAATCAAAGGCTATGGAAAGGAAACATGAAAATAATGTGCGTCAAAGTCGAATCTAGTAGTCACCCAAAGTAATTAGCTTTATATTGATATTTAACATCCTTTTTCAGGAAGAATGCATCACACCTAGGTATGTACCTCTCTAACTTAGAGGTTATGTTTCTGACTTTGGCTTGCTTGTGTCCGGTTTATTTCCTCTAGACAGAGTTCATCTACGAGCTGTCTATTCCCCTTTAGGCAGGCTTCCCAATAACAATTTTGCCAAGAAGTGGCCTTACAGCCTACTCTTTAAAATTTCCAGAGGCTGTGAAATTTTAGGTCTGCAATTTGCACCCGACCATTTTTTAAGCCTTTATGTGAGAAGACTATGAACCGGCTCCGTGTTGAAGGTGTTACGGATGCGATTCGTAATCCGGTATACCCGGGTTCGAAACCCAGCGGTGCTGGTTTTTTTTTTCGAAAAAGGTATAGATGCCGGTCGTTCAGAAAGTAATGGCAAACTACTAAACTTGCCCAGGAATCATGAACAGCAAAATTGCTGGGGTTGACTGCTACGTCTTGTGAAGGACACGCAACTATTTTTTTAATGCGAGAAGACTATGTATCTAATGTCACTACTCAAGAGATCGTGGGTACATGTGATATTAGAAACAAAATTTGAATAAAATGCCAGCCTCTATGCTCGCAGCGAACCAGGTAACTGATGACCTTGAGGTAGACGCTGCGATCTCTTAGCCATATCTGCCTGTTTGTTGATGTACGTGGTGCTTGTGTCTAGATTACAGTATTGATTGCAGACAATGAGCAGGATCTGCAACATTTAGTTGATGTGGTTGTTACATACAGTGAACAACTAGGGTTAGAATTGAATAGTAAGAAAACACTGATTATGGCCGTCACTAAGAAGAAGGAAATATCACAGTGTAATATGCAAGAAAAGGAGAATATTCTTAAACAAGTAGTTGATTGGTACAATTATCTCGGAAATGCCATAACAGCTGATGGGAGATGCCTTGAAGTGATCAGAACAAGAATCGCCATGGCGAAGGTAGCCTTTTGCAAGATGGAAAACATACTGACCAATAAATAAACAGATGTCATTTGCAACGAGACAAAGAGTGTTGAAGTGCTAAATAGAACCTGTACTTTTGTATGGATGTGAAGCGTGGACAATGAGCAGACAAGCTGAAAAACATCTAATGGCTGTGGATATGTGGTTTCTGAGGAAAATGCAAAGAATACCATGGCCAGACAGAAAACCAAATGACCAAGTCCTACAAGAAACAAATGAAAATCGCAAACTGATTAGAGAAATTAGACATAGACTGTCAACATTATTTGGTAACGTTATGAGAAGAAATAAATTGGAGAACTTGGTGACAACCGGTAAGATTGAGGGGAAAAGAACAAGGGAAAGGCAGAGAAGTAAATATGCCTGGATGGCTTGGCCACATGGTGGTGTTTGTCCATCAAGAATGATGATGACCATTCATGTCATCCAGTGGTGCTAAAAGTTTGCCGCCGTGAGTTCTAAGATGGCTGGTAAGGCCTATTTTGGCTCGAAATGTTCTTTGACAATGTGAGCAAAGAATGCTTGACGTTCCAGGAGAAGGATCTCCTGCATTTGTTTTTCTGTTCAGTCTTTCTTTCCCACAGCTCTTGCAGTCCTGTTTGCTTCACAAGTGACTACACCCTTGCGTAATGATGTTCGCCACAAATTTCGGTCTGTGGCCGCAGTCTCCCAAGTGTCGTGATGAATTCCAAAAGCTTTTAGTGAAATCTTCAAAGTGTCTTTAAAGCGTTTCCTCTGGCCGTCGTAAAAAAAAAAATCATTTAGGGAGCCTGTGATCTGGCATGCGAGTCAAGTGACCTGCCCAGCGAAGCTGATTCTTCATTAGTAGAGTATGGATACTGGGCATGGACGCTCTTTCTAGGACTTCAGTGTCTGGGATCTTGTCTTGCCATTTAATCTTCAATAGCTTTCTAAGGCAGACTGTGTGGAAGTGGTTTAATTTCCTGGCGTATCGCTGGTAAACATTCCAGGTTTCACTAGCCACATGGTATGGTTGATACAAGAACACAGAGCTGATTCACGACTCTGGTGATCGTGTGAGATGGCGAAACATGACCGCCCACGCTTATCGGCAAGGCACATGATGATGATTGTGTCAAGATTGGGAAGAATTGTGTTAGAAGTGGAAGCTGAAAGAGAACCAAAAAAATGTGGACATCAGAGGACAAGCTAAACACCAGCCTTAAAAAGATGTCGTGAGCAGGAATGGTTTATTAGTACGAATATTTTTGTTTTTCTGTCTTCGAGGCGAAGGAGTTACAGGCGCAGTTCCCGCATACCCGCTTTCGAAACGCAGCTGCAGACGATTTGGCAGCAAACCGTCTTGCGTTGGTTTTTTTTACGAAATGGTATGGATGCCGGTCGTTCAGAAAGCAATGGAAAACTACTGAACGTAAACTTGCCAAGAGATCACAACAGCAAATAATGCTGGCTGTTGATGTGACGCCCTGTAAAGAATATGCAACTGTTTTTTAATTCTTTTATTACAAGGGAAATAATTCCATCTAGGTTGAAGTCATGTTTCGGTTTTAGCAATCAAGGGGAACAATTGCAGATTTCACTCTATTTGTACTGATAGCTATTTTGCAAGAGAAGTATATGTTTATTCCTGTAATAATTTTATTCATATTTTGGATGGCATCAATTGAATGTTAGCATTATAAAAGATTTACACATTTTTGATTACTATTTGCAATTTCAGACACTAAATTGTTGTGTAATATATATTATTTAGTAAATTATTTATTTCTTTATCTGCTAAGCCACGTCTGTCTAAACAGGGTTAATGTTCACTCTGGTTTCTCTTCACAACGTACAAAAGTTATACCTACATTGGGTATAGTTTGTTGTAGGATATCCAATGGAATAACGATTTTCTCTCTCACGGATTATTTAAAAATATCAGTGATTTTAATTTTGTGGAAGTGAATTCGATAGTTTATCACCACGTGTAGATCTGGATTAAAATTTTCTCTGTCACGGATTATTCAAATATATCAGTGATTTCAATTTTGTGGAAGTGTTTTCACCACGTGTATCTGTATCTGTGCTTCCGTATTGAAGATTTCCTCTGTCGCGGATTATCGAAGATGGAAAACCAAATTGTTAAACGCGTCAAAGTCAATACAAGTGAAGGTTTCGAAGGAGGAGCGTTCCATCAAGCGAACACACTTGTGTTTTCTATATCAGGACCTCATGTATTCCGGTTCAACTATTCGCTGATGACGAGCGTCTTGTGGGGGGGGGGGGGGGGGGGGGGGGGGGGGGGGGGAGGAAAAAAAGGAGGGGGAAAGGGGGAGAGGGGAGAGAAAAGAGGGGGGGAAGGGAGAAAGAGGGGGGGGAGAGAGAAGGGGAGGGGGAGTGGGGAAAAGGGGAAAGAAGGGAAGAGAAGAGGGGGGGGGAGGAAAAAGGAGGGAGGGGTAAGCTCAGCTGACACCGAAGCAAAGGCGGCTCATTATGAACGGCTTCACGGGATGAAGCATGAACTTCAGGATCTAAGTACTATTGTATTGAAAACATAGAGAAGGGAGAAAATACAAGGCTATGATTCCTGATGGCCTACAAACCGCAACGATTGAGAACAGTGAGCAAATAGCCCGGATATTCGGGAGTATATAAACGGCTGAAGGCATAACTGAAACACGCACGGACAAGTGATTACTTCTGTGCAACCCGAATAAACCTCCTGCCACATTACGGGACTGGAGTTGGACGGGTTAGAAGACAACTGCATATATGAAGTCAAGCTCTGACCACAGGTATAAGTCTGTTTATTAGTCCAGGTAAAAACAGTACTACAATATTGAAGCACGTCTGGCTAAGTCAAATACTGGATGGAAACTGAAGTCGTTTACTCACGCGTCACGCGTGAGCGTCCCTAACAAACCCTTTCATAGTGCTCCGCGTGCGCCATTCATTTCCCAACCCTTTTCTATTTCAACATCATATATCTCGGAAACTACTAACAGAGATGGTGCTCTGTTATATACCTCCCTTTCTTTAAGAAGACTTTTCTTGAAAAGTCTTAATTCCCTACCTACTTATTCTATTATGCTTTCCTGCCTAAAACCTTAACCCATATTATTTCTCCAAGTCATCTTAAAATAACCCCCTCTGAACTTTATCTCTACTCCCTGAGTCCATTCTCCACTTGTCTATATACTAACCGCTATGTTCAGTTGAGTAATACTTCTTCTTCGTTTCTGTATACAAGGTTTCATAAATAAAACAGTTCACAAAGATCTTTCATTTTGAATATACATATATACAATTGTTCATAAAAATCGTTGGTATATACTTTGCGTTATGTAACTTCTCATTCTCTCTCAACATCAACAACACAACACAGGATAGACAGAAAAGATGGGGTGCGCACCCAGTAATGAAGATATAAAGAAGTAATTCAAAAAACAATCACATTTACCTCCCTTGCAAACGCAAAAACTTTTACAAATAAAAGTTTTTCAAAAACACATCTTATGACTTATATCTCTGTTTGTTATAAATTAAGTCGATCTGAAATATACTCAATATTTGTACTGCCATCCACACCCATGACTATATTTCACCTGTCTCATGTCCCATCATGAAACCATTAACAATGTTCATTTTCCATAAACATATTTTAAATTAATTAACGCTGTTTATCACAGCTCCTATATTTACTCCCTCGCATCCCATGACAAGCATCCCTATTCATATACGTATCTAACCCTGTACCAAACCATATGCACTGCTATTCACAGCCCCCTTAATATCCATTCTAGCTTTTTATATTTTCTAACTATCACAGCCTTTTTTTACACCCGCCTTTGACGTTAGTCACGTTTATTCCTTAATATAATGTGGCATCCACTCCATATACCTTCAATCAATGCTGACTTAATGCAGCTCCTATTTTAACTCCCCCAGAACCCTTTTATTGGTGTAGTAACCATTATAAAACCCCATCATCTAAGTTATGGCATATGTTTCCACAACTTCATAGCCACTATGTAATTAACCTCCCTATCCTAAAACATTAGCGCTGATTGTCACAGCAGCCTTCTTACCAACACAAGGTACTCATGAACTTATTACTCATAAAGAGAATGTGTCTCTCTTCTAGTCCTCAGTCGTTTGTTAACTATTTCTGACCGAGGGTTTTAAATAAAGCCACCGGTCTTATTTCGTCTTTATTCCTAAACAAGAACCATAATTGCTTGTTAACTAAAATTTTAACAATTTTTCAACTTATTTGTAAACAAGGGTATGACTATTCAACACATCAAGACAAATTCAAACCAAAGATCATGAGTCAACCAAAACGAAGTCACCAACAGGAGATCATACCCCCCCCCCCCCCCCCCCCCCCCCGTTTTGAATACACATTTTTCTTTCCCCGCATATCAAATAAATGTAATCAACCAATTCAAAGAAAGACATTATTCAAAATAATATGACATACATCCTATCCATTGTTAGTCACTTTTACGGACTAACAATACATTATTTATCTATTAAGAAAACTCAACAAGTCCAATCTTAAAATCAAATGGCAATAAAAATACCTTTTCAAGACCATACGAGAATTATCTAACTTATTACTAAAATATACAACATCATGTCTACTCCTCAAGACAACTCAGTACAGTATTAATCAAACCATTTGCCACTCTGTTTCTATAAAACACCTGTAATACACAGCTACTGTATTTCAACAATTATCAATTTTCTCTTTAAACCACAAAATTTTCATCCTGCTATCTGTAGCATTTTCTATCAATTTATCTACCATATCTCCATTTCTTCAGTAACTCTAGATTTTTCTGTATAAGTGCTATCTCCACATCAATGTCTTCCTCCTCTCGTAAGGAAATATTTTCCTTCATGCTACTATCTCTATTAGATTCCGTATTTTCATCCATTCCTTCTTCTTCATCTGTATGTCTATTGCTAGCAGCCGCTAATTTTTTCCTTTCTATATCCAATCTAATCTGTCTATCATAGTTTCTTAACGATCTTTCGAGTAGTGGCACGTCATCGTCGCTTGATGAATTTTCCCTGATTCTCCTCTGTCTTTTCACTTCTTTTTTCTCTCTGTCTTTCTATTCTCCTTTTCACTGCTTGTCTGGTATTTTTAAATGGAGCGGTTACCTCTTCTTCCATAGATTTTACGCTATCATAACAACCATCATACGTATTTCTCTCTTCTTTCATCAAAGTTTTCGGTGTTGTCTGTTCATAAGTATCATCCTCAACTGGTGTTGTTATTAATTGACTTTGTACCGGATCTGGGAGTATTGTATATTTAGCTCTTCTGACGAGTTGTCCATCCGAATATAAGTCGACTGAATAATAATAATAATTATTATTGTTATTGTTTCTCTCATCTTCATTATCTCTTCTCAAATATTCTACGTGTGCCCTTGCTACATGTCCTGTGATTTGGTTCTTTATAATGTATGATACATTACCTAACTTTTCTAAAACTGGAATCCAATGAGCATCAAATTTAGAGTTTCTTCTATGCTTTTTGTAATAAACTCTATCACCTACTTTGAATTCCTGTAATTGTGTATTTCTGTTTGCGTACCTTTTTTGTCTTTCTCTGGCTTTAATTATATTGTTCCTTAACCTTACATGCGCTTTGTGCATTTCTTGTATAATAACTTCTTGAAAGTCCTCTCCCATATATTTACGTCTTGGTTTTAAGAGATTGTCAATTGGTAGTATAGGCTCTCTTCCGTGCAATAAGTAGAATGGTGAAAACCCTGTTCCCTTATTTTGATGTGTGCGTATCGTGCTTAGTGCAGATCCCAAGAAAAGATCCCAATCTTTTTCATGCTCATCGACAATCTTTGCTATAATAATATACAATGTTTGATGTTGTCTCTCATTCTTAGCGTTTGAAGAAGGTCTATAATACGAGGTTTTTATATGGTTTATTTTCAAGTCTTGTAATAACTTCTCGAACTTCTTGTTTACAAACTCCTTACCATTATCTGTGAGCACGATCTGTGGGCAACTAAATCTTGGTATGAATTCCTGTAGAAAAATATTAATGATAGTGTCTGCGCTCTTATCTGGAATTGCATAAGTTTCCGTCCACAGACTATAGTTATCCACGATATGAAGTAAATATACATTGCCTGATAGTGTTCTAGGGTGAGGACCTGATATATCTAAGCTGATTTTCTGCATAGGAAACTGAGGAATGTCAGTATCCTGTAATGGACATTTGATCGTTTTCATATTCCTTAATCTACACTTCTCACACGCATCGACGTATTTACAAGCAGTTTTAAATAAGTTCGGCCAATAATATTTATTATTGAGTGCTTTTACTAACTTATCACGACCAAGATGACCATTCTCATCATGATATGCTTTTAGAATTTCAATTTCCAAATGTTTTGGAATGTATTTTCTCAACTGTTCGCTTCTTTCATTGACGTAATATAACTGATCGTCATCCTGCAAATCTAAATAATTCTTCTTATACTTGTTCTCACCCGTTTCGTTCAATTTATGTTTTATTTCTACAACTTTCGGAGCTAATTCTTGTTCTTCCCTCATATTTAATTGCGTTAAATGTGGGTCTTCTGCTCTAGGTTCAGATTCTTGATCCGACGGTAAACTCCTAAAATCTTCTCTATTTATTATGGCAGAATCTAATATATTTACCTGCCAGTTTCGGTCGTCTATTTCGGGTTCACCGTCATCCTCAGTGTTTCCCGACGTCTGTTGATACGGTATTCTGGATAATAAATCTGCACATGTGTTATCCCTACCGGGCACATATTCCATCTTCGCATTGTATCCCTGTAAATTCAACGCCCACGTCTGTATTTTTCTGTTCTGCACTGGAGCTTCTGGTAAAGATTTTAAGGGCATGTGGTCAGTTCTAATAATGAAATTGGCGTTATGTAAATAATAATTAAGTTTCTGAAGAGCATAATGAATAGCGTATGCCTCCTTCTCAATAGTCGGCCATTTTCTCTGAGACTTACTAAGTTTGTGTGACAAAACATAAATTGGTCTTTCGTTCCTAACTCCTGGTATCCCAGATTCTTCTCCTTCATATGGTTGAACCAAACATGCTCCTATAGCATTATCTGAAGCATCTGTATATAATATTAGCTGTTTATCCAAATCTGGATGTGTCAATAGTGGCACTACTGTTAAGCTGTTTTTCAAAAACTCAAATGCCCTTTGACACTCATCATTCCACTTAAACCTAGCGTATTTGCCAGTTAGATTAGTGATGGGCTCTGCTATTTTTCAGAAACCTGGAATAAACCGACGATAGTACCCACATGTACCGATAAAAGCACGAACTTCCTTTACGTTGGTTGGAGGAGGTAATTCTTTAATAGCTTTTACTTTATCTTGATCTGGTTTAATTCCTTCTCTACTAATAATGTATCCCAGGTACTTAGTTTCTGTTTTTAGAAATTCACATTTACTGAGTTTCAGTTTAACATCATGTATTCTTAATCTGTCAAATACTAGTTTTACATGTTTCAGATGGTCCTGTGCGTCTCCTGCTGTGTAGATCAAGATGTCATCTATGTATGCTAACGCAAACTTCTGCATGCCTTCTAATACTTGATTTATTAATAGCATATAATGAGAAGGTGCCGTCTTGACTCCAAAAGGCATTCGTAAGAATTCGTAAGACCCTGCATGTGTACAGAAAGCACTTTTCTTTTGGGCATCTGGGGACATAGGTATACACCAAAATCCTGATCTTGCATCCAATGTAGTGAAGAAGGTAGACCCATTAAGTAAGCCTAAAATATCGTCGATCACCGGCAATGGGTAAGCTACATTCTTAGTGCTTTTGTTCAACGCCCTGTAGTCGCAACAGAATCGATGTGAACCATCAGCCTTGGTCACTATGACGATCGGAGATGACCATTCTGACTTCGATCTTGTTATTATTCCTGCTTTCAGCATGTCTTCTATTGCCTTTTCGACAATTTCTCTATTTCTTAAGGGAGTTCTATACGGTTTCAAACTAATTGGTGGATGATCTCCAGTATCTATTTCCATAGTGACTGTTTTGGTCTTCCCCAATTCTAGGTCATTAATTGCAAAAACGTCTTGATTCTCTTTTACAAGTTTTTCTAATATTTCTTTATTTTCTGGTGGAGCTTTTAACTGTGATAATAATTCTTGTTCTCTTGTTGTTTTGTCTACTGAATATATTTGAGATGTCTGTTTTCTGAATGGATGGATCAATTCACCATTCCGCCTGTTCCATCTTCTTCCGCGTCTATGTCTGTTATTAACTCTTTCCCTAAGAGTTTCTGAATAACGTACTCTCGACCTTTCTACTCTATCTGTTGCCAATACGCTGTTAGTATCATGTTCTACTTTGGCTATTACACATCCTCTGTACAATTTAATTTCCCTACCTGTGTTGTTAATAATCATTACTGGAAAAGTTAAGTGTTTATCTAATGTCATTATTCCATCTGGGACCTCTAGACCAGGTTCATCTATTATCTCCCTTTGTAACTCTGTTATTTTAACTGTCTGTCCTACTAAATAGTACGGATGTCTTTTCACTTTTGCCTGTATCAGATTAACCGTTTGTGGTTTTAAAGTCGTGGACATTTTAACTCTAACCAGTGCTGATATGTGCATGTCCTCTTCTAAATCTACATACACGCCTTTGAATCTTAATTTGTACAGATCAAAAAAAAGTCTTACACCATTTTTAGTAAGAAATCTCTATCTATAAGCATGTTCCTATTTAAGTCTTTCACTACATGAAAAAGATGTCTTACATTGATTCCTCCTAATTTGAGATTTATCATTGTTTGACCTACTACTTGTAAATTTTGTCCTGTAACAGAGTGAAGATTATCGTGACTCATGAATATTTGCAATTTTTCATTATTTTGTATAGAAAATTTTCTTTGATTACACTAACCTGAGCTCCCGAATCAATTAATGTGCGAATTCTATGTTTTCCTATTTCTATTATGCACGAACTGGGGTCCTTTTTATTTACTGAAAATTGTTTGATTTCAGCCATTTGAGACCACTTTCTACTCGTCCTCCCATACTTGTCATTAAAATATTCTTTAAATCTTGGGACCTTATTATCTTCCCTCCTACCGCAGGTCCTATTCAATAGGTGGGATTCCGGTTTTCCTGTGTTCTTGGCCTTGTAAAATTCCTCTGTCTACCTTCAAAATTCGTATTTGATCTGTTATTAACATTTCTATTTTGTATATTCGCCTGAGCACGCCTGTTACTACAGAACCTAAAAACGTGTCCGCGTTGGCCACAACCCCAACAGACTATATTTGTGTTACCTATCTCTTGTAGGATTTCTCATTTGTCTTCTCCTATCATAAGTATTTACATTACCTCCCTGCAACGTCTGTATTCCTCCTCTTCTGTTCCATCCGAACCTTGTTTGTCCTATCTCAATGGGCTCTTCAATCCTATCTTCCCGATTAGTTCGTATTTCTCGTCCTACTCTCAGCCTAAATCTTCGCCTTAAATTCTCTTCTTGTACAGCTATATCCACAGCTTGTGATAATCTCTCAGGGTTTTCTCTCATTAATTTAAATTTCAGTCCATCTGATTTGATACCATCTACAAAAATCCCGACCAACATTCGTTCCACCTCCTCCTCTCTTACGTCCTGTCCCAGAAATGCTTCTTCAACTAGGTTAATCAACCTATCACTAAATAATTGTACAGTTTCTCCAGTGTTTTGTTTGGATTGTCTTAACACTGAAAACGCATGCTGAGGGTCTGTGATTTCAGCATACTTGCGGGCTAAGTCATCCTTGAACTGCTCCCATGTCTCATTAGTCCTTGCCTCTAATTTTCTTCGAATGTGGTCTGAAACTGGTTCTATCGTGGCCTGATAAGCAATTTTCATGTTTTCCTCATCCGTTGCCGCCACCAAAAATGCATGCTTCTCTACCGAAGTTATCCATTTCTTGAAATCCTTCGCCTGTCCACTAAATTTTACAATCTCTGTCCCTATTCCTTGTTGTTTTATGGCTGTGTTGAGTTTGCCTATTGCCGTACCTACTCCAATTAACACCTGTGTCAACGAAACCTGTTCCTCTGTCATGCTGAAATATGCTGAAATACAATTTATACAACCAAATTGACAATTATAATTAACAAATATAAATAAGTATACCACTATTTTTAAATGATAGGAGGAACGCCAGTAATTGTTCTTCTTCTAAAGATCAAATGTTCCAGTAGATTAATCAATCCTATCCAACACACCAGACTATGTGATACTAGTTAAATCTTACATTAATTTAATTACCAGTTATGACTGAAATATCTCTTCCACGTTTCTGACGGAGAAGTAAGTCCACATATGCCGACTGATGATTGTACTTGACAGTTGTAGGCTTTGTAAAAAAAAAAAAACGAGCGTGTCGTATTCCTCTGTCTACCATAACGAAAGGAGAACTTCTGAACCCTTGATTTCACCCATAGTCGGGCACCCCAGACTTCTGGCTTCTTTTCACCCGAAAGAGGGCACTTCTGGACGATTTCACCCGAAAAAGGGCACGTCTGGAAACGGCTCTAGCTTAATGAAGCGATTTAATTTGGGTCCCCTCTTCAGCAGGACGGCAACCCAGTATGCTCATCCACTTCCGAAGGTTCCACATTAACGTTATCGCTTTGCTTGAGTAACATTTTGATAAGCCAGAGTTCAAGATAGCTGCATTTATGATCAAGCTCGACTGGAGTTAATTTTCGTAAGAAGTTTCATCGTAATTTGGGCTAACGATCCAAACGAATGAGCAAATGGCTTGATTCAGTATAACCTCTCGTGTTTAAGGATGAACTTCACTTCAGGCAATTAAGGTCAGGTTCAACGACGATAACGGTTCCTGACCTCTCTTCAGGCGACCAAGGTCAAATTCAGGTTCAATGATATGAGGATGACAACGGCTCCTGCAAAACGAGATCTCCAGGCAGCATATTGACGTTCAAAAAAAAACAACAATAGCCAGGTGCTCAAGGCTGTACAATGATGATGGCAGTTCTGTTTCACGCTTCAGAATATTACACTTCGTGTGACGGTTTCAACGCACATCAGCTAGCTCCATCATAAATACTTGCAGATTCTTTTTGGCTGGCTTCTTAATAATACACGACTTCAAGTTTTCGTGGGTTTTTGAAAATTTCTACCTTCTAGACATCATCCATCGTTCTGTCTTGTGATGATGACTTCTACTTGTGACCGCGACAACTCAACTCGAATCCTGGTCACGGCACCATTTCAGACTGTAACAGAGCGGTGGAGTCCGAACAGACTAAAGGCAACTGCAATAGATGAAGTCAAGGCTCTGACCAAAGTGCATATAAGTCTGTTTATTAGTCCAGATGTAAAAACGAATACAATATTGAAGCACGTCTGGCTAAGTCAAATACTGAGTTGGAACTGAAGTCTGTTTACTACCTCACGCGTCACGCGTGAGCGTCCCTAACAACCC
Organism: Cepaea nemoralis; assembly: GCA_014155875.1. NCBI lineage: Eukaryota > Metazoa > Mollusca > Gastropoda > Stylommatophora > Helicidae > Cepaea > Cepaea nemoralis. Next base: position 18,690 of record JACEFZ010008129.1, read on the forward strand.
TTTCAATAGTGCTCACGCGTGCGCCATTCATTTCCCAAACCCTTTTCTATTTCACACCATATATCTCTGAAACTACTAACAGAGATGGTGCTCTGTTATACAAGCTACACCGTCTCTTCATCACAGTTCCGGGGCGCCGTACGGTGTGTACAGTCTGTGGGGAAGACTCCCACTGGAGTAATAAATGTCCGGCCAAAGTACAAACCCAGAAGGAACCCAGACTGGCACAAAAAGTCACCTCGAACTCCCAGATAGTTCAACATAGTAAGGATAAGAAGGATGAAGACGGTTTCCAGGTGGTCAGTCGGAAAAGGGGACGATCAAACAAGAGTCTGTCTGACTGTGAGAGCTCGACACCTGCAGCCTGCCAAACACCTGTTACCACGCTGCCGCCCCTCAACAACCACGACTACCCTACACTGCCTGAAGCGAACAGGTCAAACAAAAAGAAATGTGTAAGTAATTATACTGAACAGATAACGACCAGCGCCATGACCTTAATAGACAGTTATAATATTAACACACCACCACGACAAAGAAACATGTCAGATTATTCACCACACCTCGTTATTGACTTAGAGATTTCAAGCCCGGCGAAGGAATCTACTGACTATCTCCAGAAATGATAACATTAATACAGACAGTTTGAAAAAAGAAACATAATTATGTTCAATCGTTTCTTATTTTACAACAAAAACGGCAGCGGAAATTAAAATAATGAGTATTAACATTCGAGGTATAAGATCCAAAATTAATCATCTTATACCACTCATACACAAATATAAACCTGATTTTATACTCATTCAGGAAACTAACGTTAAAACCGACGAAAATGCAGCATATATCACAACATGCTTAGGTCTAAAACACTCATGTTTTAGTCTTAGTACTCAACATATCGGATTGGGTACAGCAATAATACAGACATCGGACAGGTAGCAGATTATAGAGAAGGACAGGGACTGCCAGGGTAGGATAGCTATAGTATAGGTGAGACATAACATAAATAAATACACAATTGTCAACATACACGCACCGCCTGACTACAGAAATCAGCCGCTCTTCTACCAAACACTGGAAAATTTATTATCACGCTCATATCGGGGTCACAACATCATTCTAGGGGGTGATTTTAATTGCGTACTTTCGGCGCACGACCTTATAAATGGAGATGTAAGAATGCAAATTAGAAACACAACGGGGGAGGAGGAACATCAATTAGACACATTGCAAACAATTTTAGATATCCATGGGCTAACAGACGCATACAGGCAGATGCATTCCCATGGAATAGATACAACACACACAAACAATGCGCATAATAGAGCAGCGCGATTAGATAGAATTTATGCGCCCATAACACATCATATAACACAAGTCAAGCATTTACAGGAGACACTGAACTTCACAGACCATAAGGCTGTAGTTGCAACAATAAACACAGTACAAGCAACACCACATCTTAGAAGATCTCCCCATTGGAAACTTAACAGCACACTTTTACAAAATCAGGACTATGTAGATTGCATAACAAAACTGATCCTCACATACACAAGCGATATACCAGAGGGTAATGCGCGAGAACTCTGGGAAACTACTTAAACAAACTATACGAGAGAGAACACAAACACTAGCAGCAGTAATACACAAGCAAAAACTACAACAAGAAAAAGTATTGGAGAAATGCAATTAAGCTCTTACTACAGACAGACAAAAATTCACCACACATCATAGCATTACAAGAAGAATTAGATCTCCACAGACATCATCGATTTCAGGGGGCTTTACTGCGAACAAAGTTACAAACTATAACACAAGAGATACCGAGTAAACAATACCTAGCTTTAGAACAAAACATGCAGCGCAGCAGACAGATAGGCCAGATAATTGACAGGGAAGGAAATATACAAGTCGAGCCACAACAAATAGCCTTAGCCTTTGAAGATTATTACAAGAACCTTTATACATAGGAAAACACACAGGCGCATGTGCAAGAACACTTTTTTGAAATTCACAAAAGAACTCACAAAGGAACAGAAACTAACACTAGATACTGAATTAACACTAACAGATATAGCACAAGCGGTTCATGGAATGCAGAAGGGCAAATCGCCTGGCCCTGACGGTATTACCGCTGAATTCTATCAGTTTTTCTTTCCTCTTCTAGGTCCCCTTTTACTAACAGTATTCTCTGAATCTTTCCAAAAACAAGAACTCCCATCCAGTTTCAACACGTCTTACATCACTCTTATTCCGAAAGAGAACACCGACAAGACACTTTTAAAGAGTTACAGACCGATCTCGCTTTTAAATGTAGACTACAAGATTTTAATAAAGGCTTTGACGAATAAATTGAAACCAGTAATGTCATCTCTCATTCATGAAAACCAGCAATGTAGAGTGCAACACCGGAATATCCAGCAACACACACACACACTTCATAAGGGACATCATAAACTACACATATCTGAAAAAACTGTCAGTCCTCAATTCTCTCTTTAGATCAAGAAAAAGCATTCGACAGAATATCTCACTCATACCTCCACAAAACTCTCTCACACTGCAACGTGGAATATTATTTTCGGACATGGGTCAAAATTTTATATTTGAAACCGGAAAGTCGGATTCTATTAAACCATACCCTAACCAATTCTTTCAGGTTGACTAGGTCAGTGAGACAGGGATGTCCCTTGTCCCAAGTACTGTACGTTGTAGATCTAGAGCCACTTCTAGAAAAGGTACGACAGGACGACACTGTCAGGGGTACGTTCATACCAGGGAAGGTTGAACAAAAGCTGCGTGCTTATGCGGACGATGCCATTTTCTTTCCGACAACTGAAAAATCTGTACGGATCATTTTGGAGACGTTCTCGTCTTTCGGCAAAGGGAGTGGGGCAAAATTAAACGTCCAAAAATATACTATAATGGGCTTAGGCAAATGGAAAAATAAGGCTGATTTTCCATTTGACTTAACATCAAACAATCTTATAAAAGTGTACGGAATAGTCTTCCCATGTCAACCAAATCAGACACACAATGACACTTGGCAAAATCTAGAGAAGAAAATAACAGATATGTTACAGAGGTACACATACAAAACAACTACCATATTTGGTAGAAGTACCATTGTTAATACATACATAATTCCAAAAATACTATATATGTGCACAGTCCTAGATCCTCCACATCAGACTGTCACAAACATAAACAATGAGATTAGACGCTTTGTGTTTGGTAGCACCATCTACAGTATCAAACATACTACACTCATGCAAGACAAAAAAGATGGAGGTATCGCCCTCCAAGTCATGACAACCAAAATACAAGCACTTAGGATCAAACACGTAGATAAAATCCTACAACACCCAGAAAAACACCCTTCAACACACTATTACATTGGAATTAGGCTATCTTATTTAAAACCTGTTAGGAATACATCCTCACATTACTTTGGCACTCTCCCAACGTTCTACAAAACATGTATTTCAGCCATTAAAGGACACGAAAAATTACTACACAAGAAAACACATACAATCTACAGGCATTTAGTTAAATTACAAGCAACTCCGGTACATCTCAGAATTAAAAGAGGACATTTCATAAAAGATTATACCGAAATTTTCTCTAATATTCACAACAAGCAGACTACCCCAAAAGCAAAGGAAATTATATATAGACTTGTTTACAACATGACCCCAACAAAAGAGAGAACAGCAAAAATAACTAAACAAATACTACAGTGTCAGCTTTGTAGAGGGAACGTCCAAGAATCAGAAGAGCACATCTATTACGAATGCAACACAATCATGCCAACAAGAAATCTCCTACAAAACATTCTAAACACTCATACCAAACAAAGAACAGATGTTTACAAAGCTATCATGATAAATTCCATTCCTTACTCCACACAAGACATCCACACAAAGCTGCTTGTTCTATTGGCAGAGTACAGAAATCTTATATGGACATTAAGAAACAAAGCACTATACAATTACAGAACAATCAACAAAGAAATTGTCCAACAACTTTATCAACAAAAAGTCGCAAACATTCTAATCTTAGCCCCACAAGCGCAAATCTCGTAAAAGATTTGGCTGAAGACAGCACATATTACAGAAGAAGCAAATAACTTGTTTTAAACAAAGGATACTACAAATGTAAATGTGTTTATTGATGGTATTAATAATCTTACAGTTATATTATTATTATTAATAATACTATTATTATTACTGTTAGTATTATTATTAATTTTCCCATTATTATAGTTGAATGTGCAACATGAAATATATTGTGGATGGGTGTCTGTGCCGTTTGCAGTAACATGTGTATACGTCTGTGTGTGGATGCAAGTGTGGATGCGCGTGTGTGTGTGTGTGTGTGTGTGTGTGTGTGAATTTGCACGCGCATGTATATGAGTGTGTGTGTGTGTGTGTGTGCGCGTGCGCGCGCGCGCGCGTGTAGCAGCCTTTAAACCAAGTCGGTATCTCAAGTATTAAAATGATGTTATATGGTAATGATATGTTTCAAAAGAAAAATAGGCACCACCTTGTATAAACAAATTGAATGAGCCCTTTAAGTACCCAGTAAGCTAAGGTGGCTTTTAGTGGCCAGGTTTTAAGTCCTTCCCATTGTATATGAAACCCAGACACTATCACACCTTTGGACCAATTATCTCCCTGGGGACAGGCCATGGACTCTAATTACTAGTAGTAAATTCCTGATTCTTGTCCCCCAAACAAAAGGTATCATGGACTAGAGCGTCACCCTGTAATTTGTCATCAGGCAACAACACCAACGACCTTCGCCTTGGTAGCTAAGTGACCCAGAAATTACAAAGAAGCCACATTTTAATGGAAAAGATAGTTTAAAGTTTATTGTCCAAGCGCGGGGCATTTAATGTACTGCCGTCTCCAGAAAGGATGAGTGTGTGTGTGTGTGTGTGTGTGTGTGTGTGTGTGTGTGTGTGTGTGTGTGTGTGTGTGTGATAGAGAGAGAGAGGGGGGGAGGGGGAGAGATAGACAAGTGTTTTATGCATTCCGCTTGCGGAAGTGGGAGTGAAGCATATGCAAGGAATGTGTATCTACATGTACTATGCCATAAATGTCATATTATCATAACTGTATATATGTATGTATATATTTTATTCACAATGTCACACTTAACACTAACAAACGGCAACGCTCTGTAATATACACAAACAAAAGAAACACACACAACAACTTGTAAATACACATTGCTTTGTATGAAATAAAAGTTTTAAAAAAATAAAAAAATCAGAGAAGTAAATACTTCGCGCTGCCATCACTGCACGGTGCACGGGAATTCTCTACAGATTGAAAACAAAACAACTGTGTCCACAGCGCATGCGTCAGGGCAGGATCAAAAGGCAGCAAAAGCATTTGAAACGTCCATTGTCGTTGCTGACACCTGCTGAGCAGTCACGTACACCGTTGTATCATGTCTGAACCTACACCTAAAGAAGTTCCTGCTGCGGAAGGAGAGCAACCAGAAGAGGAATTTACTGTAGAAAAAGGTGGTGGATTCCAGGATGCGAGGAGGAAAGAAAGAATACTTGTTGAAATGGAAGGGCTATCCAGACTCGGAAAATACCTGGGAACCAGAAGAGAATCTCGACTGCCCGGATTTGATTGCAGCCTAAGAGGATAAGAAAAAGAAGAAAGATACAGAGAAAAGTGCTGCCAAAAGGAAATCAACTTCAAACGGGGCCAAAGATGAGACGAAAAAGAAGAAAAAAGAGGAGGCAGATAACAAGTCACGGGGTTTTGATCGTGGCCTAGCACCGGAAAGGATTATAGGAGCAACAGATAGTAGTGGAGAACTCATGTTTCTGATTAAATGGAAAGACAGCGATGAGGCAGATTTGGTTCCAGCCAGACAAACCAGCATTAAGTGTCCCCAAATTGTCATAGCATTTTATGAGGGGCGACTGACTTGGCACACACATAACGACAATGAGGATGATGATAAGAAAGGTGATTGAACCTGGGTGGTTTTATTCTTGTGTGTGTTCGGGTTGTGTGTGTTCGGGTTGTGTGTGTGTGTGTGTGTGTGTGTGTGTGTGTGTGCGTGTGTGTGTGTGTGTTTTTTTTTTTTTTTTTTTGGATATATCATTAACATTTAATTATCCCTCAAAAGACAGTCTTTGTGTTAAACAAATTGTGTAAAGAACATAGTCCATTGTATTTCTTGAGATAGTTGTGACTATCTATGTCTGTCTGTAAAATGTTTTCTAATTCAGCTTTAACAGTCTTGTAGCCTTCTTATTTCCTTCAAGTATCTGGAAGAGTGGCGTGGGTACTGAGAACTTAATATAATCATTTCCTAGCAGGAGCATCTACGTACATACATACATCTGTTTTGGAACACCTCATTGTTCACCTTCCCGCCAGATACTGTACACATCTGTAAAGTCACATTTCTTTGAGAATGGTACTGCAGGGAGTGTGAGGATCTGCCAGACACTCAAAACTCTGAGGAAAGGCCAGACGGACATAAGAGACTGCTACTGTAATTTGGCTATTGCAGAAGGGGACGGAACACATATGTGCATGTCTCGAATGCTGTGACGTCAGTTTGTGGCTCAACTCATTCTTTGACTTCAGCATATCTGCTTTGTCTGTTTCACCTCCATAATTAACATCCTCAATATTAAATTGTTTCCATTGTTCACAGTTTTTGACTTCTCATGTTTCATGAACACTTCTTAGATCAGGGATTGTTACAGAGAATCTTTCGCATACAGTTTGTTGTTAAATGTGTAACGTACTATCATTAGCATATTAATTTAGAAAAGACTTTTAAACATGCCTTTGTCATGGAAAAAGCTAGTGATAAATTGTACTCTCTTCAAAGTTACAGTGTCGAAAGATGTTTCTAGGAATAACACTAATATTTTTTGGAATTTCCAGTTTATCATTGAAGTGTTCATTACTTTGAGTCACATATGGAGTAAATTTTGTTTGTTTCTTTCATGCAGAAATATATTGGTCTCCACATTGCTGTGCATACAATATTAATGGTGATTTTACTGAGTTGAGTTGAGTTGAGTTAATAACCGACATCACTGCACTCAGGACATTCCCATATGTGCTCAGTCCCCTCGTTCAACAGCCAGCGAAGAGTCATACTACTAATCGTTCCCACCGCTATCTGATTAAAAGTTCTCCTGAGCTTCCCTCTCAGTTTTGAGATTCTTCCAGAACCCCTGCCGATCCCCCGCAATCTCATTCTTTCCACATATGGGTTCTCGTTTGTTCCTCCGCCTTCTCCACCTGGTCCCACAAACGTACGACCACCTCCCCCTTGTTCATAGGCAAAACCCACAAAGAGGTGCATTTCCTGCTAGCCTATCAGCCTGTTCATTCCCCCGTACACCCGCATGGCCAGGGCAAAATATCCATACAATTCTCACAATCTGTGACCTCTGAAGCGACGAGAGCCATTCCACTCGAAACATTCCTTTCTCCGCCTTGCTAAGCATATTCTTTGAATCCGTAATGAACACAACGTGTGTTGCAGTAGTCTCCTCTAGCCACCGGAATGCCGCTGTTACTGCCTCCACCTCCATTCTCATACTGGAGGTCGTAGTCTCATATGCCAGGCTCTCCTTTTTCAAGACTCGCCCATTAGCCTTTGCAATAAAGCCCCAGCCACTAAGTCTGTTTCTCACCACTGACCCATCGGTGTAGATGACTATGCCACCTTGATGTGTGTTGCTCTGGATCAGCTGTGCACTTCAAACTCAGTGCGGCCCGCTGCCCATTCTCTGCACTCACGACCCAGTGTTATTATTGATGTTACTGATATTGGTTAACTTTGATGATTTTAGCAGTATTGGTAGACTTTAACGTAATGTCAGCCGTGTTGGTAAAAATAAATGGTAATTTTACAGACATAGATAAGATAATTCTTAATGTAAATGTTAATCATTTATAAACATATGGTAATGTTAGCAGTTATAAAACATTACGTTTTGGAGACATGGTTCATTGGTGTTACCACTTGTAAATCTTGATAGATATGACTTCAACATGTGTAGGTCTGGGGGGACATTATTACATGTGGAAGAGTTGGTTTCAAGAGGAGAGGACAATAGAACCACTGAAGACTATTATCTGTGCCTGCCAACTGTCAATACTGGCCTGATTTGACACATTGGGGTTTGTGTGTCCGTATTTTCACATGGGCAGTTTCATGTCTTATTATGGGTATTCTGTCTCTTACGATGTTGCTTACTTGACTCCTTCATTCCCAAGTGATGTGTGATAGACGATTTCCCACCAATGCTAGTCATCTCATAATGTGTCCTTTGTCTTATTAAAATTTGATCAAATCATACTAAAAAAATTTGGCTTCCCCAGTGTCCACTTCTGCTGTGGGCTTCCTCGAAGTTACGAATTTCTAAAATGTCATAAGTTATGGGGAATCTGCTGAGAAATGTGGCACCTTTGTTTCTCAAAACTCTACTGTGTAGTCCAGAGGTTCCCAAACCACTGCCCGCGGGCCACTTGTGGCCAGCCAGCTGTCAGAAAGTGGCACGCGAGGTCTCGTTATTTAATATAATATATTTTAATATTTTCAAAAATGCACTCGGAACGTACCGTCAGCGTGCGGTAATTTACTCTGCTCGTGGTTGTTATACTCAGATATGATAGAATGCGCCTGTTCAATTCGCAACGAAACGTTGTGAAGTTCCCATATCCCAGCCTTGTCGACCAATCAGAGTGCACAAGGAGCCATGTTGTCGTCTGTAACAACTATTTAGCAGAGTCGGTAGTATTGTGTTGAAGTTAGATTTTTTCAAATACTAATTTACCGTTAAAGCTTATAAACATGAGTGTTGACCTGGCGTGAGTTCAGACAGTTTCTATCAGACCTGAACGAGAAATACGGTGAGCTACTGTTACACTGTGATGTTAGATGGCTATCTAAAGAGAAAGTTCTGTCACGTTTCTGGGCACTGAAAAATAGTGTCTATCTGTTTCTGACTGAAATAAATGAAGTGCCTACAGAACGGGAATGTCTGCTGAACGATGACTGGCTTAATGACTTGGCATTTTTGGTGGATATCACATCTCATTTGAGCCCTTTAAATGCGAGCATCCAGGGAAAAACAAACTATGCACAGATTTGTGTGATGACTTTCTTCATTTAAAATGAGACTACGACTGTTTAAGGGACAGCTGACTGAAAGGACTTTAGAGGCGTTTCCAACTCTGAAGACGCTTGTGGTGGACAAGAAATGTGACTTGTTACAGTACAAAGTAAAAGTTGAATGTCTTCTGGATATCTTTCAGTCGAAATTTCAAGAGTTCACAATAGAGGAGGATAATGTTGCCCTCTTCATACATCCGTTCGTATTTCCTGACGCCAAGCTCTGTCAATTAAAACAAAACATTCAGCACGAAGTAATTGATTTAAAATGCAGTTCAGCACTGAGATATAAATTTCTGGAGCTGCCTGCTTAACCTTCAGTTGGTCATATAATTTCATTCTGGCGATGTTTGCCTGGCGAACAATTTGAACACTTGCCTTCATTCGCCCAGAGATACGTTTGTCGTTTCGGTTCGTCTTACAAATGCAAGAGGTCATTTTCCGCAATGACCGAAAAATCAAAACAAAAAAACAAGCAACGTTCCAGACTCATCGACAGCAATCTAGCTGTGCTTATGACTTTGGGCACGACAGAATTGTACCCAGACATTGAATAACTGGCATCTGAACTTAAGTAACTGGTTATGAAGAACAGTAACAATTGTAAATTAATTACACTTATAGCGATTTTCGAAAATGATTAAAAATTTATTGTGAAATGAACTTTTGATTTTAAACAAACAAACAAACAAACAAACAAACAAACAAACAAATGACCGCAGTGTAATGCTGACATTGGCTGCCTTTAAAGTTTTAGAATTTTGTTGACGAAAGTTAAGAAAGGTAAGAATGATATGGCATGACTTTTATAATTTTATAACGTTGTGGCCCCCTTAACTATCGAAAACAGTAGATATGTCCCTCTGCTTGAAAAGCTTGGGAACCACTGGTGTAGTCTGTTCGTTGTTGGTAGAATCTGTATAATTGCGGTCATTGATTCCTGAAGTCATATTTAGTTTTTAATTAATCCCTTTTCTTCTTTCATTTGCTGGAAAGTTGTCTATAACTGCATTGTTGTCTCTTGTATGAATTTCACTGTATTTTTAAATTCACTCAGTGGTCCATAGAATTTATCTTCCAGTGTTGTTTGTCTAGGCTAGAAGGTTTGCCTATGTATGTTGTATCTTGGACCGTCTAGCTCATGATAGTAATACATTAAATTGTAAGACTGATTACAGAAAAGTGTCATACATCATGTAGAGAAGTTATACATCTGTTTAATGGCATGATAAAAATTGTAAACTTGTTCTTTGACATGGTTTTGTAAATCGTATCTATTTACATATAGATATATATATATAGAGTACAGTTAAATTGTATGTTGTACATGTAGAAATTACAATTCATTCAAGGTGATAGTATTATAAAAGCTGTAAACAAATTTTAAATAGTTGTTCTGTGACATGATAAAAGTTATACATGAAATCTCACATGATTGAGAAATTCAGGCTGTCTGCCTGGCTAGAGCTGTGGCCACGAACTGTGCAGGTTAAGGTTTTATTTTTGCTTCCGACAGAAAACAATTCCAGCACCGTACCGAGGATTCGAGCCTAGATCTTCTGGGTGGGAGTGCGGTGTTTAGCTGCTCTTCCAAACGCTGCTCATGTCATACACAATATCAGGAAAGTCTTGCTGAATGTTTTGTAATGTGATGATAGTATAATGAATCTCATATCTTTGAATGTGGTGATGTTATAAATCACAGGTTGCACTATGTTAGTGTTTATAAGTTAAACATAACACAAAAAGGCAATTTTATGAATCGGGATTGCTTTTTTGTGATGATGTGAATCACATGGCTTGTGTTTGAATAAGGTTGTAAATCATGTCTTTTAGTGTCATAATGTAGATTACATTATTTGAGATTTGTCTTGCAGTGTGACAGCACATACATATGTATACCAGTCATCACATCATTGGCAGATAAGGTTTAGTTCACATGTCTGGTAGTCCTGTTTGTATATCATGAAAGTATATTGAAATGGGAATTGGTGTTATGTAGATTGTTAATAGTTAAGAGAAATTGCATTTGAGGCATGCCTACAAGTGTTGAGTCTCCTTCGGTAAATATTGACATGCATAACTATCCCTATTGATAATTACCCCCGTGTGATGTTTGGACAAATCAAATATGTGTATCCAGTCGATAATATAGCACCCTCGATAACACTAGTTCCAGCTTGCATTCTGTGTTCCTTGAGTCTCTGAATTGTCTTACATCACCCTGTGTAAGTGTATAAAAGTCTTGCCTTTACACTAATAGATGTGTTCACATGAAAACTGCCCAATGGGGGTGCTCTAGGGGTCATTCTCTCTTGTCTTCCCATGACCATGGTATCTCTGCATTGCCATCATCATGTGCCATGATGTCCCAGAAGCCTCTTTATATCCCAGGTCACTACTGTACCTAGGTATTTAAACCCATGACACGTCTGCTGGGTAGATAGTGTACTAACCTCTTTGCTTCTATGGATTGTTGGGTAATTTGTGCATTAACCTTTTTGAAAAGTGAATATTCCTTGTAGTCACATCTTCATGGTGGCACCATCAGGGGAGTTCTCATTATGATCTCGGCCGGCATTTGGAATTCCTTGTTAATTCCATCCAGCTTTGGAGTTTGGTTTTTGAATCAGTGGGCAAGTATAGCTTTCTTAACTCTCCTTACAAAGGGCAGCTGTGCAGATTTAGTTTGCCGTTCATTTGCTTAGTTCATATATTCATGGTGGTTAACTACACAGACTGGATCTCAGGCGTGTGTTTATTCTATCTGATATGCGTGTACAAGAGAATATTATCGGTCCCTGCTGTGTTGATTCTGTGCCCTTCTGGTAACCTGGGCAGCTCTCTTGTTCTGAAACTTGTTCGTCTTCATCACATTATTCTCTGTTTTGTGCAACTTTATCTGCTTTTTCTGTTACAGGGACACAATAGTGGGATGGTCACTTCTGTGGTGTGGTCACTCCTGTACTTCTGTGGTGTGGTCACTCATGTGGGGTGATAACCTCTGTTGTGTGGTCACTTCTGTGGTGTGGTCACTTCAGTGAAGTGATCACTTCTATTGTGTGGTCACCCCTGTGGGGTGATAACTTGTGTGGTGTGGTCACTCCTGTGGGGTGATAACTTCTGTTGTGTGGTCACTTCTGTGGCGTGGTCACTCCTGTGGGGTGATCACTTCTGTGGTGTGGTAACTCCTGTGGTATGGTCACTCTTGTGGGGTGATAACTTGTTTGTGTGGTCACTCTTGTAGGGTGATAACGTCTGTGGTGTGGTCACTTTTGTGGTGTGGTCATTTCTGTGGGGTGATAACGCTGTGGTGTGGTCACTCTTGTGGGGCGATAACATGTGTGGTGTGGTCACTTCTGTGGTGTGGTCACTCCAGTGAAGTTATCACTTCTGTGGTGTGTGAATAGTATCCATACATACTTGTTCTTCTTCATCACATTCTTCTCCGTTTTGTGCAGCTTCATCTGCTTTTTCTTATACATGTACAATAGTGGGATGGTCACTTCTGTGGTATGGTCACTCCTGTACTTCGGTGGTGTGGTCACTCCTGTGGGGTGATAACCTCTCTTGTGTGGTCACTTCTGTGGTGTGGTCACTTCAGTGGAGTGATAACTTCTGTTGTATGGTCACCCCTGTGGGGTGATAACTTGTGTGGTGTGGTCACTCCTGTGGGGTGATAACGTCTGTTGTGTGGTCACTCCTGTGGGGTGATCACTTCTGTGGTGTGGTCACTTCTGTGGTATGGTCACCCCTGTGAGGTGATAACTTGTGTGGTGTGGTCACTCCTGTGGGGTGATAACTCCTGTGGTGTGGTCACTCTTGTGGTGTGTGAATAGTACACATACACAGTGTTTGTTTGGTCTTAGTCTGCCTGGTGTCAGCTTCACTGTGGCTGAGTGGATAAGGTCGCTTGCTCCCAAACTCCCCACTGCTCTAACGGTGGGTTAGCAGGTTCATTCCCTACACCAGTCAGGTGACTTCTCGTTAAAAAGCCAGGGCAAGCTACTGAATGTAAAATTGCCTTGCGAGTTGGTGTTGATCGCAAAATCCTACAAAGGATATACAACTTAAAAAATGGTCTGTGTCAACTGGCTTGTTTGTTGTGTGTCTACTACTAAACATTGTTGATTGAGCCTGTTTTGTGTCCATGTTATGTGTGTGAATATACTTGCTGAACTGCATGATTAAACCTGTTGTGTCCATGCCCACCTGACTTAAATGTATGATTGTCACGAATTTGCAGCCTTTACTTTCCAGAACAATTTTCGGTTCACCATGTAGAGAAGTTACAGAAGAACAAATGCAATTCTCTATAATAATGGAGGAGAAATGGAAGACAGAACAATCAGGCCTGCACACATAGAGGCATAAAATGTTGTAGCAAAAGGAACCCATTCAACTGAAGTGTCAGAACAGATGGCTGCTGGCTACTAAAACAGGATGGTGGGAATTGCAATAAACCCAGAATGAAATCACACAGACCATCAGACTAGGGTTGTAAAACCAGGCAGTCCAGCTTAAAGGTGTTACAGGTCAAACTGACTAATTACCCCCACTGTAGGGCAGACTGTGAAACTGATCTGGGGCTGGCAACTCAAAACCATCCAGGTGTGACACTATGGTGAGGGTTAGTGGTTCAGAAAAGATTTATGACTGCCAGGGGGAGATAAGTCAGTCTGCATGAGAAAAGAGGTGTGAACTGGCCCCACACTTGAATAGAATTAATTACCTTAGGAGGTCAGCATGTTTCTGTCATACCAGACAGAAAGGTGCCAAGGAGATAATACTGTCTGCTGAATTCAGCTTAAATAAGGGTCCCTAGCCTGTTTCATGTCAGAAAATGTTTGACTTCAGAACAGGTGAGACAACCAGCTCGTTTGTAGTCATACGTATGATTCTTATGTTGCTAGATTTCACTAGGAGAATTATTTCTTAGTAATAGTCAAGTCTCTTAGATGGATGTACTGACTTTCAGTCTATATCTGATCTAGGTTATTGCAAGAACTATCATTGTCATAGGTTACTTGAGTGTTCTTTCTGAGTTCTGTGTTCAATATCGGATTGCTTTGAGTGCTGCCTTATGTGAGACAGATCTTGTCTGGGTATACTTTTAGGTGTCTTGGTAGATGCTTGTCATTTCTTTGTACACTATCGTAGTTGCCTGTTGGTGTGTGCATTTGTTGTACAGAATATAGTCAACTGACTATTTCTTTAATTCTTACCACAGCAGTAACTAAGTGGTGATTAAACCGGGCAGATCAGCAAATATGGCTGGTCTGTGTGGTCACTTCAATTAGACTTGTTGTATATCTCATTTTGTAGCTATACAATATTAGTACTCATTAATAATGCCTGATGCTATTATGTTGAGTATCATTAGATGTCCATCTTGAAGTAATATAATGTTTACGGATATGTTGGATGTATGTATGTGTAATTTCATATGAATATACGATGCTAGGAATATGCTTCGTACATATTCTTTTTTGTGTATATACGTCTCATTTCGTATACATACAAACTAACTAGTGCATTATGCTATGATGTTAAAGTATCATAATATGTCTAGTTTAATCAATATGTTTATGTGTATTGGATGTTTGATATATTGATTTGTCATATGCAAACTTACCAATATGAAGTGTTATGCTATTGTCTGCGCATTGGCACATTGGCCAACGATTGTGTTGGAAGCAGAGGTGTAATGGTACAGACATTACCCACAATTGGTATAGGGTATATGGTGCTAAACTTTCTCAGTGTATTGTGGGCGTGCGTTCACGGTAATGCATGGGAACCTGACACAGCTACTGGTCACGGTTTGTAAGCCCGGATGACCCGGCATTATTATAATACCATTACAGATCCTGTGAGCTGCTAAACCACCTTTGGACGGAGCGGCTGTACGACACAGAATTTCTGTATTAGCGACATGGACATGGGGCGGCAGAAATGTAATCATTACAGGCGTGTGAGACAATTGAAAAGCCCGTCCCAGACTAAAGACAGTAGGGAGAAGGAGGATGGTGAACGCAGTAGAGCTGGAAGATAAACTTGGCCAGACTGGTCATTGTATATGTTTGTGTTATGATATGTTTTAATTAGGATTGCGCTGATGTAGAATTAGATATAACACATTCTCGACTTTCTTTCAAGCTCTCACAAGGAGCACCTATGGTGTAGATCTCAAGGACGAGTGAAGACTAGGTCGTGTCAGGACTGACAGGATTCGTCAGAATACCGGCAAGCTGTTTCTTTTTTGTGTGTGTCTACTGGAGAGTGGGGATCTGGACCACAGATCCAGATAGATCAAGTAACAAGTAAAGTTACGTAATGTTTGTCATCAATATCAATATGTATATGATTTCATCATCCTCATATTGACAATCATCCTATGTCTATTGTTATGATTAGCAAATAAAGGTTGTAGTATTGTAACTCATAGTTATGTCACTATATTTTTTTCCAATTGTGCATATGTGTTGTTGTGTACATTGGTGGGGGTTCCCTTAGACACCAAGGAAGGGAGCAGTCAGGGAGAAAAACCTGTACTGAGATAGTCGTCTATACTCATATATTTAGACTTAAACATCTATCTTAGCTAACCTTCTCTTTCCCATTCCTTGGCGAATATTCAGCACAGTTCATTTCATTTTGTAACGAGCCACTTGGAGCTGTACGTTGGATATTCATGGGCTTAATCTGTAGTTCAGCCATATAGATTTTGTCCCTAGTCAGATTCTGACTATTTGGGGTTGCTCGCCAGTGAATAATACTTTCATCTAGCCGGTGGGGCACCCCGACTTCTGACAATGATTAAGCCTGTTGTGTCCATGTCCACATGACTTAAATGTATAATTAAGCCTGTTGTGTCCATGCCCACCTGACTTAAATGTATGATTAAGCCTGTTGTGTCCATGCCCAACTGACTTAAATGTATAATTAAGCCTGTTGTGTCCATGCCCACCTGACTGAAATGTATAATTAAGCCTGTTGGGGTCCATGCCCACCTGACTTAAATGTATAATTAAGCCTGTTGTGTCCATGCCCACCTGACTTAAATGTATAATTAAGCCTGTTGTGTTCATGCCCACCTGACGTAAATGTATAATTAAGCCTGTTGTGTCCATGCCCACCTGACTTAAATGTATGATTAAGCCTGTTGTGTCCATGCCCACCTGGCTTAAATGTATAATTAAGCCTGTTGTGTCCATGCCCACCTGACTTCAATGTATAATTAAGCCTGTCGTGTCCATGCCCACCTGACTTAAATGTATAATTAAGCCTGTTGTGTTCATGCCCACCTGACGTAAATGTATAATTAAGCCTGTTGTGTCCATGCCCACCTGACTTAAATGTATAATTAAGCCTGTTGTGTCCATGCCCACCCGACTTAAATGTATAATAAAGCCTGTTGTGTCCATGCCCACCTGACTTAAATGTATAATTAAGCCTGTTGTGTCCATGCCCAACTGACTTAAATGTATAATTAAGCCTGTTGTGTCCATGCCCACCTGACTGAAATGTATAATTAAGCCTGTTGGGGTCCATGCCCACCTGACTTAAATGTATAATTAAGCCTGTTGTGTCCATGCCCACCTGACTTAAATGTATAATTAAGCCTGTTGTGTCCATGCCCACCTGACTGAAATGTATAATTAAGCCTGTTGTGTCCATGCCCACCTGACTGAAATGTATAATTAAGCCTGTTGTGTCCATGCCCACCTGACTGAAATGTATAATTAAGCCTGTTGTGTCCATGCCCACCTGACTGAAATGTATAATTAAGCCTGTTGTGTCCATGCCCACCTGACTTAAATGTATGATTAAGCCTGTTGTGTCCATGCCCACCTGACTTAAATGTATGATTAAGCCTGTTGTGTCCATGCCCACCTGACTTAAATGTATAATTAAGCCTGTTGTGTCCATGTCCACCTGACTGAAATGTATAATTAAGCCTGTTGTGTCCATGCCCACCTGACTTAAATGTATGATTAAGTCTGTTGTGTCCATGCCCACCTGACGTAAATGTATAATTAAGCCTGTTGTCTCCATGCCCACCTGACTTAAATGTATGATTAAGCCTGTTGTGTCTATGCCCACCTGACTTAAATGTATGATTACGCCTGTTGTGTCCATGCCCACCTGACTTAAATGTATAAACATCCATATTTAACTGTATCATTAAAACTTTTAGCTTGCCTGTTTGGCTTATATACAAATGAAGTCTTGTTTAGTCATTTGTACCTTATCAGTGAAAATATGTTTACAGAAGTGAGTGAATGAGACCTGTCTTCAGGCTTCTAAATGAAACTGTATATGTCCAGTTGTGTTTGTCAGTGATTGTGTAGTTTTCTTAAGTTTATGAATGAAATTTGTACCGTTATAAGTTCTAAACTTTATCAGTGAGATGACACATTTGATTAGTAAACTTCATAATGAAAGTGTTTGGTTTATTTTATCAATGACATTGTTTTAGTTATTTATTTATGTAAATGAAGATATCAATATGTTTGTCTATTTATCATTGTTGATCACACACACACAAAAAAAAACTTTGCCTATTGTGTCAGGTTTTGTTTTTGTAAACCAAATAGATTATAATAATGTGCTTTTTTCACGGCCCTTGATCTCACTGATGATATAAGCTTGCAACATATAATGATGGTTTATACTTTCTGATTGTTAAACTTATGTTTTCTTTCATAGCTTTTTGTCATGTTTTTATATTTAGTTGGTGTTGTTTGTTTTTCTACAACACAGCACACTTTGCAACATTTGTTTGTGTGGCCTGTGTTGCTGCTTACGTTTGTCTCGTAGGCAAAAAATCAAACTTAAGTTTCAAGCATTTAAAAAAGGCAACTCTAATTTCTAGCATGCTCATGAGGTCAATCCTGCCTTGGTTGGCCAAACTAGTATTCCCCGCGTGTGTCGTATGAACGCAGAGAGATTGTGGTCAGTATGGACCCTGGCACATCAACACCTCTGTATCACAAGTCACAGATTTAAACCCTAATGTGTGACCTGTCGAGGGCAGAACACCAAACCTCACCAGTACACATGACAGCTACAACAAGAGGCTGATCTCCTCCAGCCCATATAGTTAACTTGGAAAACCTGAGCACAGATACAGATAATGCTGGGTTCATACATATCTGTGTCAGAATCACATATACAGGCTTGCTTGATGGTTTGTCCTGATCTGTGTGTGTGTGTGTGTGTATATATATTTGTGAAGTAATTAGCATGGTATGTGGAGATAAATGGTGGTGTTTGTTCAGTTCTTCTGACATTTCAGTGGAGTGTCCTCCTTACTGTATAATATGCTTGGCCACCCAGTGGATAGTTTGCATTTACTTATATTTATATCTGTTTTCTCCCGGCTATATAAAGAGTGTTTCATTGGCTGATATTGACCTGATCATGACCTCCAGAGAGATAGAAGTTTGATTGACTAACAGGTTTTATCTTACTGTATGCATCAAAAGTTGCTGACAG
Source organism: Cepaea nemoralis (assembly GCA_014155875.1). NCBI lineage: Eukaryota > Metazoa > Mollusca > Gastropoda > Stylommatophora > Helicidae > Cepaea > Cepaea nemoralis. The sequence continues at coordinate 37,365 of JACEFZ010008129.1, forward strand.
AAGGTATATTAGGCACTTCAGTCTTTTGACAAATCAATTTGCTGAAGATTGGCATGCTGTAGCACACTTTAGTACAGTGTATATGTAATTGATTGGCGAATCCTCTTGTAGCTTGCCATAGAATGAGTAATATAATTGGCTAAGTGTATCTAACCTGTCTAGTATATTATGTATCGATTAATCTAATTCTCGCCCGGGTGATGTGATTATCTACACAGATGGGTCGGTGTTGAGAGGTAGGAGAAGTGCTTGGGGGTTCTTGGCAAAAACTAATGGTCGGCGTTTGGTGCAGGAGAGCCTGGCGTATGATGACACTACATCTAGCTTAAGAATGGAGGTGGAGGCGGTCAGTGCAGCTTTCCGCTGGATAGAAAACACGATACATACACATATTGTGATTGTAACTGACTCAGAAAGCATGCTGAGAAGGGTGAGAACAGGCAAGCTTCGTGCAGAGTGGCTTGCTTCGCTGCGGAGGTCATAGGTAGCAAGCATCACCTGGATCTTTTCTCCTGGGCATGCCGGTGTGCGGGGGAATGAACAGGCGGACAGGTTGGCTGGCTCGGCAGAACTTGGTGGAGTAATGATGCATGACAGGGCAGATGTGGTTGCGGCCTTGTGGGAGCACGTGTACACCTCGGAGGAGCAAATGGATCACCATAGTCTGGTTAGAATGAGGCAGGAGGTGTGACGAGAGGATCTGGCCGACGCTCGACGCTCAGAGGAAAGACGAAACGGACATATAATCAGATTGCTACTGGAACTATTAGTGTTGGAACTCTTCGCTGGTTGCTGAGGATGGAGACGGAGTGCTTATGGGAATGTCCCGAATGCTGTGATGTCGGTTCCTAGATCAATCAATCAATCAATCGATCGATTAATCTAATTGGCTGACTCATTGGCTAGTACTGATTGAAGCTTTGACATCAGTGTACATGGTTTTTATTAAATTTAAACGTAGGTTTCTTATTTTTCTGTTGTAAATGTCTTTGGCACGTATGCAGTCAAACATTTTGATGAATTAATCTATATTAAAAGTTCGTTATACTTGAAAATAAAAAAAAATAAAAACTTAGTGTCAGACGTCAACTGGAAACAAACATGGCCACCAGTCTCGTGTGTAAGGTTCACCCCGTCGTCTATTTTAGCATCATTGACGCGAATGAACGCAGAAATGAGGATGCTAAACGTGTCATTGGAACGCTGTTAGGAACTGTTGATAAAGGAGTTGTTGAGGTGACAAATTGCTTTGCAGTTGCAAACAATGAGTATGATGATGAGGTTACCGTTGATATTGAATATGTCCTCAACATGTTTGAACTTCATAAAAAGGTGAACAGCAGGGAAAATATCATTGGATGGTTCTCTACTGGCTTGGAGATGTCCGTGCACTCAGTGCTCATCCATGACTACTACTCCAGGGAAGCCAAGAACCCAATCCATTTAAACTGTTGACACGTTTGTGCGTGGAGGGAACATGACCATCAAGGCATATCACGGCACTGTGATCGGAGTTCCTGTCAAGACCCAAGGCACAATGTTCACACCCGTCCAGGTCGAGATTATCTCGTACGAGCCCGAACAAGTTGGAGTGAAAGTGCTACAGAAAGGCAAATACAACAGCAAACGCATTGTCCAGCTGAAGTCAGATCTGAAGCAAGTGGAGTCCTCATCTCATTGGCTGAGAGAGCAGCTGGCACATGTCACTCAATATGTTGATGATGTTCTGGCTGGTGAGATCCCCTCAGATAACGTGACTGGGCGCTTCCTTTTGGACATGGTGACCGGAGCCCCACACATTGAACCGGAGAAGTTTGAAAAGATGCTCAACTGAAACATGAAGGATCTACTGATGGTGATCTGTCTGGCTAACCTCACCAAGACACAACTGTCACTGAATGAGAAACTGAGCACTCTATAGCCAGCGCAGTCGTGTTTAGTGCAAGGAAAATGTATGATACAGCTGTATATAATACACAGAGAGAGGTTGAACCGCAAAAAAAAAAAAAAAATGTCAGCTCAATACTTTTAAGGAGTAAAATTGCTTTTCTCTTTCACGGAATATCAAAACATATCCGTGATATTAATTTTGTGGAAGTGTTTACTATTGTTTTCACCACGTGTAGATCTGTACTAAAGATTTCCTCTGTCACGGATTATCGAAGATGGAAAACCAAATTGTAAAACGTGTCAAAGTCAACACGAGTGAAGGTTTGGAGGGAGGAGCGTTCCACCAAGCTGTTACTTGTTAAAATATTCTCCTGTTTTTTACCTCACACGTTGACTTCCTTTGTTAAGTTTTATTAGATGCAGTATTTAGATCTGGTTAAGATCAATGGCAAGAAAACGAGATAGTGGAAAACAGAGAGAACATTCTGGATAGTTTTGCATCATGGCATGAAAGGATATCAGTACACTGACACATATTGCTGTAGAGCAGAAGTTATGGAAAGGCGTGATTGCCCATGCCACTTGGCAAGGTGCATAATAACAATGGTGGTATAACTTTCATACAGCTTTAGAAGTCTGGGGTTTATTCTCTGGGAGAGGCCTCACAAGATCAAATAAGCAAATGAGTACGGTGTAAGTCAAATGAACACAATACCATAAGGTACTTCTCTATCTAAAGAAGACGAGGATGGACTATATTAATGTATTGGATGGTATCCTGTCAGGCTTATTCTTGTTGAATTTGCTAATGTACTAAATATTGTAAATTTTGAGAACTCCTGTGACAACATATGCATGTTAATCTTGGACCATGTCGCAATCACTAGAAAACGAAAATCAAGGCTTTTGAACTTAAATGTTACTAGAATATTCTGAGAATAGCGTTGATCAAGAAGAAGAACATGGACATGTACAAGATCTATTCATCGTAGAAAACTGGCTCATAAAACAGTATCATGTCCAGAAACTGAAATAATTTGGAAATATCAAATACAACAGTGGCTGGGAATGAACAGTGATGGAAGGCGTGGTTCCTAGAAGTAGTGGCTGGGAATGAACAGTGATGGAAGGCGTGGTTCCTAGAAGTAGTGGCTGGGGACTACCAACATTAAGACAGGCACAGGTTATTAAAGAGATACCCAGGGCATGCTTGAGGCAGGGGAACTGGCATAAGATTGAGAGTCTTGATGATGAGCCGTGATGAGAGGATTGTTCTACATACTATCTGATGGTTATGGTAGGGTCTTCCTTGTTGAACAGGTCAAGGGATAAGGATCAGACAAAGTGAGACACAAACTTGCTGCCTTCAGGTAGACTGAAGACAATCAAAGGTTTGGGAAAGCAGACTCCAAAAATACTTGTCGAAATCATATGTACTGAGCCACCGTTTTATGGTAACAAATTCCAGTATTTGATCTAAAAACAAAGTTTAACATTTGTGTAACATAAATGTATTGAAATATATGCATTAAATGAAGCTGTAAAAAAACACAATGGTTATTAAAACTAGTGTCATTTATACATAATATACTAATGTTTGGTAACATTTTTGTGAGGAATGTATTGAAAGCTTCCTTTGACACTTGTGAGGTTTATTTATTAGGGGTTACATCTGTTAAAATGTAACACCCACTTAAGAGGAATTTAATTATCTGAGGAATATTATCAGGGTATGCCCAAAGGGGATGGGTTCCTATCCTCTATCAAGATCACCTTCTAGAAGCTAAATTTTATGGCTCGTCCCACCACGTGAAGATACTAAGGATGGGTTGTATCTACACGAATTAATGGGAAAAAGTATATAGATATAAGTTTAAGCTTCTTGGGAAGGTGTGGAGACCACGGACTGTTGCCACTATCCCAAAACTGGATGCCCTTTTCTATCACTTGGGAAAATGTGCTAGTGTGCAGGTGTCCGCCCTCATGCGGTCTAAATTATTATTATCATCTATGATGGATTAACTTACACAAGTATGTGATGGGCTAGACCAACAATATCATGACAGAACATTCACAGTATAAACAGGACATACAGTGACATCACATAATATTTATGTTTACAAACATTCTGTAAGAATCAATCAACAAATGGTCTGGTAACATAAGTGTAATTAATAAAAAAATTATGATAACAAAATATTAATTTCACATAGAGTACATCTCTGAAGAAAAATTGACATATATGTTCACCAGAAATGCTTACTGGGGTGAATGCATAATGGTGGAAACTAAACAAAACAAAACCGAAGTGAATAATTCAGTATACCACAAATGAATATATGTATCCTAAGTAACTAAAACATAAGTAAAAGGATATTATGTCTTGTACAGCTAATATCAGCCGGTAGGTACTTCGGTGGGTTTAAGATTCAAATGGATGCAAGTCTCTTCCGGGAAACCAGTTTTCTCTCAGAGGGTCATCTTCAATGTGAGTGAGGGATGGTAAGGGTCTTCAGTTAGGATCATCAGGAATTCTCAGTGGGTTCATGGGTTACATGGATGAGATCTTTGAAGGATGATGCAAGGAAATGGGCTGTATTAATATTTGGGCTGGCAAAAGATGGACATGACATACAAGTTTACCGCCCTCAGCAACCCAAGTCCGCATCTTCACAACAGTAGGTTTTCAGTTACACCGCCCATCTGACGGTCCAAACAAAATACAACTTCATAAGCAGTTTGCTAAAATATATCAATAAATCATAAAACATGTCAAGAAAAAAAAAACAATCAAGAAAGAATAAAAAGAGAATAAGACAATAAGAGGGGGAAGAATGTGTCCACTCAAATGGTGAGATCACCTCCCTCTTATCTGTATAGATGGCATTCAATCCATCATCTCATTCTGTAAAGTCCTGATGGGATCAACTCTTGGTGCAACCAGGACAAATAAAAAAAATAATAGTCATAACTTTAAAGCCAAGGAGTCTGGATGTGACCAGGTTGTGTCAAACAAAGTAAGTTGATTCAAAGTCATTAATGATGTAACAGACATGTTGAGATGAAGGTAGGTTGTGGTAGAGGCATGTTGTGATTGTGATAAAGGCATATAGTGATGAAGGTGGGTTGAGATGGATGCCTACTATGGTAGATGCATGGGAAGGGTGCATGTAGTGTCACTTCCTAGTATGCCAGAGTTAGGTTGAGACTGTTGCTTGATAAGACAGGGTGTGTTGAGATGGATGTAAGTGGAGTTAATGGTCAACCTTATAACATCATCATCATCACTGTCCTCATCAGGTGCCTGTAAATAAGGTCTTACTCCTTTCTCTGGGTTCAGCTTGGATCTCAAATGCCTATCATCATCATCATCATCATCATCATCATCATCATCATCATCATCATCATCATCATCATCATCATCATCATCATCATCACCACCACCATCAAGTATTGAGAGTTAATTGTCCACCATATAATCTCATCATCATCCTCATCCTCATCCTCATCCTCATCATCATCATCATCATCATCATCATCATCATCATCATCATCATCATCATCATCATCAAGTATTGAGAGTTAATTGTCCACCATATAATCTCATCATCATTTTACAACCATCACAAATGAGAATATTTATCTCCTGAGTTTATGTGAGTGCCTTTAAATGAGTTATGTTTTTAGCATAAGCACTGATTTAAACAAAACAGGTATGGTCATTCTCCGCGGTCTCTTCTAAGCGAAGGGCTGGAGGACGACATTGTTAAACCACACAAGATTGCAGGTTATCTCATGCACATAGTCAGAAATGGGCTGTTTTATAATCCTATTTCAGAACATAAATGGCATGCCCTTGACCGTAAGAACCACCTAATCATCATGTGACTATGTAAGGTTGTTGGTGTGTGCAATGTCCGGCTAACATTTGGGTATATCGTGCAACTCTTATTAATGAGCATTTATTCTCAGAACAAAACATGACAATTTCCCAAACCATATTCAGTGGAAAAAATGTGAATAAAAGATTCAAAAGATATATACATCCCTACAGGTGTGAGTTAGTGTACATGGGTTTAAAGAGATAGACTCTTAAGCTACCTTTCCTCTGTAAGAGCATCAATGTCTAGCAAGTACATTTGAAAAGTACTTTATTCATATATTGAGAAAAGTCGTTATATACAGATTGCAACAGAATATAAGGGGATATTCTTCATTGGCATATTGTCACAAAATATACAGAGATCTTCTTGTAGTCGCATATGTAACAGAATATAAAGAGATATTCTTAAGTAGCACATGGTAACAAAATATAAGAGATATTCTTTTGCTAGCACATGGTAACAGAATGTAAGAAAATATTCTTTAGCCGCCTTTGAAAAAGAATATAAATAAATATCCTTTAGCCGCATATCGAAAAAGAATGTAAGAACATATTCTTTACTAGTAGATTGCAACAGAATGTAAGAAAATATTCTTTAGTATTAAATCGCAACAGAATGTCTAGCTGAAGGTTCTAACTAGCAAGGGCAGTAAACAGAAAATATGGCGATTGTTTTCATTCCCACAGGAACACAATATTAGACTATGATCATTTGTAAACATTTTAAACAGTACATCGACATTACAATAAATATAAACCTTTGTATTACCTTAACGTCAATAATTCAACACACAATAAAAGCTTTGCCTGCCCAAGGACCTAGAACACTGCTCCGCTTCAACGCATCAGGTGATGAACCACCTAGAATGATAAGATATAACTCATTCCCCCCCCCCCCCCCCAATTGCGCCTAGAGGGTCTGGCTGTCCCATCCGGCTTTAGGCAATCGCTCTCATTGGTTTTAATCGCTGAGCGACGCGAGTGTATGGCGTGTAGAAATGGTCAGAAATCTTAAGTCGAAGGACGTGAGGTGGCTGGGAATATCTCACAAGGCTCCCATCCAAAGACAGTTCTTACCGAGGAGAACTGGTAGAACAGACACTCACGGGTTTCCAACTCCTCTTCTGATGCTTCCTTTCTCCCATGTTTGGTACTGTCTCCTCCTCCAATGATTCATCCGAAACAGGATGTCGACACAAGAAGTCTGCTCCCACATTAAGTTTCCCAGATACATACTCAATTTGGAAAGAATATGGCTGTAAGTGCAACGACCATCTCATGAGCCTTGCATTCAATTCCTTGATGCTGCCAGGAACATTAAGGGTTGATGATCACATTGTACTACAAAATTTTTTCGTTCAATAAATACGCCTGAAATTTCTCCATTGCCCATACCGGCATGAGGCACGCCTTTTCGATAACCGCATAGTTCTTCTGAGCCGTATTCAGCTTCCTACTTGCATATGCAACTTGAAAGAGTTCTGATTGGTCATCTTTCTTCTGAAGCAGGGTCACGCTCACTCCTATGTTGCTCGCATCCGTTCGAAGCGTGAAGGTACGGTTGAGATCTGGCAACTGAAGAACTGGTTTATCAGTCAATGTTTTCTTGAGAGCTGTATAAGCCGCTTCACATTCAGCTGACCATTTGACTATCTCTGGATTTCTTTTCCTAGTAAGATCAGTTAAAGGAGCAGTCAGAGAGTTAAAGTCCTTGGTGTATCTTTGGTAGAATCCACACAAGGATACGAATGATCTAACATCCTTCTTGGTTCTTGGACGTGGTGCCTTCTGGAGTTTCTCAACATTTCCTTCAAGTGGAGTCATGAATCCTTGAGATATCTTATGACCAAGAAAATCCAGCTGTTGGAATCCTATCTGACACTTCTTTGGCTTTGCTGTCAATCCAGTTTCTTTTAATCGTTTGAATAGAAGATGCACAGCTTCTACGTGTTGATCAAACGTCTCAGTTGCTATTAAAATGTCATCCATGAAATTGCTAATAGCAGTATGATGTAATGGTTCAAGTAACTTCCTCATCATTAGTGTAAAAATACTGGGCGCGTTACTTAATCAAAACGGAAGAACATTAAACTCATTGTGCCCGTCAGAGACGCTTAAAACTAACCATCTTCCTGTGTCACTGGAATCTGATAATAGCCCTTACTGAGATCTACCTTAGTGAAGAATTGCGCTGAGCTGAGACGGGTGAAGAGTTGGTTCTGATCCGGTAGCGGTTCAGCTTGAAACTCTGTCATAGCATTGAGCTGTCGATAGTCGATGCACAATCTATGTTCTCAATGTGGTTTTCTCAGTAACACCACACTTGTACTGTAAGGGGACTCAGATTTTGAAATGATTCCAGCCGAGAGCATTTGCTGTATTTCTTCCTTCAAAATGGGTTCTTTGGCATAAGGAACGGGATAAGTTTTGGCACGAACAGGAGTAGCGTCTATTAACTTCATGTCAAACTCTACTAACTTTGTAAGCCCTGGCTTGTTCGTAAGTACATCTGCATGTGTAGCCAAAAGATCATGGATCTGCTTCTGCTGATCTGGTTTTAATGTGGGACTAATATCCACATCCTGAAAAGTTTCTTTTGCTTGCAGATGATATTCTACTCCCATAGTGTTCCCATGGTCCACTTCTGTAGCCACTGCCAAAGTCATCAGAATCGTTGTTTCGGTGGTAGGGGGCCTTTCATTATATTTCCTTAAGAGGTTTATGTGATAAACTTTCAACTTCTCTCTGATGGAAATTTTGTAATTAGTACGAGAAATCTTCTCTGTCACTACATATGGTCCTTTCCATCCGATTTGCAGCTTGTTCTGACTTGTAGAAAGTAGTAATAGCACTTTCTCTCCCACCTCCAGTTCTCTATCTTTTGCCATTCTGTTGAAGTAGCGTGCCATTTTACGCTTAGCTTGTCGTAGGTTGACAGACGCCAATCGCCATCCATGTTGTAGGCGGTTTTTCAACTCAGCAACATAAGAAGAGGCATTCACCACTGTCTCGCCTACTTGATCCTCTAAGTAAAGCCTTAAGGGGTCCCTTAATTGGACGTCCAAACAACGAAGTTGCTGGAGCAATCCCAGCTGAGTGATGAGGTACTTCCCTATTTGCAAATAGAGCTGCGGGTATGTACAAATCCCAATCCTCTGGTTTCTCCTGGGCAAGTTTCCCCAGGATAGTAAGAAGGGTGCCATTCCAGCGTTCCACAGTTCCATTCCCGGCCGTGTGATATGGACTTATGCAGATCTGCCTGGATTGAAAAAGCCTAAAAACTTCTTCCATCAGCTTACTTTTGAACTGTGATCCATTATCAGTTAGGATCCTAATAGGAAATCCTAGTCTGGTAAAAATTTCAAGCAAGGCTTCCGCTACATGCTTCGAATCGCTTGAAGAAATTGGCACAGCTTCAGCCCACAAGGAGTATGTGTCAACAAGCGTAAGAATAAATCGGCTCTTTCTCTCGTCCGGTTGAGAGGTCTGACTATATCGACCGCCACATTATCGAATGGGGTACCGGATACAGGCATTTCCCCGAGTGTAACTGGGGCTGTCCAGTGTTTAGAAGCAACCTTCTGGCATTGCAGACATGATTTTACAAAACGTGCTATGTCGGTTTGCATTCCAGGCCAGTAATAATGAGCTGAGATAAGTTGTATGGACGCGTTAATTCCCATGTGCCCAGAAAAAGGTTGACTATGTTCCATACCCAAAATTTGAGCTCTGTAAGCAGAAGGAACAACTAACTGGGCATGTTCCTGTCCTCTTGTTCCTGCCCTTCGGTGAAGCAATCCATTCCTCATATACATCTCACCTTTTAGTGGCGGTGAGTGAGCTCTAGGCAGTTTGTTGTAAAAGGCGCCAAAGTGCTATCTGCTGCCTGGGCCTTCTTCAAATCCTCTGGATGAGGATTATTTGGTATCGACTCTTCTGGAGCTGTTCTAGCTTGAAGTCTCGTCGTCATGGCTGAGACCATTCTAGGCTTTACTGGATCTCCTAAAAATAGATATTGTCAACCAAGAATGACAGGGTATATGGGTTCTGAAAAGACTGCCGCCTTGATTTCCCCATTCACATATCGTGAGTTGATGCTCACTTTTGCTATTGGAAACGACATTGGAGCTATGTTTTTCAAGGGTCCCTGTAGTTCGACTGTTTCCTCTGTTACCTGATCAGGGCTAAACAAAGAGGAAGACACAATCGCGTCAAATTGCAGTCCCGTATCGTAGAGACACATGACGGAAACTCCGTTGAGTTCGACGGATTCAACAACCGGAATTCTGGAATAAGTGTCTTCGTGGTTTTCCAAAGAAGTTCCACCAGTGCTCACCATCTTATGTTCCGGTTTTGTCAAACAAGCTGCAGTTTTAGGAGTAGTTTCCCGCTTACACGCTTTCGTATGGTGTCCGGTAGTCCTACATTTTAGGCAATATGCTTTTCCCTCCTTCTGAGCCTGTTGAACTAAAGGTTGGGTGGTGTTGTTTGCCTTATTGTTTTTCTGGTTGGAGTGATTTTCAATTTTCTCCTTCTGCTTTTGAGATTTTTCCGGATGAGAAGAACTGGTCGTCCGACGAGTTGCTCCTACCTACTTCTGAGATTTCTCAAATCTCTCAGCTAGGATGATAATTTCTTCTAGTCTTTCTGCCCCATTTTGTGTTAGAAAAGCCTTCATTTCTGTTGACATTTTCTTTTTAAGTTGGTCAATAATAATCATCTCCCTCAGGCCTATGTAGCTCTCATCAAACTTTCCTAAAGAACACCACTTATGTACATAAGTTTTCATTCTCTCCACTAACTGTGCAAAGCTCTCCCCAGGTTCTTTCTTTGCAGACTTGAACTTATTCTTAAAGGTGTCACCGTCAACTTCAAAACGGGCCAGCAATGCTGTTTTGAGGGCATGATAGTTGCGCTGTTCCTCCTGCGTCAATCTGGAGAACAGATCGTACGCACCCCGCCTCAAACCTTGGGACTGCCCATCTAGTCTCCTCTAACCCACAGGTGTAACACATCTGCTCAGATCTATCAAGATATGATTCCAACTGATCTGTGTGTTCATTGAAGGGTTCAAACGGGAATGACATTGCTCCAGTCTGTTGGTGAGTCACATCCAAAATGAACATCTGTCGCTGGACTAGCTTGGGATGTAGACAGGGCAGTACTAACTCCCGTCTCCATTAGCAGAATTTTCTGCTTATGTTCCATCCTTTTTAATTCCAGGACATGTTGATATTCCCTTTCGCTACTATCTATCTCAGCTTGAAGTTTTCTCTCTTCTAAAAGAAGAGCATGTTGACGTTCTTTGTCCCTATTTCCTATTTCAGCCTGAAGTTGTTTCTCTTTTGCTACAATTTCTGCCTGTAATCTTTCATGTTTCTCTATCTCACCTGAAACATATTTTGCCAACTCATTACCTGCCAGACTGCACAATTTGCCTGTCTCCATATGATGGTTACGCAACTTGGCTAATTCAGTCATTCTTACCTTCTCTTCTATATAGTAGAAAAAAATACGGGTGTTCTAGGGCCTCAGTCAAGCTCAGCTTCAGTGATCCCTTTTAGAAGATATACATATAGCATGCAAAAATGGGTTAGCAACACAATGTCACTAATTAATTTAACCAGTGCGCACCATATGTTAAGGTAATAACTGAGAACTTATTCACTAAGAAGTTACACTCCTTGACTCACTTAGCCCTACTGGACCTATTAAGAGTAAATACCACACTCTCCCCTTCCTATATCAAGATCAACCACCTGTAATGAGATTTCCCTGTTTTCGAATCTTCCTGACTGAAGTCTTACTTGTGTTTGGGCTGCTAGGGGTTTAAATGTCCCTCTATAAGGATCCACACTAGTGAGATGATAATTAATTCATTCCAGGACGAGCAAGTCCCACTTGTGAGGTTTATTTATTAGGGGTTACATCTGTTAGAATGTAACACCCACTTTAGAGGAATTTAATTATCTGAGGAATATTATCAGGGTATGCCCAAAGGGGATGGGTTCCTATCCTCTATCAAGATCACCTTCTAGAAGCTAAATTTTATGGCTCGTTCCCCCACGTGAAGATACTAAGGATGGGTTGTATCTACACGAATTAATGGGAAAAAATATATAGATATAAGTTTAAGGCTTCTTGGGAAGGTGTGGAGACCATGGACTGTTGCCACTATCCCAAAACTGGATGCCCTTTTCTATCACTTGGGAAAAGGTGCTAATGTGCAGGTGTCCGCCCTCATGCGGTCTAAATTATTATTATCATCTATGATGGATTAACTTACACAAGTATGAGATGGGCTAGACCAACAATATCATGACAGAACATTCACATGTTTACAAACATTCTGTAAGAATCAATCAACAAATGGTCTGGTAACATAAGTGTAATAAATTATAAAAATTATGATAACAAAATATTAATTTCACATAGAGTACATCTCTGAAGAAAAATTGACATATATGTTCACCTGAAATGCTTACTGGGGTGAGTGCATAATGGCGGAAACAAAACAAAACAAAACCCAAGTGAATCATTCAGTATACCACAAATGGATATATGTATCCTAAGTAACTAAAACATAAGTAAAAGGATATTATGTCTTGTGCAGCTGATATCATCCGGTAGGTACTTCGGTGGGTTTAAGATTCAAATGGATGCAAGTCTCTTCCGGGAAACCAGTTTTCTCTCAGAGGGTCATCTTCAATGTGAGTGAGGGATGGTAAGGGTCTTCAGTTAGGATCATCAGGAATTCTCAGTGGGTTCATGGGTTACATGGGTGAGATCTTTGAAGGGTGGGGGTGGTGGATGATGCAAGGAAATGGGCTGTATTAATATTTGGGCTGGCAAAAGATGGATATAACATACAAGTTTACCGCCCTCAGCAACCAAGACCCCATCTTCACAACAGTAGGTTTTCAGTTACACCGCCCATCTGACGGTCCAAACAAAATACAACTTCATAAGCAATTTGCTAAAATATATCAGTAAATCATAAAACATGTCAAGAAAGAAAATAAAAGAGAATAAGACAATAAGAGGGGGAAGAATTTGTCCACTCAAATGGTAAGATCACCTCCCTCTTATCTGTATAGATGGCATTCAATCCATCATCTCATGCTGTAAGGTCCTGATGGGATCAACTCTTGGTGCAACCAGGACAAATAAAAAAATAATAGTCATAACTTTAAGACCAGGGAGTCTGGTTGTGACCAGGTTTTTTCAAACAAAGTAAGTTGATTCAAAGTCATTAATGATGTAACAGACATGTTGAGATGAAGGTAGGTTGTGGTAGAGGCATGTTGTGATTGTGATAAAGGCATATTGTGATGAAGGTGGATTGAAATAGATGCCTACTATGGTAGATGCATGGGAAGGGTGCATGTAGTGTCACTTCCTAGTATGCCAGAGTTAGGTTGAGACTGTTGCTTGATAAGACAGGGTGTGTTGAGATGGATGTAAGTGGAGTTAATGGTCAACCTTATAACATCATCATCATCACTGTCCTCATCAGGTGCTTGTAAATAAGCTCCTACTCCTTTCTCTGGGTTCAGCTTAGGATCTCAAATGCCTATCAACAACATCATCATCATCAAGTATTGAGAGTTAATTGTCCACCATATAATCTGTAGCGAAACCCCAGTGGCCCATGTCCTCATACCTATCCGCTCAATTCCTTCGGAGTGGAATTCTCTGGGTTACTTTCATAACCCGAGCATTTGACACGAATACTTTGTAATCTATCTGTTCTTCGGGAAAACCCAATGGCACGCCTTGCACCAAATATGACCTAGGGTAATGGTTGGCGTGAAATGTCCGTTGTCAACCTTGTCGGTTGTTGTCGGCACAATGTATTGAAGTTTTAAAGAATTTTACAGATAAAGTGCCGCATCCTACTGCTGGGGAATGAAAGGTAATTTAGATTAATTGGTCCTGCCAGACATGGGCATATTAAGCTTGGTCGTCTCAAATAATGAGACGAATTGGTGAAACGGCAGTCTTGCCAATTTGGCTAAGCGTCTAGATCTGGGCATGGCGGGGGAACAAATCGGGGCTATCCTTCTTCCTATGGCTTTACCTCTGTTTAGTGTTCTCTTTCATTTGAATATAAACATTCTATAGCTATGGCATGTCGAGGGGAGGGAAGGGCTCCGTGGGGACCGGTTCCACCCATCTGAGTTATATCTTCTTGAGCCAGAAGAGGCGATCCACTGTGCTATCTCTTTCGTCTTTCGGCTGATTGGGGGGGGGGGGGGGGGCAGGTGGACCGGGTGGTTCCTGGTCGATAGGAGGATGTTGGGAGTATAAATGGACTTCCCTGTCTCCCTGAGAGAACCTGAACTCATCTGAATGTATGGGTTATGTGAGACACGGCCGATACATTGCGGTGACAGCTCAGACAAGAGCGGCGGCCGGACAGGGTAGTTTCCTCTTTCCTGTTCTTGCTAGGGATGGGGGAGGGAGATGCACTGCGGTCCATACAGACCCACTATTATGATTAGTTAAGAGTAGGAAACATACATAATTACGCACACTACTCCACAATAGCTTTGTCGTGAGAAAGGCAAGGTTTGCAAGTGAGAGGGAAGCCTGAGAAGGTATGTGCCCAATATTAATAAAGGCATGGTATGAGTGTGGAGAGGAGTGTGGTATGAAGACAATTGAATACTAGGTAATTGTATGTATTTTATGTATGGCAACCGACATGCTGAGACCATTGGAATCTCCATGCCGGCTGTATATGAAGTTTACACCAGAGGCTCTCAAAATTGTTTTAACTTTACAGGATCCTTCTTTTGACGGCGAATATAGCCGGAAGTTTCGACAGAGCATCGACATAGAACATTATGTTTACTAGGAAGTCCCTGCTGCTGTTGGGCTATACCAGATAGAACCACGGCGGGCCCGAACGAATACTTTCAGAACACCTCGGCAGGCTTTTCGTTGAGCTGGGATCGAGTATGTTTGCATTTTGGGCTAAATCCCGCCTAAGTCACTGACACACCCGTGCATATATCCTATTTATTCTCCTTGAGTATTTCCCCACCAAAATTGTACCACGTGATCCCAGGGCACTTTCCCTAACCATTGGACACACTACATTCGTGTATGCCACGGAAACTTGGAATCCTGGATCGATGGAACCTTGTTGTTCGAACAACCTACGCGGGAAATAAAGACCAGGGAACTTGCTGTGAGGTGGTGGTGAATTCATGGGACAATATGGAAAACGATGATCTAGGATATTTATATTTGTGTTGATATTGTATGGACTAGTTTTCTCTCTAGATTGTGTGTAGATGTTTATGAGTTAATCGCCAGATATTTTTTCTGTGCTGTTATGTATTGAGTTATTAAATTTACAATTACAAATATGTTGAAGAACGTCATGTTGTATGCGTGTCAGCCAGAACGACCCTGCAGGAAATAGGTCCTGAGGTCGAAAGAGAGAGTGACAGTGAGTCCGGGGGAAACGGAGGAGGGTTGGCAAGCAAAGACCTATCCCAGCCAGGGCTATAGAATAATATTGAAATATTGTTACATAGTTACTTGGGACCCTCCACGTAGCTTGTTACAATTTCTGGGGGCACGTCGCGGGATATTTGAAATCCTGGTGGAGGTCTGGCTGATATAGTGATAGGGGACAGATATTCTTGTCTACTATCAATAGGTTCTGCCTACCGTACCTGGCTATTGTCTATACTCTTCCTGACACAGACTGACCGACATACGACGTGGTGTGGTCAGGTAAAATAACCAGTTGTGTACTAGAGATTGAAATTTAATATACAATTATCTCTTCCTTACCCTCTGAATGTAAGATGGCATCCGCTAAATTTAATGTTGCCGAAGTACAGGCTACAGGGCGTGAGATGGGTTACGATGGTGTAGAGTTACAAAAATATGTTCAGGAAGTTGAAAGAGACTTCAGACAGGCTGAGCGCGAAGCTAGGAAATTTGAGATCGAGCGTGAAGCTAAGAAAATAGAAGCTGACCGCGAAGCTAAGAAAATGGAAGCTGAGAGCGAAACTAAGAAAAGGGAAGCAGAACAGGCCGTCAGAGACCATGAGTTCCGCATGAGGGAGTTGGAGCTTAGAGCTAAAACTGCCAAGGAAAGCGAGGGTGCAGTGGGAGGCACAGTTCTACCTGACTCAACAACTCCTAGTGGCGGTCCATACCAGGCAATGAAGTTCCCTTTGCTCCCGTTCGATGAACACAAAGAGAAGATCGACCAGTATCTTCAAAAATTCCAGTCGATGGCTTTGGCTATGGGACTGGAACGTGGGAAATGGAACTTGAAACTCTCGCAGGGCCTGAGGGGGACCGCGTACGAGGTCTATTCAAGGTTGCCACCTGGTATGGAGAATGACTATGAGGCTCTGGAAAAAGCATTATTGAAAAGGTTCCAGATGACAGCCCATACATACCGTCAGCAGTTCAGAAAGTCCAAGAGAGAGCCAGGAGAGATGTTCGCAGCCTACAGCGTTAGACTTAAGTCTTACCTTTTGAAGTGGATGTCATTGGCTGGATTTGCTAACGACTATGAAAGTTTAGAAGAATTAGTGGTCGTGGACCAAATGAAGAGAATGATGCCTAAGCCATTGCAAACCTTCTTGCTTGAAAATGGGGCAGAAAGGTTAGACATAGTCAACACATTGGCGGAAAGGTATGTGCTAGCTCATGGGGATACTGGGGAACTGTCACAACCCAATCCCCGATCACCAGACACTTGGTCTGGAAAGAAGAAGAACCCTAAAACAACCCACACTAAAAAGGAGGATCCTTTCGATAAAGTTCCAATTAAGAAACCCTCTGGTAAGAGTCCACCTGGATCTCCTAAAAGAAAGTGGAGTGAAAAGTGGTGCGCCTACTGCAAATCTCCCACACACAATACGGCCGATTGCCGGCGCAAACAGAAAAACTCTCACTATGCTGCCTGTCTTGTAGAAACCGGGGAATGGTCTAACAAGGAGGTAGAAGGGGGGGGGGGTCTTGAGAACAAAGATTCAGAGAAACCACCAGTAGTAGAAACGATACTTGTGAACAGACAACCAGTTGAGTGTCTCTATGACACAGGTCTGCAGTTTGAGGCTGTAATTTCATCACACTTAGTGAGCCCAGAGCAGTTAACCGGGGAATCTATTGAGATTCAAACGGCGACAAAGAGTGCGGTGGCGATGTCTCTTCCAATTGCGAAGGTGGACATCAAATCAAAATATGTTACCGGCACAATACAGGCAGCCGTTCTGCTCGATCCTATCTTCCCAATGATCTTGGGTTGTCGCTACGTCTTTCTAGGGATTCCAACCGAACCCATGTACGTAGGGGCGATGCAAACCAGATCTCAATCGGAGGATGAGCAGACGCCAGCCTTGATCGTGAATCCCTTGCCTGGGGAGTTACGAGTTGCTCAAAGCCAGGATGCTACTTTGCAACCTTGCTTCAACCAGTTGCCAAAAAGTTCTGACCCACCAAGACGGGGTCAGTATTATATGAAGAATCGGTTACTGTACCGGAGAGCCGGAGTGGAGGAACGCCAGCACGGACAGCTGGTAGTTCCTAAGGCTTATCGGGAACAGCTTCTTCATATGGGACACACCATTTCTTTCAGTGGACATATGGGTGTCGGGGCAACTCTCCAGCGCATTTCCTGCCATTACTACTGGCCAGGGATGACTGGAGACGTGCGTAGGTACGTCAAGTCGTGCCCAGAGTGTCAGCGTGTGGCACCAAAACACTGGACGGCTCCGGTAGTCTTGGGTGACATGCCCATTATGAACTCTCCTTTCGAGAGAGTTGCCATCGATCTCGTTGGTCCTCTTCCTCGGACTAGGAAGAGGAATAAGTACATTCTCACGATGGTGGATTGCTGTTCCATGTGGGGTGAGGCGATACCTTTGGCCACAATCGACTCTAAGCGAGTGGCTGATGCACTGATGGAGACCTTTACTCGGTTGGGATTTCCCAACCAGATCCTAACGGACAATGGGTCTCAGTTCTGTGGTAAGCTGATGGAAGAAGTCTTTCGTATCTTCCAGACTAACCACATTCACACAAGCCCGTACCACCCTCAGTCTAATGGGCAAGTAGAGAGGTTTAATGGTACATTGATGACCATGCTTCGGAAGCTGGCTCAAGAGAAACCAGACAGATGGGATGAGTGTATCCCAGCCGCCTTGTTCGCCTATCGGGAGGTTCCCCATGGGTCGACCGGGTTGCCACCAGCCACTCTACTATTCGGGAGGCCAATCAAGGGTCCCTTAGAAGCCCTATTGAGATGTTGGACAGAGGAAGAAACTTCCGAAGAAGTTGTATCCGCATATAAATACGTCGAAGAGTTAAAGAAGAAACTCCAGACGGGTTGGGCTTTGGCAGCTCAGAATCTGAGGGCGGCCAGAAAGAGACACGCGGCCTACTACAATAGAAGGACGAAAGATAGGTCTCTTAAAGTGGGGGATCGGGTTCTGTTGTTACTTCCAGTAGGTTCCAATAAACTCGAGATTGGTTGGCAGGGGCCTTTCCCGGTGGAAAGGGTTGTGTCCCGTACCAATTATGCTATCCGGATCAGGGGGAAATCTAAAATCTTCCACATTAACCTCCTCAAAAACTATTAGGAACGATCCGATGGTACTTCTCTCCCACTCATGACTATGGCGGTCGCGATGGAAACTGAAGCGGGCGAAGACGCGGATAGGGAGTATCCTTTACAACCTGGGGAAACCTATAAGGATGTACATATAAATCCTGATCTGTCGACTGAAGAAACAGAACTGGTCATCCGTTTGTTGGAGTCCCATCAACAGATTCTTACCGATCGTCCAGGGCGGACAGGGTTGGTCGAGTTTGATATGACTCTGACTACCCAAGACCCCATTCGCCAAAAAATATATCCAGTGCCCTTTGCGAAAGAGAAGGCCCTGGAAGCCGAAATCCAGAAGCTTCTGGATGATGACATCATAACTCCTTCGACTTCTCCTTATAATGCCGGGGTTGTCTTGTTGAGGAAGCCAAGCGGGGAGCACCGCTTATGTATTGATTACAGGCATTTAAACAGTTGTACGACATTCCAAGTGGAGCCGTTACCAAACACAAATCAACTGTTTGCCAGATTAAATAGGGCAAAGTACTTTTCAAAAATCGATTTAAGCCGGGGATATTATCAGATCCCTGTGAAGCCTGAGGTTCGGCCCTTGCTCGCTTTCAGTACTCCGAGCGGCCATTACGAATTTAAGGTGATGCCTTTTGGGCTGAGCAATGCGTCCAGTGTGTTCACACGCATGATGAGAAAGTTATTAGACCCTTTAAGGGATCCCTCTGTCGTCTCGTTTATGGATGATATTCTCATCGCGTCTGACAATCTGAAAGATCACCTGAAATCCTTGGAACAGATCTTCATAAGATTGAAAGAGGAGGGGTTAACTGCCCGTCCAGCCAAATGCATGATTGGCTATCACTCCTTAGAATTTCTGGGACATACTATTACCCCGGGGGGTTTGGTACCGGAAGAAAAGAATGTAGAGAAGGTCAGACTCGCACCCCGTCCTAAATCCAAAAAGGATGTTAGGTCTTTCTTGTCTCTGTGTGGGTTTTACCAGAAATTTATTCCGAAGTTCAACGAAATTGGGGCACCGTTAACCTAAACCCTGAAGAAAGGATCGCCAGATCCTATAGTCTGGACCCCGAGCTGTGAAGAGGCTTATGGGAAGCTGAAACAGGCTTTGGTGGATAGGCCAGTCCTGCAACTCCCAAATTTGGAGAAAACGTTTGGTCTAAGAACCGACGCGAGTAACATAGGGATTGGAGCAACTCTGTTGCAGGAAGGGCGAGAGGATCCTACTGTGCTATGTCCGGTGGCATATGCCAGTAGAAAACTGTTACCCGCGGAACGGAATTACTCCACCGTCGAACGGGAATGTTTGGCTCTAGTGTGGGCGGTACAGAAATTTCAACCTTATCTGTATGGAGTACCGTTCAAAGTGCAGTCCGACCATCAACCTCTGACGTTCTTGGCAACTTCCAAGAAACTGAACGCAAGGTTAATGAGATGGTCATTGCTCTTACAACCGTATCAGTTCACGGTCGAATACATCCCCGGAGGGGAGAATGTGGGAGCGGATTTTATGTCACGGCATCCTATGGTCGAAGGTGAGGGGGAGGTAATTCGAACAGAACCTCTGGCAGTTGAAAGTTCGTAGGGTTCGACTTTCTTAAGAGGGGGCCTATGTGGCGAAACCCCAGTGGCCCATGTCCTCATACCTATCCGCTCAATTCCTTCGGAGTGGAAATCTCTGGGTTACTTTCATAACCCGAGCATTTGACACGAATACTTTGTAATCTATCTGTTCTTCGGGAAAACCCAATGGCACGCCTTGCACCAAATATGACCTAGGGTAATGGTTGGCGTGAAATGTCCGTTGTCAACCTTGTCGGTTGTTGTCGGCACAATGTATTGAAGTTTTAAAGAATTTTACAGATAAAGTGCCGCATCCTACTGCTGGGGAATGAAAGGTAATTTAGATTAATTGGTCCTGCCAGACATGGGCATATTAAGCTTGGTCGTCTCAAATAATGAGACGAATGGGTGAAACGGCAGTCTTGCCAATTTGGCTAAGCGTCTAGATCTGGGCATGGCGGGGGAACAAATCGGGGCTATCCTTCTTCCTATGGCTTTACCTCTGTTTAGTGTTCTCTTTCATTTGAATATAAACATTCTATAGCTATGGCATGTCGAGGGGAGGGAAGGGCTCCGTGGGGACCGGTTCCACCCATCTGAGTTATATCTTCTTGAGCCAGAAGAGGCGATCCACTGTGCTATCTCTTTCGTCTTTCGGCTGATTGGGGGGGGGGGGGGGCAGGTGGACCGGGTGGTTCCTGGTCGATAGGAGGATGTTGGGAGTATAAATGGACTTCCCTGTCTCCCTGAGAGAACCTGAACTCATCTGAATGTATGGGTTATGTGAGACACGGCCGATACATTGCGGTGACAGCTCAGACAAGAGCGGCGGCCGGACAGGGTAGTTTCCTCTTTCCTGTTCTTGCTAGGGATGGGGGAGGGAGATGCACTGCGGTCCATACAGACCCACTATTATGATTAGTTAAGAGTAGGAAACATACATAATTACGCAC
Organism: Cepaea nemoralis; assembly: GCA_014155875.1. NCBI lineage: Eukaryota > Metazoa > Mollusca > Gastropoda > Stylommatophora > Helicidae > Cepaea > Cepaea nemoralis. The sequence continues at coordinate 58,267 of JACEFZ010008129.1, forward strand.
ACTATTCCACAATAGCTTTGTCGTGAGAAAGGCAAGGTTTGCAAGTGAGAGGGAAGCCTGAGAAGGTATGTGCCCAATATTAATAAAGGCATGGTATGAGTGTGGAGAGGAGTGTGGTATGAAGACAATTGAATACTAGGTAATTGTATGTATTTTATGTATGGCAACCGACATGCTGAGACCATTGGAATCTCCATGCCGGCTGTATATGAAGTTTACACCAGAGGCTCTCAAAATTGTTTTAACTTTACAGGATCCTTCTTTTGACGGCGAATATAGCCGGAAGTTTCGACAGAGCATCGACATAGAACATTATGTTTACTAGGAAGTCCCTGCTGCTGTTGGGCTATACCAGATAGAACCACGGCGGGCCCGAACGAATACTTTCAGAACACCTCGGCAGGCTTTCGTTGAGCTGGGATCGAGTATGTTTGCATTTTGGGCTAAATCCCGCCTAAGTCACTGACACACCCGTGCATATATCCTATTTATTCTCCTTGAGTATTTCCCCACCAAAATTGTACCACGTGATCCCAGGACACTTTCCCTAACCATTGGACACACTACATTCGTGTATGCCACGGAAACTTGGAATCCTGGATCGATGGAACCTTGTTGTTCGAACAACCTACGCGGGAAATAAAGACCAGGGAACTTGCTGTGAGGTGGTGGTGAATTCATGGGACAATATGGAAAACGATGATCTAGGATATTTATATTTGTGTTGATATTGTATGGACTAGTTTTCTCTCTAGATTGTGTGTAGATGTTTATGAGTTAATCGCCAGATATTTTTTCTGTGCTGTTATGTATTGAGTTATTAAATTTACAATTACAAATATGTTGAAGAACGTCATGTTGTGTGCGTGTCAGCCAGAACGACCCTGCAGGAAATAGGTCCTGAGGTCGAAAGAGAGAGTGACAGTGAGTCCGGGGGAAACGGAGGAGGGTTGGCAAGCAAAGACCTATCCCAGTCAGGGCTATAGAATAATATTGAAATATTGTTACATAGTTACTTGGGACCCTCCACGTAGCTTGTTACATAATCTCATCCTCCTCCTCCTCCTCCTCCTCCTCCTCCGCATCATCATCATCATCATCATCATCGTCATCATCATCATCATCATCATCATCATCATCATCATCATCATCACCATCACCATCATCATCATCATCATCATCATCATCATCATCATCATCATCATCATCACCATCATCATCATCATCATCATCATCATCATCATCATCATCATCATCATCACCATCATCATCATCATCATCATCATCATCATCACCATCATCATCATCATCATCAAGTATTGAGAGTTAATTGTCCACCATATAATCTCATCATCATTTTACAACCATCACAAATGAGAATATATTTATCTCCTGAGTTTATGTGAGTGCCTTTAAATGAGTTATGTTTTTAGCATAAGCACTGATTTAAACAAAACCAGATATGGTCATTCCCCGCGGTCTCTTCTAAGAAAAGGGCTGGAGGACGACATTGTTAAACCACACAAGATTGCAGGTTATCTCATGCACATAGTCAGAAATGGGCTGTTTTATAATCCTATTTCAGAACATAAATGGCATGCCTTTGACCGTAAGAACCACCTAATCATCATGTGACTATGTAAGGTTGTTGGTGTGTGCAATGTCCGGCTAACATTTGGGTATATCGTGCAACTCTTATTAATGAGCATTTATTCTCAGAACAAAACATGACAATTTCCCAAACCATATTCAGGGGAAAAATGTGAATAAAAGAATCACAAGATATATACATCCCTACAGGTGTGAGTTAGTGTACATGGGTTTAAAGAGATAGACTCTTAAGCTACCTTTCCTCTGTAAGAGCATCAATGTCTAGCAAGTACATTTGAAAAGTACATTATTCATATATTGAGAAAAGTAGTTATATACAGATTGCAACAGAATATAAGGGGATATTCTTCATTGACATATTGTCGCAAAATATACAGAAATCTTCTTGTAGTCGCATATGTAACAGAATATAAAGAGATATTCTTAAGTAGCACATGGTAACAAAATAAAAGAGATATTCTTTTGCTAGCACATGGTAACAGAATGTAAGAAAATATTCTTTAGCCGCCTATGAAAAATAATATAAAGCTAATTACCTTGGGTGACTACTAGATTCGACTTTCACGCACATTTTTTTCATGTTTGCTTTCCATAGCCTTTGATTGTGACCAAACTATCCACAAGACAGCATTTGTGTCTCGCTTTGCATGGCCCCTATCCCTTGATATGACCAACATGGAAGACCCTACCATCACTCCTAATTTGGGAAAGGAGTGGAGACTCTTATGCAACAGATGTCAATTAAACACATAAAATATGGGCTCAAATTTTGACCTCATTTCATAAGCTACTCTGTTTACAGCAATAATTTTGCATTGAATTATTCCAATATGTTTGTCTAATTCTCACAACATTAAGAACTTTCTCACTTTGAGTTTGTTATTTTATCATGTATTGTATAGTTAGGATTCCGTTAAGTTTATTTTCCTAGTTAAAGAATACATTTGCTAATTCTTTGATTTCAGTGGTTAAGTAGAATTTGTAGCATGGAGTTTTTCTGTCAATAAATAATGAAACTGATTTTGTGCTGGTTGATTTGTTCTTCTGTGTTCCTCCTTCAAAGGAAGAGAGTTACACTCTGCTCATTAATCCCCTCACTGACACAAAGTTTATTGTATCCAATTTCGGCATCCATTTGTGTGAGGTTTAGTTTCTCAAGATTGGTTCCATCCATGATAACAGTATCTGTTTGTCCATCGGTTGGTGCGTCCCAACTTCGACATCCATTTGTGTGAGGTTTAGTACCTCAAGATGGGTTAAATCCATGACAACAGGATCTGTTTGTCAATAGTATAGGTTGGCCTCCACACATGCACACGTGTGCCCACTCACACACATACATACCACACACACACACAAACACACACACACACACACCACACACACACACACACACACAACTAACACCTTTGCCTGGACAGTGGTCCTAAGGTCTACTCTTAGCAGCTTCTAATCTTGTAGCATGGCGTTTTTCTGTCACTATATAAAACTGTTTTTGTCTTTGTTCATTACCCCATCACTCTTCTGTTGTCTCCACCTTGGAGTGGTAGAGGGGTGTGTGGATTCCAGTGACTCCGAGAGCCATGCCGCCTGTAGTGTAAGCTACTGGTAGGGTCTTCCATGTTGGCCAAGTCAAGGGATATGGGCCAAGTAAAGCGAGACACAAATGCTGTCTTGTAGCTAGTCTGGGGACAATCAAAGGCTATGGAAAGGAAACATGAAAATAATGTGCGTGAAAGTCAAATCTAGTACGTCACCCAAGGTAATTAGCTTTATATTGATTTTTTTATCCTTTTTCAGGAAGAATGCACCACACCTAGGTATGTACCTCTCTAACTTAGAGGTTATGTTTCTGACTTTGGCTTGCTTGTGTCCGGTTTATTTCCTCTAGACAGAGTTCATCTACGAGCTGTCTATTCCCCTTTAGGCAAGCTTCCCAATAACAATTGACAAATTATTTGCTCAGGGTTAACACAGCCATCGGGAATGAACAGGCTGATAGGCTGTCAGGGAATGCACCTCTTGATGGTATCTTGCCTATGGACAAGGGGGAGATGGTTGTGCGCTTGTGGGACCAAGTGGAGAAGGCGGAGGAACAGATTGAGAACCCATATGCGGAAAGAATGAGATTGTGGGGATCGGCAGGGGTTCTGGAAGAATCTCAAAACTGAGAGGGAAGACCAGGAGAACTTTTAATCAGATAGTGGTGGGAACGATTAGTAGTATGATTCTTCGCTGGCTGTTGAACGAGCGGACTGAGCACGTATGGGAATGTCCTGAGTGCAGTGATGTCGGTTCTTAACTCAACTCAGCTCAACTCAACCCAATAACAATTTTTCCAAGAAGTGGCCTTACAGCCTACTCTTTATAATTTCCAGAGGCTGTGAAATTTTGGGTCTGCAATTTGCACCCCACCATTTTGTTAAGCCTTTATGTGAGAAGACTATGAACCTGCTCCCTGTTGAAGGAGTTACGGATGCGATTCGTAATCCGGCACACCTGGGTTCGAAACACAGCAGTGCTGGCTTATTTTTGTTTCGAAAAAGGTATAGGTGCCGGTCTTTCAGAAAGCAATGGCAAACTACTGAACATAAAAATTGCCCAGGAATCACGAACAACAAAATTGCTGGGATTGACTGCTACGTCCTGTGAAGGACACGCAACTAATTTTTTTTTTTCAATGCGAGAAGACTATGTATCTAATGTCACTACACAAGAGATCAGTGGGTACATGTGATATTAGAAACAAAATTTTGAATAAAATGCCAGCCTCCTATGCTCGCAGCGAACCAGGTAACTGATGACCTTGAGGTAGACGCTGCGATCTCTTAGCCATATCTGCCCGTTTGTTGATGTACGTGGTGCCCGTGTCAAGATTACAGTATTGATTTCAGACAATGAGCGGGATCTACAACATTTAGTTGATGTGGTTGTTACATACAGTGAACAACTAGGGTTAGAATTGAATAGTAAGTAGACACTGATTATGGTCGTCACTAAGAAGAAGGAAATACCACAGTGTAATATGCAAGTAAAGAGGAATATTCTTAAACAAGTGGATTGGTACAATTATCTCGGAAATGTCATAACAGCTGATGGGAGATGCCTTGAAGAGATCAGAACAAGAATCGCCATGGCGAAGGTAGCCTTTTGCAAGATGGAAACATACTGACCAATAAATAAACAGATGTCATTTGTAACTAGACAAAGAGTATTTAGGTGCTAAATAGAACCTGTACTTTTGTATGGATGTGAAGCGTGGACAATGACATGAGCAGACAAGCTGAAAAACATCTAATGGCTGTGGATATGTGGTTTCTGAGGAAAATGCAAAGAATACCATGGCCAGACAGAAAACCAAATGACCAAGTCCTACAAGAAACAAATGAAAACCGCAAACTGATTAGAGAAATTAGACATAGACTGTCAGCATTATTTGGTAACGTTATGAGAAGAAATAAATTGGAGAACTTGTTGACAACCGGTAAGATTGAGGGGAAAAGAACAAGGGAAAGGCAGAGAAGTAAATATGCCTGGGTGGCTTGGCCACATGGTGGTGTTTGTCCATCAAGAAGATGATGACCATTCATGTCATCCAGTGGGGTAGAAAGAAATATTGCCGCCGTGAGTTCTAAGATGGCTGGTAAGGCCTATTTTGGCTCGAAATGTTCTTTGACAATGTAGACTAAAAATGCTTGACGTTCCAGGAGAAGGATCTCCTGCATTTGTTTTTCTGTTATTTCTACAACTCTTGCAGTCCTGTTTGCTCCACAAGTGATGCGTAATGATGTACGCCACAAATTTCGGTCTTTGGCAGCAGTCTCCAAAGTGTCGTGATGAATTCCAAAAGCGTTTAGTGAAATCTTCAAAGTGTCTTTAAAGCGTTTCCTCTGGCCGTCGTAAAAAAAAAAAAAAAATCATTTAGGGAGCCTTAGTTTAGTTTAGTTTAGTGATGGATCAACATCACGGCACACGGGTGCAACCCATAAGTGCTCCGTTCTCCTCCTATCTCAAACCTGAGTCTAGAGAAACTCAGCTCAGTGCACGAACTCCGTAGCACCGCTGAGGATCCTGAAATACTTTGGGTAGATTTTTAACTCGAAATTTTGCCCGGGCAGCGCCGTTAGGCTACTTTTTTTCGATTTCCACCTGCCAAGGGATTTTTTACGTGCGCAACAATACACACGGGTGTCCGATCTCACTACCCAGAGACCAGGGGAAATTTATTACTAGAAGTCCACGAGAAAAAAATCCCGGCATCACCGGGGCCTGTGATCTGACATGCGAGTTAAGTGACCTACCCAGAGAAGCTGATTCTTCATTAGTAGAGTATGGATACTGGCAGGGCGCTCTTTCTAGGACTTCAGTGTCTGGGTTCTTGTCTTGCCATTTAATCTTCAATAGCTTTCTAAGGCAGACTGTGTGGAAGTGGCTTCATTTACTGGCGTATCGCTGGTAAACATTCCAGGGTTCACTAGCCACATGGTATGGTTCTCACAAGAATACATAGCTGATTCACGACTCTGGTGATCGTATGAGATGGCGAAACATGACCGCCCAGGCTTATCGGCAAGGCACATGAGGATTTTGCGTCAAGATTGGGAAGAATTGTGTTAGAATGGAAGCTGAAAGAGGAAAAACAAAATGTGGACATCAGAGGACAAGCTGAACACCAGCCTTAAAGAGATATCGTGAACAGAATGGTTTATTAGTATGAATTTTTGTTTTCTGGCTTCGAGGCGAAGGAGTTACGGGCGCAGATCCCGCATACCCGCTTTCGAAACGCAGCTGCAGACGATTTGGCAGCAAACCGTCTTGCGTTGGTTATTTTACGAAATGGTATGGATGCCGGTCGTTCAGAAAGCAATGGAAAACTACAGAACGTAAACTTGCCAAGAGATCACAACAGCAAATAATGCTGGTGTTGATGCGACGCCCTGTAAAGAATATGCAACTGTTTTAATTCTTTTATTACAAGGGAAATAATTATATCTAGGTTGAAGTCATGGTTCGGCTTTAGCATCAAGGGGAACAATTACATATTTCACTATATTTGTACTGATAGCTATTTTGCAAGAGAAGTATATGTTTATTCCTGTAACAATGTTATTCATATTTTGGATGTTATCAATTGAATGTTACCATTTAAAGAGTTACACACTTTTGATTACTATTTGCAATTTCAGACACTAAATACTTGTGTAATATATATTATTTAGTAAATTATTTATTTCTTTATCTGTTAGGCCACGTCTGTCTAATCAGGGTTAATGTTCACTCTGGTTTCTCTTCGCAACGTGTAAATTTAAATCTTCAATAAATAGTGATTCCACATCTTCCATAGTATTAGTGGTCGTTTTAGTCGGAAAAATTATTGTCGCCGGTCTCTCTGGACGATGGGTTACAACACTTTCTACGTAATCCCGTTTATCACGCAGAGTCTCGTAGCGGACGAGAGCTGGAATCGGTTCGACCCCCGCTGGTGACTTGCGGGATAACAGAGCCGGCCGCTCAGAAAGCAATGGCAAACTAATGAGCGTAATCTTGCCAAGAAATCAACAGACAGCTGAAAGATGCTGCTGTTGACAGCGATGTCCTGTAAAGGATATGCGGAAAAAACAATATTATTGTCAGCCTGTTGAATTGTTTGTCCTGAGCTTTCTTGTTATGTCTTATAGTAGAAAATTAAACTTCAGTATGCACCCCTACCAATTTCCCACCCTACCCAAGGAAGAATGGAAGGCCACGAAAGCATTATAGGCTGTAAAGGATGGAAATATGACCAGCATATCGAGAAATAGTCTGCCTCCAGAAATTACTCATTAATCGAGCAAATTTAAGGATTTACCAACAGTGCCTACCTAACTATCACCGATACAGTATTACAGAACTAGGATGCCACTAACTGAATCATATAGCTGTAACTCAAGCGGAGACGCTATGTTTTGCATTTTGTATGTATATTTACAAAAACCTATTTTATGAAATAAATATCTATCTCGTCACAACAACAACAACAAAAACGCGTCATTTAACTCATGTTCCGAAATTGCCACTCTCTGGAGTAGACGAAAACGTTTGTTGTTCACAGAATGACTGCTAGAAATGCTGGTCAATGGAGTAGGCTGAACAGCAACCTGTGACCGAACACACCCTCCATTATCTGACAGCTGGACTTTCAGTTGGTTGATTTCAGCCTTGAGAGCATCTATATCACTTACTTGCATTTCCAACTTTTTCCTAGCCATGGCTTCTTTCTGTTCTATGTTTCTCTTGGACGCCCTTTCCTCTTCGAGAAGCCTCAAGCCCTGTCTCTCTGTGATGTATCTTCTGCTGTGATTTTACGGACAAAGATGTGCCTCAGGTCACTTTTCTCGGCTGAAGCCTTGCACTGTGGACAACAATGTGCCTGCTCGACCCACTTGACAATTGCAGCTGAGTCCAAACAGATGGCCACATTTCAAGCATGCCACTACGATGATCACCACCAGTGGACCGAGCCTCTAAGCAAATAGAACAGCTATCTTCCTCTTTGTCTTCATCATCACCTTCTGCTGTTCTCAATCATTGCTTTGGATTTCTTATTGACTTCACAACTGTCCTCCTCACTTCGCCTCCTTTTCACCTGCCTAAGTGATGGCTGATTTGTCTGTGCTGAAGTTGTTCCCATAACTGAACAGCAGCGGAAAATGTGGCGAGCAAAGTTGTCGGTGTTTGCTCAATCATCGATCTCATGACATAACACAGTGATGTCTTCTAGATGTGCAGGCGAACTCCTGGAATAATTTACATCTCTTCTGTAGATGGATATTTTAGTGTTATTACATAAACGTTTGACCAGAGTTAATGGTTTTACCGGAGTAATTTGTTGAAATTACAAATTATTCTCTGGAGGCCAACTGTTTCAATCAATGTTTGACAACAACAAAGTACGCGCTGTTCTATATCATTCAAATGTTATCGTTTGATGGAACTTTTCACTGTACCAACAGTGAATGCAGAAAGACATTTTGTTACAACAATATAGTCATCACTGTTCTAATTATATTATCATTCTGAATTGTTGAATTGGACTTTTATTTGAACCGTCAGAGGGTGGAACAGTAGACCAGCAGTAATACTTCAGAAGCACAAAGTAAATAAATAAAATATGCTCCTTCCTAAGGCTCATCAAGCTCAGCTGAGCTTATTAAGTTGATCGTTGAGTGATCACTCAAGGGTATGATGCATTCTGTACTTTCACTCAACCAAAAACAATAGCAAAGGAGTACATTTTTTTTTAGGTCTGTTCTGCTTTTAATCTCTGTCACGCATATTGAATTTATTAACTAAGTTAAGCACTTCCCCTTCTATAAAAAGTACATGATAATGATTCAATTATCATTTTAAAGGTGATGTAGATATGATCGCTCTCTATCTCATACACAGACATACACTCTCTCTCTCTCTCTCTATCTCATACATATACATACACTCTCTCTGTCTCACTCTGTCTCATACACCCTTTTTCTCATTCTCTCTCTCTGTCTCACGCGCGCACACACACACACAAACACACACACACATTCACCGGAGCCGCTAGGAAATATAAAAAGCAAATGATGATTCAATTTTGACTTTATATGAGATGCAGAAATGATATCTTTCCCTCTCTCACTCTGTCTTACATGTACTATTTCTGTCTCACACACATTTCTCTCTCTCTCTCTCTCTCTCTCTCTCTCTCTCTCTCTCTCTCTCTCTCTCTCCCACACATACACACATTAGACCTAACATTTTCATAAGCACGAGTCACCATACAAAAATTCCGTACCACAGACAAACGAAACAATCATCATCCTACATTATACAAATCCCAACAACAAAGAACAACAGATACTCCGTGTGAGAATCAGACCGCAACCATCAGGGATCTGGCCGCAACACCTTTTGGCTTCCGATGTCCTCATATTGATGTGACCAGGAGACTACAATATTTTTACAGTCGTCATCCCCGGAGACTTTCACCAGGACAGACTCTCCTACGTTGATGGAGCCATCGTCGGAACACTGAATCGGGCAGTGGGGTAACTCTCTCAACAGCGTCCTGTAAACCCTCTCTGCTGTGCCGGAGACTGATCCATCCTCCTCAGTGCTGATATTGCAGGTGAACCTCAGCTCGTACTCATCGATCCCCATCTCTCTGAAGGCAGCCGCTGGTTCTATCAGCTGCATTCTACTTCCCCTCATCAACAGCGCTCCGTGCAAAACCTTCAGTTGTTTCGGATCCGGCTCCTCAGTTTCTTCGGCTGGGACCAATTGTCTCTTCAGCAGGTTCAGCGACGTCTCCAAGGGAATGTTGTGATCAGTCTTGATGTAGCTGGTTTCCCCGTTCTCCGGCATGAAGCAGTCGATACCAAACTCTTGCTGTATTTTGTTCTTCAGAAACTCCATCTTATCGGCCTCGCCATGCACCAGCAGCACGTTACTGGGCTCGCAGTGGGAGATGAGCTCCATGATTCCCTTGGCGTCTGCGTGGGCACTGAAGGACATGTACTCCACGGTCATCTCGGCTTCCAGCATCTGCTTGTTCTCCAGCTCAATCTTTCGGGCTCCGTTAAGGATCCTGTGTCCTATTGTTCCCGCCACACAATATTCAGGCATGATGACGTATTATTTTCACTAGAAGCCCACCGCTTGAAGATCTGAAGGGACAGACCGGCATGCAACATTCCTGGTGTGGCAAACACGACCATGGGGCCAGGGTTTTCGATGTAAGCTCTGTCGAAGGGCTTAATATGCTTGACATCAAACATGTTTCGCTGGACGAATGTCTTCTTGATCTTCTCATTGGTCCAGGTGATGTACAGCTTGTAGTAGTGGTTAGCCTTTTTCGTCAGCCCCAAGGAAAAATAGATAGGAACTTTAATGTTCATCCTTTCCCAGTAGGACTCCAGAAGCATGCACAGTTCCTGAGCTCTGCCAAAGGCAAAAACTGGGATGAGAATCGTTCCTCCTTTATCGATACAGCTATGAACCTTCATCAGAAAGTCCCTCTCTCTGCAACGCTTGGAATCTCGTATGGTAGTGGCATAGGTTGACTCTGTGATCAGCAGGTCTGGCCGGCACTTGTCAATCCATGCTGCCCCTAGATGTCTATCAGGTGTCATGTAATCACCAGTATATACAACCGAGTTCTGACCAACTTTGATATGAAACAAGGCAGCGCCTAGAACGTGACCTGTATAGTAAGCCTTAATCTCCAGATCATCGTCCACCTGGATAACCTGGTGTAAGTTGACAGTGATAACTTTCTTCATGCAAGTATTAATCATTTCTGACGTGAAAAAGTTTGTCTCTTCCTTTCCTCTCAACCTTTATCTTGCGATAGTCCTCCAAAAGAATGGGGCAGATGGCCTTCGTTGGGTGTGTCATGTAGATGGGTCCATCGTAACCCACCATCTCAGTCACGTAGGGAAGAGCACCGCAGTGATCCAGATGGAAGTGGCTGATAATCACACAGTTTAACCTGTCTGTAAGCCTTCCCTTCTGGGCGATGTATGTGAAATCTGGAAACTGTCTGTCGTCGTTGTACCCCATATGCATGCCGCAGTCCAGCATAATGTTCTTGCCTCCGATGGTGAGTAGAATGCAGCTTCTGCCAACATCCTGCCCTGCACCTAAAGGGGTAACTTTGATCTCGGTCATGACTGGAAAACTTTGGAACTTCTGTCTAAAGATTCACGAATCCGTACAATGGAGGCTGCCATCTTGGTAACTTTAAAAACATTCACGTTCTAAACGAAATTAAAATTTGGTGGTAACTGCGGTAAAGTCTTATAAAACCCATTAGTTAGTTAGTTAGTCGACAGATCATCCTCATTGCACATCGAACCATTCAATCGATAAGTGCTCGGATCCTCTCCTCAGCAATCCGCAGCGGGTAGCGGCTAACGACACCAGTTCTGTGTTGGTTTATCAATCTTCTTTGGCTTCCTGCGTAGTGTTCATGTTTGGCAACGCCTCTTTTAATTTGCTTGTTCTCGCAGTCTGACCTCGCAGAAGAAGTACAACAATGGGGTATGATGCTGCGCTTGAACACACAAAACACCAGCTTGTTTTATGCAGGTATGGAGAGAGGGGTCGTTCCGAGAATTTGATATCAGAGGTACAGACTCCCTTGTTCAGGATGTACTAGACCAGTGGTTCTCAACCTTTTTTGGCCCGTGCCCCCCTTCACCGTATTTTTAGGACGTCATCCCCCCCCCCTCACCATATTTTAGGAACGTCATTCTCCCCCCCCCCCCCTTTCGTATTTCCTCCCTAAAAATTTCCCACTGCCCCTACACAGTATACGTAATAATTGAAGCTAAATTTAATAGCACATACTAAAACAAGTCTAGACGTCCACATAAAATGTGATTTGTGGGTCTACTTACTTTATAAAATGAATTTTAGAAGGGTGAGACGTACAGAACCGTAAAGTATGAAGGGAAAAACAAGATCAAGTAATCGGTTCTTGTATTAACGCAATCTTGAAATAATCTTCATTTCCTCCCCATCCCCTCCCCTGGAAACCCCAAAATTCCCCCCTGGGGAGGAATTCCCCACCGGTTGAGAACCACTGTAGTAGACTATGATGGAAGTCCCATAACCAGCATCCAGTATTGGTATGGGCAGCTTGTAGGAAACAATCTTCAGGGATTGCTGATAGCTCACTTACAGAGCCTGGTATTCGCAGAAGAAACCAGTGAACAATTTACAGCTCACCTGTTCCCTCATTTACAAGCGCCATTGATGAGTTTGAGCTTACATCCAAGTGGGAAGTATCTTTCCTCGTTTAGATCTGGCAGCAGTTTTCCTAGATGTAGATATGAGATCTGCAGTTTGTGTCAGAGTGGTTTGGAAGGCTTGCCCACCCCTGACTCAAGTTGCCAAGCAAAATGGGAGGACAGCAACATGCAGGCTGTCATTAGTCGCAACTGTCTCATGAGTAAACCAGACTCTGAGGACAGTCTGCTAGCAGTCACAGCCAATCATTCCAATAACACGGTCAGTGTTTGGGATCTGAACAGAAAACAAGAATTACAGACATTGCCTTCTGATACAGCCAGCGAAGAGTCCCAATACTAATGGTACCAGAAGCAGTCTGATTATGTGTCCATCTGGCCTTTCCTCAGAGTCATGATTCTTGTCCAGATTCTCTACAACCACAGAAATATCAACTGCTAGAAACGCTTGAGGTCACTGATGTAACATAAGAGATCAATTCATAAGTTTTAACTCATATGAGGGCGAGAGAGGGATCATTCTGCATGGGCAACACATATTCTCTACAATTCAGCCCAAGCTTTGTACCATGGAGAGATTATTATGGCTTTTTTCTTTTTTCTTGTTTAAGCACAATAACTATTGCTTGTCAAGATAGCAAGGTACCAGTATATGTATATTTTACATTTCTGAGATAGTTACTTATATACTGAAATATGTATACAAAACAGTTTTGCAGAAACTTGGTATAGTTCATTCACATTTGTTTGCCTCCATATGCAAATCCATATCTCAGTAACCAACTGAGCGAAAATGATGAGATTTAGCATATACCCTTATCATTATGTCAACCCAACAAAAACAATTTTTTTCTGGAGATTGTACAGCAGATTTTAATGTTTGCTTATATGCGGTATATAATTTACGGGTTACAGATGAAGTGCATATTATAAAATATATTACATCTTCACCTGGAAACATCAGCGTTCAATAATGGAATTTCTCGTGCAGCAAGAGAATGACCTTATGGCAAGAACCATGTGTAGTGGAAGGGAAGTGTTCAGAGGTGTCGTCAATAATGTGGGTGCTTTCATGAAACATGATTATATAAATAAATCTTACCATTTATCACTAACATTTGAACGTGTGAATATTGTTGAATGGGATTGAATGTGAAATTTTGTACACTTCAAACTATGAAGTTGTGCACATGCTTTTGTCAAGAAGCTGATCGCAGAAAACTGTTTCATACTATTACAAATCCCGAGAAAAGAACAGTGTATGCATTGGGTTTGAGAAAACGGTCATTTCATCGATGGGTGCAAGAATCTGAAAGGAAACCACCATGCAATAAGCAAACGGTAGGTAAAAAGCCAACTGTAGACAGTTTTGACAAGGATATCATAAGGCGAGCTATTATAAAAATGCTGGATGCCAAAGAAACAGTGACTGTAAGAAAACTTAAGGTTTAGTTGAGAAAGAACAATGACATAGAGCTATCCAAAACAACATTGTGGAAAATTCTAAGGAGATTAGGCTTCTCTTTTAGAAAGTACAAGGGAGGTAAAAATATTCTATACGAGCAACCGCATTTAGGAGCCATGAGAAGCAGATATTTTTTTTTTTGCATATCCTTTTACAGGACATCACTGTCAACACCAGCATCTTTCAGCTGATTGTTGATTTCTTGGCAAGATTACGCTCAGTAGTTTGCCATTGCTTTCTGAGTGACCGGCTCAATACCTCGTAAGTTACTGACGTGGAGAGAACCGCTACCAATTCTCACACAACGTCACATTACTTACGCGAGTATACGAGATTACGGAGAAAGCCACGTAACCTCTAGACCAGGGAGACCGGCAAGAAGCAGATACCTATGTGAAATAAGGGAAATGCACAAAGAAATGATGACATGTATTTGGCTGAAACCTGGATCAATGCAGACCACACAAGTGAAAAGGAATGGCAATCAGTGGATGGAAAGATAAAGCGATATGTGCCCAGTAGTAAAGGACAGCGTTTGGTCATAGCCCATGCTGGCTGTACTCATAATGGCTTACTACAGAATGCTTGACTCATGTTCGTACCAAAGCACACAGACAATAAGGATTATCATAATGAGATTAATGGTAATGTATTTAGAGATTGGCTCGAGGATACACTGCTTCCATCCCTTGTCTTGTCTAATCATGGACAATGCGTCATATCATAATGTTGTTGCCCAAGAAGACAAAATACCTACGGCATAGAGCATTAAGGCCGGTCTCCCTGGTCGAGGAGGTTAGCAGCTTTCTCCGTAACCCCAAATACTCTTGTGGTTGACGTGAGCGCACGAGAATTAGAAGTGGTTCGAGTCGCGCCAGTGACTTAAGAGAGTATGGAGCCAGTCGCTCAGAAAGTCATGGCGTGCTGATGAGCGTAATCTAGCCTGGGAATCAACATACAGCTGAAAGATGCTGATGTTGACCGCAATATCCTGAAACAGGATGGAAACGCGGGGGGGAAAAAATAGAGCGTTAAGGCAATATGAAAGAGTGCGAAACATACAGAGGTATATGACTCCTGAGCCATATAGGGAAAATGTACGCAAAACTATTGAAACAAAGAGCTAGACCCATAGTTGAACAACAGTTAAGCAAAGTACAATTCGGTTTTCGGAAAGGTAAAAGTTGCACTGATGCACTATTTACACTTAGAGAAATATGTGGAAAAAACCATCGAATATAGTGACCAGCAGAAATTTGTTTGTAGATCAGGTAAAGGCTTTCGGTAGAGTAGATAGATACAAATTATGGACCATCCTTGAAGACTATGGGATACAAGGACAATTGCTAGAAAACAAGGCCATATACCACCTGAGCCAAAGTGCAGTAAGAACACAAGAAGGTATATTAGATATGTTCACAGTCAATACAGGAGTGAGGCAGGGATGTGTGCTCTCTCCACTGCTATTTAATATCTACATGGACAGAATTTCCAAAGAAGCAAGCCTTGACAGAACAGATTCAGAAAATTTAGAACACTTTACTTCAGATGAAACAACTGATCCACAGAAAATAAATGAACTTCTATTTGCAGACGACCAGTGCCTGTTTTATAGCGACGAGGGCAGATTGCAATATCATATTAATAATTTGAATTCAACATGCAGCAGATACAATATGAGTATAAATACAGACAAAACCGAAGTAATGCAAGTTAGCAGATCGTCTGGTCCACTAAGTAAATAAATATCACATCTCTGAAACAAGTTAAAGAATTCAAATATCTTGGAAGTATGATCACAGGAGATTGCAGATTGGACAGAGAAATCGAAATCAGATGTCAAAAAGCTAGTGCACTTACATATCAACTATCACCCATATTGAACTTGAGCACATATGGACCTGTCCAGAGTGCAATGACAATACCCCAATTGATAATTGATAACTGATAACCCTTCCCCCGGGAAGGTTAACCCAGTCAACAAATGCCCGCAGAAGTCGGATGTGTCGGCCTAACGGCGCAAGAATGCAGCTCTGCTGTAAACAGGCACAACGCAATCACATCTTTAAAGAAATTCCAGATGAACGCAGAAGAAGAAGAAGAAGAAGAAGAAGAAGAAGAAGAAGAAGAAGAAGAAGAAGAAGAAGAAGAAGAAGAAGAAGAAGAAGAAGAAGAAGAAGAAGAAACATCCACATATACCCACGTCCGCAAAACGACAGATAATAAATAGCATATTCACACCCACCCTATGCTACCTATCTCAAACTTGGACTTTATCCAAATCACACATTCACAAAATCAACACCTGTGATATGAGATGCCTGAGGAGAGCTGCCAACTTAACAATTCGAGGCCGAGTAAGAAATGCTGTTATTAGACAGACAGTAGGATCAACACCCTGTGCCATATTTACTAAAACACAGAAGATCAAGTGTTTTGGCCATGTCATTAGAATGCAACACCATCACTTGCCCAACATCAAAGATCATCTGCGATGAGTTCCGTAAGCCCTCAATGGTGACAAACAACTGGCATTGAAAAAAAAAAACACTAAACGCATTGAATGCCAACAGAAGAGTATTGTGGTGGAAACTGTCATATTGTGGCATAACAAGAAATATGAGAA
The DNA here is from genome assembly GCA_014155875.1 of Cepaea nemoralis. Lineage (NCBI taxonomy): Eukaryota > Metazoa > Mollusca > Gastropoda > Stylommatophora > Helicidae > Cepaea > Cepaea nemoralis. The sequence goes on from JACEFZ010008129.1 coordinate 74,738, forward strand.
CAAAAACGTCGTCAAATGAGGGGACAACACATGAACATACGAATCATTCTATAAACTTCAATGAAAAGAGGACTAACATCTTGGCCGTTTAAAGGGAAGCCCACTAAAGAGACATTCAAAACTATATTCATCGTGCAAAACAGGTAATTATGTTTCGTTTCAGCAGAGTAGACATTGCACACACCCCCAGGCAAATCTGGATATGCCTCGTGTCGTCACCAGAATTGACATGGCATTACTGTAAAACAAGTTTGTTAGCGTGAATTCACTAGTTTTTCACCAAAACATCAAAGAAATGTTGCCGCTTTCCATGATTTAAGTTGCCGATTCCATCAGAGATGAATTGGGTGTTTCGTGGGGGACTGGTGTGTTGACATTCTGGCGGCGGCATTATGCACAGTGTATCTGTGCGGGCCGTTGTTTGTCGAGACTCCTGTCTTTTCCACTTTTCACATTGGGCAGTGTGGAGCATTTTGTGTGATATTCACTGGCACAGGAACGGAGCATAATGGGGACAACCCGTTGCTGTGAAGTTGGAACTGCGACTAACTAACTATCTAACTAAGTTGCCTTTGGACCTATCAAAGACATATTCCTTTGGAGGGGGTAAATATAAAACGGCAGGAAATTTTCATAACGAAGCAGCAGACAGTTTTCACAAAAATTGATCGTGAATTAGAGCAATCATTTCTGAACAGACTATAGTACATATTTTCTGCCCTTATTTTCAGGATTTAGTTCTAAAAAAATAACCAACAACATTTGAATATGTAATCTTTATTAACCAAAATGTCTTACAGCAAGTTGTATTGACAGGAATAAAGAAGACATTATGAATGCTGGCCATCCCATGGGCTGATAATATTGATGTTGGTCAGTCCTAGAGTGTAACGTGGTTGGTAACCAGTATCGTAATTTCAACCAATGAGTCGTAGAATCTTATGAAACCACTTTTTCATATGCTCCAACCATGATTCTCAACCTTCATGGGCCCGGAATCTAACTGGCAAGTGGCAGCTGTTCCTGCACTCATCAATTTCAGTTTTCTGCATCTATCTTTGTGCTAATTGACCCCATCTCTTCTTCCATGAACCACACCTTCAGTCAATGGCTTTTTAGCCTTCAATCACTGGTCTTTGCATGCCTTCAATCACCGTTCTTTTCCTACCTTCAATCACTGTTTTTTGCCTGCCTTCAATCAATGGCCTTTTTAGCCTTCAATCACTGGTCTTTGTATACCCAGCCTCCAACAAATGCTAGGTCACTAATCCATATAATAGCGTGGTCTCTGGGGAGGTGAGTTACAGCATCCCCCTAGGTTTATAATGAAGATTTATTTAGGCTGCATCTCATACAGCACAGAAAGAAATAGAATGAAAACGGTCAAACATAGGGACTGTAACAACACAACCCCATTATCACCTTTTGTTGTGGAAATTATTACAGAAATGTAACAGAACAAGACATGAATGACAAAAGTTGACAACATACAAAAACACAACAGCATATTCTTACACTTATTAGCTTCGATGTACATAATTACTCCTGCAATCTAACACTGTCATGTTTCCATGCACAGACGTATTGGGAGCCGCAGACTGACAGACACCAAGCGCAGGTTTAGGTACACTTCCACTCGCTGGTGCCTGTTACAAAGCTGGTCAATCAAGCAACCTCCTGTTTCAGCAGTCTACTTTATGATGGAAGTCAGTTAACAAAGTAAGGGACACTTCCACATCCTGAAGGGCACTGGGTATCACCACCATGTGCCATGCTGGTAAGCGTGGGCGGTCATGTATTGCCATCTCACTCGAAAACCAGTTCTGGATCAGCTCTGTGTTCTTATATCAATCATACCACGTGGCCAAGCCATCCAGGTATTTACTTCTCTGCCTTCCCCTTGTTCTCTTCCTCTCGATCTTGCCAGGTGGCCCCAAGTTCTCTAGTTTATTTCTTCTCATAACGTGCACTGGGTATATGGTGCTTGGTAAATGGTACTGGGACTCTTTGCTAGCTGTTGAAGATGAGGACTGAGCATGTATGTGAATGATCTGAGTGCTGTGATGTCAGTTCTTGACTCAGCTCAACTCTGGTGCTAGCCCCATATTTGTATAGTTCAATCAGCACTTGAATGACGGTGTCATCAGTATCATGCTGGCCTCCTGCACTTCCCAGAATATTTTCTGGTACTCATTTTCTGGGTCGACTTGAGAGCTGAGGTCAGCTTCTCATAAATCCCTGCATCGATGGGGATTTGAACACATGACTAGCAGACTGGCAAGCAAATGTGCAAGCAACTGCACTACCAAAATACACATGCTAGAAGCACCTGGTAAGTAGGTCAAGAACCCTTTAAACATATATTAACATGTATTGGGTATATGGTGCTAACCCCATATTTGTACAGACCAATCAGCACCCAGGGGGATGATGGGATCAGTATCACGAAGGCTGCCTTTATTCCATTCATCCATCATATGCCATGCCGGTAAGCGTGGACGGTCATGATTCGCCATTTCCCACAATCACCAGTCGTGGATCAGCTCAGTGTTCTTGTCTCGACCATGCCACGTGGTCAAGCTATCCAGAGATTTACTTCTGTCTTCCCCTTGTTCTCTTCCCCTTGATCTTGCCAGTTGTCACCAAGTTCTCTAATTTATTTCTTCTCATAACATGTCCAAAACATTTTGACTCTACGTCTAATTTCTCTAATCAGTTTACAGTTCTCATTTCTCTCTTGTAGGACTTGGTCGTTGGTTTTTCTGTTTGTCCATGATATTCTTTGCATTCTCCTCAGAAACCACACATTTCCACTGCCATAAGATAATTTTCAGCTTGAGTGCTCAATGTCCATGCTTCACACCCATACAAAAGCACAGGCTCTATGTAGCACCTCAACACGAGTTTTCTTCTAGCAACTGACATCTTTTTATTGGTCAGTATATTTTCCTATCTTATAAAAGGCTATCTTCACCATGGCAATTCTTGTTCTAATCTCATCAAGGCATCTCCCATCAGATGTGATGACTTTACTACTCAAGACATTTCCTTGTACCCATTTTAGACTGGGCTGACCTGGAAGCACAGGTCCATTTTAAAATCTGCTTTGACACGAATTCAAACCTCTAACCATTGGGCTGGCAGACAAGCAATCAATCCACAGTGGAAATGCCCAGTGTTAAAGCTAATTTACACATGCCAGTACTAACATTCAATCCTCCTCGAGGAATGATGTTTTTTTGCATGACCACATAGTGACCGTGGTCAACACACCTTCATAAAATGGGTGCTAGAACATGTTTTGGAAGGTATGGCTTCTGGCATGATACTGGCCACATAGATAGTGTTGTTTTAAGATGGAAATAAGCGCACCATATCCCAATGGAAACAGATCCTCCACCATTTAATATTAAATTACTTCTATGCCAATGAGGAATATAGAAGCAACTAACTACATAACAGATAACACTCACTTTGCAATGATTACACTGACTTTAAAACTTGTTAACTGATCAAGTGCTATTGGATTTTTTAATTTTTTATTGGGGGGGGGGGGGAGGAGATCCTATTTACAGGACATCGCTGTCAACACCAGTATTTTACTACTGTTGTTGATGTCTTGGCAAGTTTTAAGTTCAGTAGTTTGCCATTACTTTCTGAACGACCAGCTCCCATGCCAACACATTAAGACCCAGCGTGACGTGGTCTGCTGGTTAATAGGTCGCAGCTGTGTTTTGAACACAGGTAAGCGGGCTCACAAATCGCCTCCGCAAGTCCTTAGCCAAGGAGACCGATATTGGATGATTAATCTTCTTAAATAACTCCCCTTATCTGCCACAATCTTATATATTGGTGGAAGCTGTCATTGTTTTATAATACAACATATCTACTACAATATTAACAATTTTTTAAGTCACAACTGTGGCCCACCCCTACTTCCCATTTTCCGTCATTCATATTTTTGGGGGTCCAAACCTACTTTGTTTTTGGCACAGTTCCAAGTTCTGGCACTCTAAGAGCAAGTCAGCATCTGCTTCTCAATGCACCCATTTTACTTTTAGGACCCTTTTACACACTTTAAAGTAATTTGTGCATATGGTGCCTGAGCCACATTTTTATGCACTCATCAACGCTTGGTGGGTCATGTGGTATCATCTGGCCACCTTTATTTCCCAAGACATTTCCTCTCGGCCCGGAAGTCTTGGTTAATTTAAAACATCCACCCCAATGAGAATTCAAACCTAGGACAGCCGGGCCAGCAGGCGAAAATTTAGCCACTATGCTAATATGGCTCCTATGTTACTTTTAATATTGCTAACTTCTTTGATGATTTGTGTTTTAGGCAACCACTACATTTGCTATGTAAAATCTTGAACTGAGAGTGTGTTTACAATTTCTGGAATGTTTCTAGAAATGTGTCCCAATTACAGCTTGCCTTTTTAAATCTGCATGGCTTCAGGTCTTAATGTGTTTGCACTTAAACTTCCGGTGCCCTGATGGTGTGGCAAGGGGTTCAACCCCTACACTAGTCAGTTCGACTTCAACGCTGACTTCTTGTTCAGAAAGCAATGGCAAGCTATGGGACTTAAACTCGCTTAGAAAATCATCCTGGGGTTGATCCCAATGTCCTACAAAGTGCAGGCAGCAAATGATTAAGCGCTATGGGATGATTAATCATCTTAAGAGACTTCCTTTATCTGCTGCGGGTTTATATACAGTAGTTTTCCCTATGAAACCCCCTTTAATTTGATATATAATACAACATGTCTGCTACCATATTAACAACTTTTAAGTCATAACTGTGACACACCCCTACTTCCCATTTTCTGCCATCCATCTTTGTTTCGTCCAATCCTACTTTTTATTTTGCACTGCATCTGTTAGTACAAGGTACCAAAGCAGGGTGATACACCCAGGAAACAGCCTCATTACAAAACACTAAATGCTACAGGAATTATCAGTGCAAGAAACTTGCTCACTGAATTCTCATAGACACTTCCAGTAATAAAGTTAACTGTAACAGTGGCTATGGCTCTAGAAGCAGAACATAAAAGATCGGAGCATACAGATATCAGATATATAAATACAACATGCAGTTGGAAAAAAATTTTAGACATTCATTAAATAAAAGAAAGAAAAAGTTCAAAATCGGACCAACTATAATTGAATCAAAGTCAAAATTTAAGCGTTTTTCAGACTACCTAAATTAAACTTACACACATCAAGATTTTTGAATGGAGTCATCTACATAACATGATTGCCTATGACTGTGGAGTTTTATCAAGCTGTTTTTCGTCAGAAATATTTGAAGCAACATGATGTTTGTCGAATTGCTGTGAGGTTTGACTTGCATTATTACAGCCGTTAAGTAACCTTGTGTTGAAGGTCACACATTTACATACTAGCAAAGAAATCTCAAGACAGCTGTAAACAACTCGAATTCAATAGAGAATTGGTTTAAAGGAGCTGTTTCCTTTTGTTATGTTCATTTAATATTGACTTTGAGAACCTGAAGAAAAATGAGAGCTTGTTTTAGGTCAACCCTATTGCTTCTTCAATTGGAAATTACGAGAAAATACAGTTGCGTTCGCTCATCTTGAACTCCAGCAAATCAAAATGTTTTCAACAAAAGCGAACATTTTAACAGGGTGTCGACCTGCTGAAGAGAAGACCCAAATTAAATCGTTCTATCGAGCTGGACTCGCTTTCAAGCCGACGCCTTGAAGAGCCCTGTTAAGGTGAAAAGAAACTGCAAGTCTGGTAGGGGCCCGACCAGGGGCTGAAAGTGAAAGTGAAAGTGGAGAAGCCTGATATGTACGAGGAATGTTGGAGATACAACTTGCGTCGTCGATTGGAGAAGGCAGCTGAATCGTTGTCACACAGTCTGTTCGTTGCCTGAATAACGCCGCTGCTCTACACTAGCGTTCATTGATGATTTCAGAGGGCTGGCCAGTGCTGTCCTCTGATCACAGTCGATGATTGTTGACATCGAGCCTTATCGATCCTTGTTCAAGTACTTGGGTGCCAGATAACGTGCCTATCAGTCTTAGCATACGAGAGCGAAACCTGAGAACCATTCGACGAGTGTCTAACTACAGGCAAGGAACTATCTTGGACAGACAACGCTTGTAAAGTATAAATTTAATATTATGGTATTAGAAGATTATAAGTTTAATTAACATATTATTAGATTTTAACATATTATTATATTATAGTGAATTATTGGGTACAAACTTGAAATGGAAATCTTTTATAGGAAGTTAGGACGTGTGACAGAGTTGATGGACAGCTTAAAAATGGACGTAGATAGAATTTCGTCTATAATAAAAGAGACAGGTATGAGATATTATGGTGTAGACAAGCCCAATAGATGGCAAACCGGTCAATAGGAATGATAACCAGTCTGGTTGCAATTTGAAAATTATCAACCATATACATATGAAAGCAGATAAGAGTGAGACACAGAGACATATAAGAATTAGTAATGGACAGAAAAGGAAACAGTGGTCTTGGCCTTCAAAGAGTGAAAACGCAAAAGCCTTGCGAGAGAACTGGTTTCAGATCAGACAGTTGCGATATTCGGTAGCAAAGTTGAGTAACAGAGAAAGAAACACAGATAAGATTTTGGGTAGTCAGGAGGTATCTTCAGTCTTTTGTGTCAGACAAGAAAGAGAGACACAGACGCAACCAGCAGTAGTGTGGAAAAGAGTACTCAGACGTCGATTGATAAAGTGACAAGGAGAGACACTGGTACAGTGGTTGAACAACCCAAGACAGAAGACAGGCAGACAAGTACCAAAGATGTTAAGACAGGTGAGGAAAAGTATAACAGAAAGAAATACGAATAGTATGATATTTAATAGAGGTACGACGACTGGTATGTCAAGTTCCTCAGCTATAGACATTAAATTAATCCCTAAATGGTGTAGAAATATTAGGTGTGAGAGTTCAGGTTATGGAGAAGATATTTCTACCGCCGCATATTATAGTAAATACCGTGATGCTGAAACAACTATAGATACTGATGATTCAGAGAATGAGAGAACTGCACTACGAGCAAATCCTGACTCGAAGCGTGATGTTTCCTCGTACGGTTTGATTGCTGGTGGGCAAGCAGACACATTTTTAGTTAGTGACTCTTTGGAAGAAGATACCAGTATATATGACAGAAAAGTAGTGAAGGCTAGGAGACGAATACCAAGAGAGAGAGAGAAAGATACTTCCAAAAAGAAAGATGTTTGCCTAGTAGAAAGTGGAACACAAAAACAGCAAACAGCTGAAGCGTCGCTGGAAAAAGCTAGAAGTCTCATGAAATCGGTAAGACCATGGTTGTATTTAAATAACCGATACGAGCAGATTTGAGCATTTTGTAACTGAGCTTGGGGTAATTCAAGTTTGATGAGGCTCAAATTTAGACTCAAATGTGGTGTTGCGGTAGAAAATGGTGGAGAATCACTGCAAGTAATGTGTGATGTCGAGAACTGATGTATTGCATAGGTTGTTTTGAGGTATAAAGGAGTCATAGAATAGTCACCGATAGGATAGTGCAACTGAAAATAGCGCGAAGAAGTAAATCATTGTTAAGAAGTGATGAGGAAGTTAAGATAAAGTGAGTGAGTAGTTGACCGTCAGAGTAGTTTGACGTTGAGAATTAAGTAGGACGGAGGATAGTGGCATTATGATGATTGAATGAAATAAGAAAGCAGTAGAATTGTGAAAGTCCTGTTGAGTAATTCGTCAGGTTATGCGTTGTCCGTACGTGAGTATAACTGTAGACAAACAGGTGTTCGTCGTGATGAGTAAAGTAGGAGTGAGGTTTTGAAACGCCGTTTAAGTGGAATACATGGATAAAATGTTGTCAAGCGTTTGGTAATAGTTGTGCGGTTGAGATATCTTGAGTCAATGTGTGTAGAGGAGATCGACACGCTTAGACTGTGGTGAGTGATTGCTGGAGTGTTGAATTGGCGTCTAAATTGTTTTTTTTTTTTAAGTATAGGCACGTAAGGTTGTCGCGATGCGAGAATAGTAGTGAGATGAGAGCGAGGTTGTGTATCACTGTCTGTGAAAAGGTTGTGTATCACTGTCTGTGAAAACATAAAATACGAATGCCGTGTGAATATGCAAAGAGTGGCTGATGACTGAAAGGAGTGATGTCTTTTGTATGGAATGTCTGAAGTTAGACGGAATTTATGGAAATTTTATGATAAGCTGACAGAAAGAGCGTTAACATTCTGAATGACGTTTTATACAACAAATTTAGTATTCTTGGCAGAGGCATGTCAAAGCAAGAATGCTTGATACAGAGAATTGAGAGAATATGGTTTGCCCAGTCGAAGTGAGATTTCTCGTTAGTTATGTGTGGTGTTGTTTATTGTTTTTGATAGAATCCCGATAAATAGGAGGAGGAGTGAAAGATAGTGAGTAACGTGCTGTGCCAGACAGTGTGAAGGCAATTAGTAAAACATGAATTGAATCCATGTTTGACTCCGAATAATAATTATATACTGTGGATATCAGTACAATAGTAAAAGAATTGTAAGGATGTTAATGAGAAATGAATAGTGTCAGTGTGGAGATAAAATGCCATGTGGGTTTGTTTTTTTTTTTTTTTTTTTTGGGGGGGGGGGGGGGGGGGGGGGGTCCATGATATATGGACTGAGAAAGAATAACGTTGATTGTAAGCAGTGAGGGGTTAGAAGGTCACAGACATGAGATCAGTGGCGGTATTTTATAGCTGTTGATAACGGCATAAATTGGAAGTGGAAGTTTTAGATGAAATGCCCATAATAAATGGACATTACTGGGTTGCTGAAGTTCTTCGGCGAGATTACTAAAGAGTCTTTTGAGTGAGGTATGGGGGAAATTTGGTTATGTTAGGTGATGAGGAAGATCTTGAGTGATAGGGCCATAATGGACCTTTTGATTTGTATGCTATCTGTAATATATAGACAGATTAGATTGGATATGAGGAAATGGAGGTATAGAAAAAAAAAGATTGGCAGCTGCTAGTAATAGACATACAGATGAAGAAGAAATGGATGAAAATTCAGAATCAAATAGTAGTATGGAAGAAAGTAATACTTTATACGAAGAAGAAGATATTGATGTGGAGATAGCACTTATTCAAAGGAACTTGGAATTACTGAGGAAATGGAAACGTAGGAAATAAATTGATAGAAAATACTGCAGATAGCAAGATATAAATTTCATGATTTAAAAAGGAAAATGATACTTGAGGATGTATATGACACATTTGTTATAGAAAAGGGTTCTATTGATACTTATAATGAGTTGTCTTGAAGAATAGACATAACTGGGTATTAAGATAACTAATATGGATGTAAATTCGAGTGAGGTATATTTTTTTACTGTAATTTTATTGCCAATTGATTTTATGGTTTGACTTCTTGAGTTTTCTTAAATAGATAAATAAGTTATTGTTAGTCCATAAAAGAGACTAACAATAGATAGGATGTATGTTATATTATTTTAAAATATGTTTTTCTTTGAATGAGTTAATACCTTTAATTAATATGAGGGGAAACATAAATGATGTATAAAAACTTTGGGGGGGGGGGTCGGGGGGGGGGGGTATGATGTCCTGTTGTGATTTTATTTCGCTTAACTCATAAGTTAAGTGAATTGTCTTGTGTGTTAAATAAGAATTACCTTGTTTATAAATATGTTAGAAATCAGTTAAGTTGAGTTTAAATTATAAACAGTTATGATTTTGTCCAGTATAAAAACAATACACGGGACTTTATATAGAACCCTTCGTTCAGAAAATAGTAATAAACTACTGAGGACTAGTAGAGAGACACATTATCTTTGTGAATAATATGTTCATGGGTATATTCTGTTGCTGTGATAATCAGCATAAAGAGGTTGATATGGCTATGAAGTATTAGAAACATATGCCGGGGATGGTCATGGGAAAGTTAAAATAGGAGCTGCATTAAAGTCAGCATTAATTGAAGATATATGGATTGGATACCATATTATGAGTAACGATATGATAGTTGGTTAATAGAGAATAGATAAAAAAGGGGGCTGTGAATGGCAGCATATAAGCTTGGGTATATGGAATAGATAAACAAGGAGGCGTGTCATGGGATGTGAGGAGGCAAAATATAGGAGCTGTGAAAAAACAGCGTTAATTAATTTAAAATGTTCATGGAATATGAACATTGGTTCATGGTTGAAGGTGAGATAAGTGAAATATAGACAAGGTTGTGGATGGCAATACAAATGTTGAGTATATAAAAGAAAACTTAGATCAACTTAATTTATAGTGAACAGAGATGTATTTCATAAGATATATTTTAAAAAAACTTTTTACAAAAGTTTTTTCGTTGGCAAGAGAGGTAAATGTGATTGTGTTGACTATTTCCTTATACTTTTCATAAATTGGGTGCGCACCCCTTCTTTACTTTTTTTGACTACATCTTTTCTGTCTATCCTGTGTTGTGTGAATGAGAAATTTCATAATGTCAAGTGTACGATAACGATTGATACGAGCCATTCTTATGATATATATATATATATATATATATTGTAAAGAAACTTTGAAGAGCCAGAAACGAAGAAGAAATATAACTTCATAGTGGTTTGCTATGTAGTACAATTGGAAGGAAATATTCACCTAAAATAGAGTTAGTTTGGGGCGGCTTAGAGAAATTATGGGAGGTAAGGAGAGAAGGTGTAGGATAAAGGGGTTAGGAGTTAAGACTTTTGAAGAAGAAAAGTCTTTTAAAAGACAGGGAGGTGTAGCAGAATGAATATCATATCAGTATTAGCTTAGGGGTGCAAGACTACAGCACGCTTGAGCATCCAAATAGAACAGTAAGAAGGATGCTCAAGTCGTGACGTAGCTGGTTGTTGAGTAGTGACCACCAAGGACGAGGGAAGGGAAGACAACATCACGATTGATTTGTACTTGGATTTTGTATCGACCATCATGTGCAAATAAAGTCTGTTTTGAAATAACACAGCCGAACTTGTTGATCCTCTGTATATGCATTGTTACACAACAATGATATAAATAGAAAAAAGAGCCACAAATTAAATGCATAGCAAGTGGTTCAAACAATTTTCCCCTCCAAATAATGTGGAATGTATTTTTACAAACAAACAAGTACTGTCACATTGTTAGTACAAAACCAACTGATAATTCCAACACAAGATGAAGTTTTTGGAAAAGGGTAAACAACTAAGGTGTTTACATTAATTTTTAAAAATGCATCATTACTTCCCATATGAAGATACCAGTTTGTGATTTTTTATTTCTTAAAAAAATCCTGCAGAGTTATTTAAGGATTTATTTCAATTGAATTAAAAGAAAGTATGAACCTCAAAAGGAACATTTACAGTGCATCTACAGCTTTCATATAATATGTCATTTTCTGTAACATTGAAATGTTTATTAAAAAAAGACACTTGCGACCTGCCACCCTATCTCTGCACATGAAAATGAGCATCCCCCCAAACACGTGCTGTAAAACTACCAAAACTGATCAAATCCTTCACACACACACACACATACACAAACAAACAAACACTCAGCAACAGCTGCCTCCTTGGTTGCCTCCACTGCCTCCAACTTTCAAGCCCTGGCCAGCTGGCGCATGCTGTGGTCCTATTTTAATACCATTGGCCTGATTTTAGTGGAAGTAAAGTAAAAAAAAATACAAGCACTGAATTTTGTAAAATGGAATACTTTTTTAACAAGTAGTTCTATAATATAGAGTTGTGTGTTACACTAAACTTCTATAGAACATAAAAGTTATTATTACTATCTCTACAATTTAGTTTATAAACACATATGTATTGTTTGGAGCTCACAGAAGTGAGAAGAAGGAAGTAGAGACAAGAGGGCATACTACGAGGGGAAGTCTATAAGTAAGTCACAAATGGCTGTAGAAAAATAACTAAATATGATAACAACTTGAAACCAGTTTATTTTTATACATATATTATCCCTTTATTTCTCAACATAATTTCCACCAATACTGATGCACCTATCCCATTGTTTTCTCAGTCCTCCCAAACTGGCTGCATAGAACTGTATGCTCTGTTTTCTAAACCACGTTTTCACTTCACATTCAACTTCGGCGTCATTCTCGAAATGTTTCCCGCCAAGGTGGGTTTTCAGTGGACCAAAAAGGTGGAAATCGCTAGAGGCCAAGTCGGGGTTGTAAGGTGGATGTTCCAGAATTATTCACACAGTGGTCCATAGAGTTTATCTTCCACTGGGTCTCTCTAGAAGGTTGCCAGAAGGTTTGCCTAGATATGTTATATTTTGGGCAGTCTTGGAGTATGTGCTCTGCTGTCTGCAATGCCAATCCACATGTGCACATGACTGATTCACCAATCTTGAATTTTGTATACATGTGGTTGCGTAATCTATTGTGTCTGTTCTGAGGCGCAGAATAATGACTTGTTCTGGTCTGTCCATAAAGTGATAGTCATCTTGAGCTGGTTTTGGTGGCTTTCTGACTGATTTGATCATTCTTTTCTTTTGGTGGTATGTAACGGGCACATCAGGCTGTTCTTCTTTGGCTCCTTCCTTAGCCAATTGATCAGCTCTGTTGTTTCCGGGTATTCCACAGTGGGATGCTATCCATTGTATGGTGACCTTATGCTGACTGCTAAGTTCAGAAAGTAGTGTCCTTAGTACTGGCAATTTCCCAGACAGAAGCACCTCGAGTACTGATTTTGCATCTGTCAGTAGCACCACAGGTTGTGTACCATTGCTGGTATTTAGTAATTTCTCTGTTGCTATCTTGCACCGGTCTCTGTGGCTAAGGGCTTGCGAATGCGGTTTGTGAGCCCATATACCCGGGTTCGAAACACAGCTGTGCTGATTTTTTCGAAAAAGGTATAAGAGCCGGTCGTTCAGAAAGCAATGGCAAACTACTGATCGTAACACTTGCCTAGTACATCAACAGCAGCTGAAAATGCTGGCGTTGACTGCAACATCCCGTAAGGGATATGCAACAAAATTTATTATTTATTATCTTGATTGCCTCAATTTCAGCATCATAGTTATGGCAGTACTTTCCTGTCGGTACTCTGGCTGTGTCCCTAGTATTATTTGAGTATTCTATGTACACTCCCGCTCCTCCATTTCGAACAGCATTTTGTGCCGAACCATCTGCGTAGACTCAGATCCAGAGGTCCTGTGGGTATTCTTCATCAAGGAAGCTGAGAGTGGCTGTTCTGCGCTGCACACTGTTCTGTTCTTCCTTGTCAAATATTCCTCTCACTTTTGTCTGGATTTGTAATGATAGTCTATGCTCATCTTTCCATGGAGTTCGCTCTGGAATAGTTGTTAGGGGGATACAAACTGTGGGCAGATCGGTGGTTTCTCTGCAGAGTCGTTTGGCCTGGTGGATAAAACTACTTCTTTTCAACCGCCCCATAGCTAGGTTTTCAAATCTGTTCTTCATAGGGTGGCCTGGCAAGCTGAGGAACTTTTCTGCTTGTATTAGCATTTTCATATCTCTGCGCTCACTCAGTGCTTGTGTCCTCCCCATCTTCTCCATTTCCACTATAGGGGTTGATCTCATCCCTCCTGTGGTGACTCTAAGTGCTTGATTTTGCACCTTGTCCAGCTCTTGTAGTGTGGTTTTTGATGCTGAACACCACGCAGTTGACCCATATTCCAGGTGTGGTTGTATGCTCTGTTGGTAAACTTTGCTAAGTATTTTCCCACTGGCTCCCCATGTGGTTCCACTTAGCTTTCTCAGGATGGCTATTTTCCTTCTGGCTTTTGCTACTGCTTTGTTGATGTGCTTTCTCCATGTCAGCCTGCCATCAATGTTACTCCAAGGTATGTTGATTCTTTATATTCTCTTAGGGTGTTCCATTTATCTGGATGATCCCTGCCTTTTGTTTTGGAGAGAGGTGTAAATAGAGTGGTGCTGCACTTGTCAGTGTTTATGCCTGACACACCATTTATTTGCCCATGCAGCAAATGTATCTACAGCTCTTTGTAGCAATTTGGTGGCCACTGATGCATGTTCATTTGTGCTCCATAAAACCAGGTCATCGGCATACATTGCAGCTTTAATTTCATGCAGTAGATTAGCAACAAGATCATTGATGAAGATTAGAAAAAGAGTGGGTGACAAGATTCCGCCCTGGGGAACACCATGATGCAGTAGTACTTTCTTGCTCTTGAGTCGTCTATCTGTACTTGGGCTCTTCTGTTGTGCAAGTATGCTTTCACCCATTTGTACATTCTTCCATTGACTTTGCAGTTTCTCAGTTTCTTCATCAGACCTTCTTTCCAGACTTTGTCAAAGGCTTTTTTCAGATCTATCCATGCCGCAAGCACCAGCTTCTACTCTTGGAATGCATCCTCAATTTCTTGAGAGAGGTAGGTTGTCTGATCTTCCGTAGAGTAGCACTGCCTAAAGCCAGCCTGCTGTGGCACAAGAATGTTTTGACTTTCAATGTACCACTGCACTCTGTGATTTATGATGCGCTCCAGTGTTTTGCAGAGACAGTTGGTGAGGCTAATTGGTCTGTAGCTAGAGGCAATGGAACCATCTTTCCCTGATTTTAGGAGGGGTATCATGATTGCTTCTCTCCAGGCTTGTGGAACACGGCCTAAGGTCCAGCTGTTATTGAAGATCTGCAACAGCTTGCTTTGGCCTCTGTTCCTAGGTTCCTGATCATTTCATTGGAGATACCATCAGCTCCTGCTGACTTTCTCATTTTCAGTTTTGATATGGCTAGCTCCAGTTCGCTGATTGTGATGGGTGCCTCCAGAACCTCATGTATATTTCCTTCTGTCCTGTATGTTGTCGTTTCTCTCGAATCTCTTGTTGTTTCTCTGGACTAATTTTGATATTGTTATCTTGTGCGAATGAGTCCGCAAAATGGTCAGCTGCTAGCTTTCTTGTTAAGATGTTTCCATCTTTATGTAGTGCAATTTTTGAGTTTCTCCCTGTGCCCTCATCGTTGTTTTATTAGCTTCCACAATTTCCTTGTGTCTCTTTCAAAGTTCAGAGACTCTGTTTTCTCCTGCCAGCTTTTCCGTCTAGCCTGCAGCTTGGCCCTTTGAAATTTGGCTTTTGGATACTGGAATTTATTGTGGTGCTCTTGGCTGGGTGTGGCCTCTGCTTGCTTTCTACACACTTCCACATCGTTATGCAACTGTTCCAGTTCACTACTCCAGTAGGATTTATATTGTTTACGGGCTCCTCTTGGTACTGTTTCTTATGCTGCCTGTAGTATGCATTTCCCAAACTCTTCAACTACTTTATTTATGTCTTTCTCAGTGTTCAGGTTTCTAACCAGTATGCTGGTGCGATACTTGTACATTGCCCAGTCTGCCTTCTTGTAGTTCCACCTTGAGAGGGTGCTGCTTTCACTTACAAGCTCATTTTCTACGGTTAGAAAGACTGGCCGATGGTCACTGCCACCAAGTTGTTTCCCAACAATTCGTGTAATGTTCCACTTCAGGTCTGGTGAATGAAAAGTAGTTGAAGTGTGCCATGATCTCGCGTAGAAAGTATGTGGGTCGGATGGCTTGTTAATCAAGATGAATCTATTCTCATCCTGCCAGAATTCCAGTCTCTCTCCTCTCTGGTCCATGTGATCATAGCCCCAGCTCTGCAAGTGGCTGTTGAAATCGCCACACACAATAATTTTTTCTTTAAATGATAGTGTGTCCAGTGCCTGTGGGCGGTCACTTGGACAGTAGTAATTGATCAGATGCAGGTCTGTATTACCTGTCTTAAGTTTAAGTGTCTGATACTCAGCCCCTTCCATGTAGACTTTTATTTGGGAAGCAATGATATTATTTTTTACAAGGGTCAGTATTCTACCTTTTCGCCTGTCCTTTTGGTCAGATCGGTAACACTGGTAGCCTCTGATTTTGAAGGCTATATTTTCGTTGAAGTCTTCTTCTTCTTCTTTTCGTTCATCCGGAGTGTTTTTTCAGATGTGATTGCGGTGTGCGTTAGGCACCCTTGGGTTGAATACCCTTAGGTCACACATCCGGCTTTCGCGTGCATTTTTGACCAGGTTAGCAATCCTGGGAGACTCTCACTTTTGTGGTACCGTCCACATCCCAGCTGGTCAAGTTCGAACAGTCGAGGACTTCGGTCATCCCTCAAGAGAAGGAAGGCACAGTCCATAGCATTTTCCGCCATCCTAGGTTGCTTCCATAGTTGCAGGGCCGACACATAGCGCCCTGATACTGGGCTCACCGAGGGAATGGTCACGTCATGCTCATGGCTGCTTTAATTCCTCACTTCAATATATTGGGCTTTTCGTTCGCCCCGGGCCGTTCCCGCACAAACCAGACAGGTCTGCAGAAGGTATTCACTCAGCGAGTTTTCGCACATGTGCTTGTCGTTGCGCCCGTCAGAGCTGTTCCAGGCACGACAGACATTCGGAAAACTACCTAGTCAGAGCTGTTCCGAACAAGAGCGGCATTCGGAAACTAGGTAGTCAGAGCTGTTCCTAGCACGGGAGACATTCGGACGAGACATTTCACTCGGACGTAAATGCGTAGTGTCAATTTTTAGTTTGCCACCCGTAGGACGACACTTCCGACTTCCTGGCGGGCATTTTTTAGTGAGGTTAGCCTTCCTCTGGTTTCGAGACACGTTAGACTGTTGTAATGTCACCCACATCTCAGCTGGTCAAGATAGAACGATCAACGATATCGTGGTCTGCCCTCAAGGGAAGGCAGGGGCAGACCATGGGCATTATCTCGCTATCCAAGGGGGCTTCCATAATTGCAGAGCCGGCACATATTGCTCTGAGACTGGGCTCACCCAAGGAGTTTCCACGTCCTGCTCATGGCTGCTTTAGTTCCTCACTTCCATGTGTTGGGCATCCCACTTGCCACTGATTGCTCAATCACACACCAGGAGCGGTCAGACTGCGAGTGACATCCACTCGGTAAGCTTTTGCTTGTGACTTCAGACCACGCAATAGGTTCGCTCGCCGTGCGTTCCATTTCGCGTTGATGAGACATTCTTCCACTTTTGACTACACTCTCTATGAGTTAGATACAGACAGTTTCCGTAACCCTTCGACTGGGGCACTTTTCTGACTTTTTTGTACTCGCTCACGAGGTAGGCTACATGTACTGCCGGCTCAGCACCTTACCTTCGTGCAGCAGTGAACGGGAAACGGCCAGGCCCCTTCATCCGGGAATCTCTCATATCCCCCAGCTGAGAGACTTCGAACATGTATCAGACCTGGGCATGTAGCTTGCTCAGTATCATGTTTCTATTTTCCGGTAGACGGGTATCGGCCTGGCTCTCAGATCCGAGGGTTTGTGGCTTAGAGGCGTTCAGCCACAGCCCTCGACAGTGAACCTTAAGAGTTTCCGGTAGACTGGTATCGGCCTGGCTCTCAGATCCAAGGGTTTGTGGCTTAGAGGCGTTCAGCCACAGCCCTCGACAGGGAGCCTTAAGAGTTTTGTCCGGACCAAAAAAGTCTGCCTTCGTGCACCTTTTAAACTTTTGACTGTTATCCTCAGTCTATACCTGCAGAGCAGCAGGTTGTGTCTCTCTTAGTCTGGTCCCTATCCCATAAGCTGTCCGCTATGTAGTTTTTCATCCATCGGCAAGCAAATGGGGTCGATGGGACACGCAAGCTCCCCCACCACGTCAAGGTGGAGACACATCGGGGGAGTTTTCGTTGAAGTGAGTTTCTTGCAAGCAACATATGCTTACTTTTTCTTGGTCCAAGATGTTTTCTAATTCTATTTTTTTGTTGCTGACTCCCTCCGCATTCCAGTGCATTATTTTAAGTCTTTGTTGAGTATGGCCAGCCGTCCTATTCTCATGTCTCCTGGCTCCACAGGACATCTGAGAAGGACCTCCAGTAGTTGTGGTTGGACCCTTTCGAGACATAGGGCCCGGCACTGCACCTGCCTGGGGGTCCAAAGCAGGGCGAGCACCATAACATTTAGCAGTAGTCGACATATTCCATTTTGCAAGATTGCGTGGCATCCTGATTTCTGTGATGCGCCTCCTGGCTGGTTGCCTCCGTCTTCAGCACCTTTCTTTGCTAGAGCAGACTGTGGTCTCACTCGAATGTAGATATGTACGCACGCACACACGTGTCTGCGCATGCATGTATGTGCATACACATCTAGAGCATACTGGTTATTTTTCGGCGCCAGAAACTCACCATCACCCCTTCTCCTGTTAGTTACAACAGTTCCACCAGGAGTTGGACTTTTTCTGCAGAGGTTATGTATTCACGAGCCATTGGGATATTTAAGCAATGTTGGGCGCTCACCCCAACACTGCGCCCTGGCTATATACAGCAACATTTGGAACCACCGAGGATTCAAATGCGGGGCTTCCAAAGGAAAACTCCACATTCTAGCCACTCGGCCAGCCGCTCGCCATCAAGTGAACCCTCTCTGACTTCTGGGGTACTTGTAATTTATGTCCGAAAGTCAAGGTGGCAGAAGTCAACATGTAAGTCCAATTGACCGTTGTGTAGAACAAACCAACTAAGCAGCGATCAGAATAGGCACATTCAACTTCTCAGCCTTGTCAACCTCCATTATAAATATAATAAACATGGCTCTCAATGTAAAACAAACGTATAAAAAAACCTTTTCAAGTAAGATAATACAGAATAAAATAATACCTCATTGTTTATGTCAAAGACACCATCTTGAATCTTTTGATAGATTTCTTTAGCTGTGTTAATAAACGCCTGAAAATAGAAGACACATTATTCAAGAAATTAATCTGCCATTTAATTTGTGTTTAAAAGAAAATATCTTTTATTTGGAAAAAGAAATAAAACAAAAACATGTATTTACGAAATGTGTGTATGGTCTGTGTGTTACCAGGGCCCATAAGAGAAGCAAAGAATAGTAACACTGTAACGTACCATAGGTGAGAATGAATACAAGACTTACACATAAACTACAGACATTCACCAACTGCTGCCTGCACACAATATTGGGATTTTTTGGGGGGCGCTAGCTTGCTTTGAATTCAAGCATAGTACATACACTACTTCTAGTAGTAGCTGAAATGAATCTTGCGTGTGAATTAGCTTTGCCTTTTAACAGTGTCCCTCACCCTCTTGCGAACCAACTCTGACTTCAGAGGTACTTGTAATTAACGTGCCCAAGTTAAGGATGATAGGTCAACATTTTAGTCCAACTGTCTGGTGTAGGGGTTGAACCCCTTACCTCGGCATCAGCACACCAGATGCTTAAGAGCTCTTAGTCATTCGGCCATGCTGACCTACTGAATATTGGTAATAAAATGTTATGACACAAAGACCAATGTAGTTGAGGAAAAGACATTGGCGCTGAATAGGACACACATTGAGAAAACTTGATAATTATATAACTAGACATTTTCTTGTCTGGAATCCACAAGGCGAACAAAATAGTGTGAGAGCTAAAATCCCATGAGGAAGAGATGAATAATATTGGGAGGACATGGAGTGAGCTGCAGAAGACCAAAAATAGATACGACGCTTGGCATGTGTTAATTGAGTGCCAACACTCTATTGGTGGATAAAGGTCAGAAGAAGAAGGCCTATCATGCATGTCGTAGGTGGCGACTAAGGAGGGCTGACATGGGATCAGCTTGACTGGGAAATAAAAGACAGAAGAAGTATTGAAAAAGACAGTGGACTTTGCTACACATTTGTGCATTGGCTGTCCTCTACCACAAGCAGATGCAGCTGCAAGTTTGCCTTCACTGAGCTGAAGCCATGATGACAATGTCTATAATACATGTCCATACATAAGAATAATGGTACCCCGGGAAGGTTAACGCGGTCAACAAATGCCCGCAGAAGTCGGATGTGTCGGCCTAATGGCGCAAGAACGCAGCTCTGCTGTAAACAGGCACAACGCAGTCACGTCCGAAGAAAAAAAATCCGGATGAACGCAGAAGAAGAAGAAGAAGAAGAAGAAGAAGAAGAAGAAGAAGAAGAAGAAGAAGAAGAAGAAGAAGAAGAAGAAGAAGAATGGCAGTCTCCAAGGCAAAGTGGTAAAGCCATCTGCCTCAAGCTCTGAAGATTGTGGATTCGATTCCAGGCAACGTCTTTCGGTTCACGAGTGTATTTTTCTCGGCGACTCCTGGCGGGTTGTCACTGGAGCTACAGAATTCATGCTTTCAGCAGGGGCCTTGTGGCAAGAGATCAAGTCATATAGGATCAAATCTGGTGCAATGAAGTCAATCCTCTTGACTTTTAAGACTTTTTAAAAAAAAAAGATATTAGAATACATTAGAATCATACATTATATATACATTAGAGTAATACGTGCTGATCATTTGAAAGGGGTGCCCAGCCCACAAAAAGGATATTTTCTGTTATGTTTATATTTTCATATATTGTTCTTCATGCAGTTGTATCAGTGTGGGTTTGTTTATTCTGTGCTAACAAAGGCTTTAGCCGCAACGCCTACTTTGTTATTTGTAATCATGTTCTAGTAAAGCTCAATGTTTACTTCTCATTTTGTGATGAATCATTCATGTCACATAGTTTCACGGTCAAGGAAGCCTGTAAATAAAGTAGCATGTCAATAAACAACACAATGCCAGTAAATTCAGCAGCCTTACAATAAAGAAAACACAATACTTGCCTCTTCAACATTTGCAGCAGTCTTGGCTGAAGTTTCCATATATATTAGGCCATGCTCTCTTGCAAAAGCCTCGCCTTCTTCCTTTTTAACCTCCCTTCTTGCTTCTAGGTCACTGTGTTGTAATGAAATAAGCAATTTATTTTAAAATATGATTAAGAAAAATAATAATTTCATTAAGAAAAATACAACTAACAGAATACATATATATTTTTACAATACAACTAACACAATGCATATTTACTTTATGAATATTTTTAAGGCAATTACAATGTATCATGGACTAAATTCTGTTATCTCAGGCACAGTCATCACATCTGATGGGAGATGTCTTGAAGAGATTAGAACAAGAATTGCCATTGCGAAGGTAGCCTTTTGCAAGATGAAAAACATACTGACCAATAAAACGAAATCAATTGAAACGAGAAAAAGAGTGTTGAGGTGCTACATAGAACCTGTGCTTTTATATGGATGTGAAGCTTGGATAATAAGCAGTCAAGCTGAAAAACAGCTTATGGTTGTGGAAATCTGGTTTCTGAGGAAAATGCAAAGAATACCATGGACGGACAGAAAAAGCAATGAGCAAGTCCTTCAAGAAACAAATGAAGATCGTAAACTGATTAGAGTTATTAGATGTAGACAGTCAACATTTTTTGGGTATGTTATAAGAAATGACTTGGAGAACTTGGTGACAACTGGCAAGATCGAAGGGAAGAGACCAAGGGGGAGATCGAGAAGTAAATACCTGGATGGCTTGGCCACGTGGCATGGTCGAGACAGGAACACGGAGCTGATCCACGACTCTGGTGATCGAGTGAGATGGCAGAACATGACCGCCCACGCTTACCGGCATGGCACATGCCATGGATGGATGGGTGGATGGACTAAATTATGCAAGGCTATGTAACTGGGTTTGAATCAATGACCGCTTCATTCCTTCAACTGAAACTTGGTATACATACTGTTTTTCATCAGTTATAATGAAATAATAAAATGTTAATTATGAAAGCTGTGTGAATGTTTCATTATAGGAGAAATTCTAGCCTTTTCAGTGACAATGAAATAAACTAAAAAGCCTGTTTTCTCCAGATTTATCCCATTTATGGGTAACAAGCATTAAAGTCTCCACATACAAGGAACCTGCCATGAGATCATTGCTCTAAATCCACTGCTCCTTGCTGACAAAGTAATCTCCACAGGCATATGTATTTAGGAGAGGGTGTGTTCTCTTTAGAAGTCAGCTGGACTGAAATGTTGACAGGGTCCCAACAATTGTTGAATCTGTATTGCTAGGAGAACTATCATACTCTTAGTGTTGATGCTGTATTGTTAGAAGAACTACTGATGCTGTATTCATAAGAGAACCATCAGACTTTGAGTGGTGAGCCATGACAAAAATCACTGGTTCATAAGGTACAAAGTTAGTTCCCAGAGTAGGGTTAAAAGTTTCTTTACCAAAGATGATATGTATTTAATGACACTACACATCCCCTTGATCTCTTGGGTAGTGAGATCAGACACTTAGCTCTCTCGTATAAGGGTGAAAAACCGGTGGCTCTGCATGTAAGTTGCATACATTAAAAATTCCACTGCAGTTAGAAATTGCAAAGAGCAGGTCCTTCAGGCTGCTGCCCTGGCACAATTGTTAGGAAATAAAACCTACCCACAGATAGATAGAACCCATTACCTCGGATAAAATCTGCCTACAGAAAGAACACCTGACACACATGCTTGGTGAAGTCAGATACTCTGCACTCTGAGGTGCATAACCAGGTGTCACGCACTCCCCTCAAAAGAGGAACGAAGAAGAAGAGGAAGAAATGCTGACATCTCTTTCAGAAAGCAATGGCAAACTATTGAATGTAAAACTGCCTAGAAAAATCAAGTCGGATACTCTGCACTCTGAGGTGCATAACCAGGTGTCACTGCACTCCCCTCAAAAGAGGAACGAAGAAGAAGAGGAAGAAATGCTGACATCTCTTTCAGAAAGCAATGGCAAACTATTGAATGTAAAACTGCCTAGAAAAATCAATCTTGAGTTGATCGCAACATCCAGCAAAGAACATACAACATTAAGCATATTCCAAGATAAACCCCCCAGTTTCTGTCTGCATCACCTGAACTCATTGCCACCCATAGTTAACTGACTCATGTCAAGTAATGTGTGTTTTACGTCCCTCTTCACCAGCCCTGCTTGCCATGTTTCCCCTCGGTACGTGGATTGGTGAAGCTAGTGTATCCTGAATATTTTACAGTGGTAAACACGACCTTCTGCAGCATTCGGATGCTAATGATAGATAATGAGTGTCTTATGTCCCTCTTCACCAACCCTGCTTGCCATGTTTCCCCTCTCCAGGTGGATTGATGAAGCTAGTGTATCCTGAATATTTCACAGTAGTAAACATGACCTTCTGCAGCATTAGGATGTCAAAGTTATATGTTAATTTTTCAAGAATTGGTCCTCTTTGTATTGCACTGTGGCAGTTCCAGTAACGTCTTCTTAAGTTCTTAAAACTCAGTCTCTCCATTTTTTATCTGGTTTTTTTTCCCCTGCACTCCTTTTCCTCTTACTCTTTCCCTCTCCCTTTTGTCTCTGGTGGCCACAGAAGAAGGTATCCAGCGCAGAGCAAGCACTCCACAGATCTGGCAATAATTCTTCTTGTGTTATTATTTCAATAGTATTGATTATAAAGAAGGAAATAACCATGGATAGGCTTAATATTGAATATCACTAGGTACTTAAGTAACATTTTCTAAATTGCTTTTTAATTATACAACCTGCATAGTTGGATACCTCTTGAAAAAACAAATCCAACGACACCTTATTCAAGTCTGTACGTCAATTGTAAGCTGAGATATTAATTTTTGTATGTCAGTTTAATATTTAACATTGGCATATTGGTAACTAATGGTAACCCACTCTGGAAAGTGTGATCACAAAACACGTAAGCTAACGGCAGATAAATGCTCTTGGTTTTTTTTTGCGATAAGGGGAATAACACATGTTTTTATTTTGAACGCAAAATTAAAATGAAAACCTCAACTCTCTCTTCCTCCACTCTTAAATACTAGAATGGATGGTGAATGCAAACATGCATTATTATAATCTCGTCACTCTGAATAATCCATAAGAATATTAAATGAACATCGCTGTATTATGACACGGAAAACCGCTATATTCCCGCCATTGAAATTTAACATGACGGCATCTAAGCATACGATCTTAATAATTTCTGTTTGGGATGATCCCGCCCACTAAAATATTTGAAAATTTCACAGTACGCGTAAGAATTGATGCTCAATTTAATTATTCATACTAAATCAAGCAAGACGTCTATATAAAATGAGTACTATATATATCCTTAATGTCGGGGAACAATAACAAGAAAACGTAAATCGCCGTTTGAAACATCGCCGGAAACGTTCGGCAACTGAAAATGTAGTACCTAAATATCACAGCTCCAGTTTACATAATTCCCATATCACATCTTCATGAAGATATGAGGCAATGCATGAAATAAATTATTTACATTGCATTGTTTTGTCATTCATAAGTCCCATTCAGCTCGGTTAATAATGCAACTATACCTTCAATCAAGGTATTCAAGGGAATACTCTTAAACAAGTGGATTGGATGCCTTGAAGAGATCAGAACAAGAATCGCCATGGCGAAGGTAGCCTTTCGCAAGATGGAAAACATTCTTCTTCTTCTTCAGCGTTCCGAGCCATTGAGGTTCTTTGCTGCAGATACAATCTGTCTCCATTCGTCTCTCTGGTGGACCTTCTCTTGCCAGTCGTTGATTCCAAGTGCTTGTAGGTCTGTATATGTATTATCTCTCCACCGCCTTCTTGGTCTATCTCTGGGTCTACGGTCATTTATTTCCTGAGTGTAAGCGAGTTTTGTTTCCCTATTATCTTCCATTCTTTCTATATGCCCCAGCCATTGTAGTCTATTAGCCTTCATGATACCAGTGATTAGCGGGGACTTAAACAGATCATAAATGTCTTTGTTACTTCTTCTTTTCCACTCTCCACTTTGTGTATCCCTAATGGGTCCAAAGATGTGTCTTAAAATTTTGTTCTCAAAGGTTTGTAACAAGGCTTCGTCTCCTTTCGTTGTACTCCAGGTTTCAGAGCCATACAGCACAACTGGTCTGATCAGTGTTTTGTATATTGTGATTTTAGTGTTACGTGATAGCGCCTTTGATTTCAGTAGATGTTGTAGTGCATAGTATATCTTATTTCCAGAGTTGATTCTAGCTTGTATTTCTTCCCTTATGATGTTGGAGCAGTTGAAGATTGTACCAAGGTATTTGTATGTTTCCGTTCTTTTAATGGTCATATTATCTATTTGTATGTGGCCAGAGTTTTTAGCCATTCCGTCTCTTGAAATTCAGGGTGTAATTTTGGCAATATGATATAATGCCATGAAAAGTGCATTCATAAGTTTCAGCATATTATTAGTATCCAACTTTTTAACGCATTTTTCTAACAGAGCACTTTAGGATTCTTCTGTGTGCTAATAGAGGCTGCCTGCTAGGGAAGTGGCCAGAATGTCCAAAAGTGACCCTGCGCCCTGTGTTTTCCCCATACACCAGATGCCAAACATAAATGACCATTTAACCCTTCGCTATCCAATTCTCAGCATGTGAGTTCACCTTGAACTTTGGTGATTGATATTAGAGTTTTTCTCTCGTTTAGGCTCTCATCGTATGAATACGACAGCTATCACACGTAAGTCCCCCTTTTCAGATAATTTACAAAGACATTTACATAATTGGGAATACATCCTTTACCTGCTAATCTGGCATTCAAAAAAGGTCCCTTCAGTCAGATAATCAGACAAACAGTAACTCCAAGGATACCTCTTGCCACATTGCATGAACACACACAATTATGCCTACAGATCTGGTGCTCTGAGTAGGAAATCCAACAGAAGTTCATATCAAAGTCACACCTGGCATGAGACCGGCTACCTCAACCCATATAAAACTTTGGCTGCAAAAATCTAACCAATCAGGTACAAGTCTACACAGGACTTGGTGTGTGTTGGTTCAAAGCCTATGCTCCATTTGGAAAATGAAAGGCAGAAGAAGAATAACATTGCTTATGACAACTACCATCACATTCCCCGCCTACCTTTTGTTTCCAATGAGCATGATGACCATGTTTGAATTAGAGTGCTGTCTGGCATCTTCCAGCCATGTGGTCAAGTGAACAAATGTGTCACGCCTGAATAGAAAAATGACCAATTAATTTAAGTTAAAATTAGTTTCATATCCTTTACAGGATGTCCCAATCAACATCAGCATTTTTTGCTGTTTGTGATCTCTTGGCAAGTTTACGTTCAGTAGTTTGCCACTGCTTTCTGAATGACCGGCACCCATACCATTTCGTAAAAGCCCAAACGTAAGGCGGTCTGCTGTGAAATCACCTGCAGCTGTGTTTCCAATGCAGGTATACGGGATTACGAACTGTGTCAGTAATCCCTTTGCCACGGAGCCAGCACTAATTAATTAGCAATAGATATAAGTCAGTACAAGTATTATCACATAAAAGTATGATAATATTGCGCAATTACTTCACAGTACAGAAATGATAGACACTCCTATGATTGAAAATGTAAATACATTTAAATCAATCTTGTTAAAGTATGCGTGTTAAGCAATTAATAAGTCAACTTTTATTTTAAACTGCATGTTCTTTACAGGATGTTGCAGTCAACTTCAGCATTTATTGACAATTTGTGATTTGCTAGGCAATTTTTACATTCAGTAGTTTGCCATTGCTTTCTGAATGGCCGACACCAAATACCAACTAAATCAATGCAAAATGATCTGCTTCCAAATCATCTGTGGCTGATTTGAACCCTTGACTAGTTATATAGGGGAACTGTGAAACTGCATTTCACTAGCCCCTAAGCCATATAGTTGATAATTAGCCATAAATTACATAGACATGCACTACTATATAAACTTCCTAAACATAAGTCAGACGTTTGCTTCATCTGCAGCTCTCCACAATAAGGCCATAGAATCTTTAATGCTATGTGTCTTATCTAATTCAATCTTACATATTATATTGAAATAAATAGTAAGAATATAAATCAATAGTAAGATTATACATGTTTCATTTTATCACACTGGAGCAGCTATAGTATTAGTGGTTAGAGTGCTTGCTTTTCAAGACAGTGATTAAGGTTCAATCCTCAGCAGTGGCAGGATTCTGTTTTCTGACAAGTACAGCTCAGGCTCTGTGGTGAAAGGGTTATGGGTGCAATTTGTAATCCCCCATATCACATTCGAAACACAGCTGCAGGTGATTTGGAAGCAGACCACCTTGTGTTGATTTCCATACAATGGTATAAGTGTCAGCCGTTCGGAAAGCAATGGCAAACTACTGACTGTAAACTTGCCCAGGAATCACAAACAGCCAATAAATGCTGGAGTAGACTGCTACGTCCTGTAAAGGATATACAACTAATGGCTCTGGAGTCGATGCAGCCTCATACAATGAGCACCAGAGAATGTTCTAGCAAGTTCACCTCATGCCATGCCCTAAAATACAATCTTAGAAACAAAAGATACAGCAGCATTCCTACACCAGCAACATCATCTACATAGACAGGTTGGTCAATGCAGGTCTAGGTCAGTGTTGGCATTCACAGCACAAATTAATTACATCAAGCACACCTAAATAGATCACCACCGTCTCTAGAGCGCTCGCATGGCCAACAAGACAAGAAGCCACGCATGTGATCATTATATCAGATTCCATAAACATACAACAGAAAATTGCAAAAGGCAGTCTACATGCTGAAAGGGTAAACAGCCTTTGAAAGTCACGCCTCACATCACTTACCTAGATGTACGCTCCAGGACACGCCAGCATAAAGGGCAATGAACATGTAGGCTATCTGACAAATATTGCACCAATACAAGCAGGAAAAATCATGTACATGGCCGATATCATCAATGTAGTATGGACCCAACTGGCCGATACAGATGACTCTCTAATGATAGTTCAATCACACAAATTGTGCCTGGTTAAGCAAGCCAATTCCATCTTAGAGAGCAAAATAAGGAACCAGACAACTAACTTCTCATGGGAACAGTGAGCAGAGATACTTTGAGATGACTGCTGTATCGGAGGACTGAGCATACATGGGGATACCCAAGTTGCGGGGATGTCTATCATGATAACACAACGTATGCCTAACACTTAATAACCCAAATGCTATGTTTACCATAGACTAGCTGTTAAAAAATCAACTATTTAAGATTGGCAAATCAGCCATTTAAGACTAACAAATTAGTCATGAACACTTGTGGATTGGCAAAGATACTTTTTTTTTTTTGCATATCCTTTACAGGACATCGCTGTCAACATCAGCATCTTTCAGCTGTATGTTGATTTCTTGGCAAGATTACGCTCAGTAGTTTGCCATTGCTTTCTGATGGGCAAAGATACTAGCTTTGCTAATAATGATACAGAACAGCATCTGCTGCATACTCAGGTGTTCTAGCTGGCCTTGGATCTGGTGTTTTTGTTTTGTTTTGGTTTATGCCTACTGCTGCTTCATACTCCATTCTTATCACCCACTTAGGTATAAAGTCAGAAAATGATGCGATGTAACAGACTGACCTAGTGATGTCATAGACAAGCAAAGCTCCTGCAGCACCTCGGTAGTAAGATCTGGTGATTGACCTGAATGATTCCTGGCCAGCCTGTGAATGAAGAAAAGTGTAAGGGCTGTTCATTTTCAAACCTTATGTTACTGAAGAATGTTGCTTTTAAAACCATCACTGTTCTGTCCGTTGATCATTGCCGATTTTTGCTGTCCATGCAAGTTTATATAACTCTCACATTTCTGTATCTATATCTATGGTTTCCAGTATTTTTATTATTTCTGTATGATGTATTGTGTCAAATGTTTTGGAACAATCTATAAAGAATATATATCAAAGCGTTTGCATTTCAAAAGCACCTCTCAATTAATGCTCTTAGAATGTAAATAGCACTGTTTTTGCTCTTTCCCTGAATGAATCTACACTGCTCCTCTACAACGTCAGATTTTATTTGGTTACATATTCTTGCCATGGCAAGTCTTAATATCTTTGTCACATAACTCATTGGGGCTAACTGTTTTATGCTCTACACAATTTATAAATGGTGATTTCTTTGGAAGAATTATAACTACTGATTTTAATTTTAAAAGATAAGGATATGATCAATGTTGTCTACACTGTTTAAAAATTTATGATATCAATACCAGATCCCACACGATGTCTAAGTCTTCTATAATTAAGCTGTCTGGACCTGGAGCCTTTTCTTATCTCTGTGTTTCTACTGCTCTTTATCTTCCATAGAAGCACAGGCTAGTCCCTCCTTAAACTCCATATTATCTCTATCATCATCATCATGCTGTGCCTTGCTGGTTAGAGTAGTCGATAATGCTTCTCCACAAATTACGATCTCTGACATCATGGATCAATTTGTGTGTTTACTCCCTTCCGTGCCTTGACACAAGACTCAAGAATATTTTCATGCTGTCTTCCTCTATCTCTCTTTCTGAAAATCTTTCTGGTTGTCACAACATGTTCCAGCTTTTGTCTTATCATAACGTGGCCAAATAATGTTGAATGCCTCTTTCTGATGTTTGTGATAAGTTGTCTTTGCAACTCAGTTTCTCTTAAAATGTTATGATTGCTTTTTTTGACTGGCCAAGTGCTCTTTCAGCATTCTTCTATGAAACCACATCTCCAAGGTTTCAAGGGATTTTTTCGCCTGTTTACTCTTGTCCAGGACTCAAAGCCGTATATTAAAAGTGGTTCTATGTAATATGCAAGAACTCTTTTTCTGACTTTCAAGGACAGTGACTTATTGCACAAAACATTCTTCATTTGATAGAATGCATCATCTTATTTGTTTATCCCGAAAATGATGGTGGCTGCATTATGTCAGTTTATTGTTAAAGCTGTGATATTAACTTTTCAGCTCCAGTACCACACATGGAGCTGCAGTTTTGTCTTGATTAACTCTGGTTCATGGACATTGGTACAAGCAGTCAAGCTATGGGCTTCCGGTTGTATTCAACTTTACTGCTACCTGTTTAATTTCCTAGAGCTTGTTTATAGTGATCACAGTCTTTTCATTGACTGAATCAGCAGGGCTAATATTACCACAACGGCTATCATAAGCTGCTGACTCTAGCAAACATTTGGTAGTAAAATATAATAAGTCATAATGCATCCTCATTTTTGAAATATCACAAGGAAAAAGGTTTTGAAAATTGAATTATTACTGCAGAAATTATTGCCGCCCTCTAATTAAAAATGTAAAGAAATTTGTTTTAAAATAATGAGTTTTAATAAGTAATTAATAAGTCAATAATTAACCACAATTTACAAAAACATGCACTAGTAATATAAATTTCCTACACAAAAGTAAGATTCTTGCTTCAAATGCAGCTCTTAGCAGTAAGGCCTCAGAATCTTTAAAGCTACATGTTTATGTTATTAATTCTTACATGTTACGTTTGAACATACCCTAGTGCGAGGTAAAGCAACCTAAAGGCTAAATGTTATGGCAGGCCTAGGTCGGCAACTGGTCTAGGATGGAAGCTCCGACAGGCAGAAAGTTAGAGCTTAGTTTTGCTGATCCGGCAGCTTCTACAGCTTGTCTTGTTCCAGATGTATTGGTGTTACCTTTCCTCTGCAGTAAACTAGGCAAGCCAAGAGAGGGATCATGATGTATGGGCAACACATGGTCTCTAAATTCAGCCCAGGTGTTGTGCTTTGGAGGGGTATAGCTTCATTTTACAAACTATCATCTATCAAGACGGCAAGGTGCCAATCAGTCATATTTGAACCAGATGTAACAACAGCTGTGTGAACAGTAAGTAAATAAGACAGAAAATTCTTTGAAGCAACATGAAAGAATGCCTTGAAGCCTTAGCATAGGCAGATGCCAGCATGTGAAATGATAAATAGTGCTAAAGAACAGTGTTGTAGAGAGGCCTTGATCTCTCAGGCCAAGTTGACAAGGAACTTGATAACAATGGTGATGATGTATGACTAACTGTGCCAGCTTGAAAGTACCATAGCTTCCATATAACATGACACCCACAGTTACATTTCATTACACATATGCTTGAAACTACTCACAGTATCCCATATCTGCAATTTGATCTGTTTACCATCAATGGTAATCATTCGCGCTCCAAATTCCACACCTGAAATGTGAAATATTCATTTCAGCAATACTGAAAGGACTGTTGTCAGTGGATGAGGTTTATTCTTTTTTTTACATAAGAGGTTCTCATTAGCATATTACTAAATTTGACATGAAAAATTATCTTAACACTTTAGGAAGATACATGTCAGTTAAAATACTAGATGACCTCCTCCTGCTTCTGTCTTCTTCTTCTTCTTCTTCTTCAGTCCTGAACTGGAGCATAGGCCCTCAACCAACATATACCAACCTGTCTTATCCTTTGATATCTCTTTCAGTTTCCTCCATAATGTTTTGCGTAAAACAAATTACTGTGTTCAAGTTAGTTGTATATCCTTTACAGGATGTCACAGTCAACACCAGTATTGTTTGCTGTTGTGATCTCTTGGCAAATTTACGTTTAGTAGTCTGCCATTGCCGGTCTCCATGGCTAAGGGCTTGCAACTGCAACCAATTTGGCAGCAAACCGCGTCACACTGGGTTTTAACATGTTGGTATGGGAGTCGGTCATTCAGAAAGTAAACTACTGAACGTAAACTTGCCAAGACATCAACAACAGCAGTAAAATGCTGGTGTTGACAGCGATGTCCTGTAAATAGGGTAAGCAGCAACAAAAAGGTTTGCAATTGCATTCTGAACGACCGGCACCAATACCCTTTTCATAAAAAACCAATGCAAGGCAGTCTGCTGACCAATTGCCCGCAGCAGTGTTTCGAACGCGGGTATGCGGGATTATGAACTGTGTCCGTAACTCCTTTGCCATGGAGCAGGCTTCAAGACAACAATGAAAACCTCGAAATGGAAGATAAGTGTTTCTAAATTTCCTTATTTGCGCAAACAAAAATTTTAGCTATCATGGGTGAAGCTACTACTATGGATGCGCTATGAAGAAAGAATTGTGAAGTTTCCCAACATTGCTGACCAAATATTCAAAAGTTATAATTTTTGGGACCAATAAATTGGAAACTTAAAAAACATTAAAAATTCTATTCACATTACAGGTGTCGGGAAGCTGACAACACACAGAAGAATCCTCAAAGTGTTCTATTAGCAAAGTGCATTAGAAAGATCTCTTCTTCTTCAGCGTTCCAAGCCATTGAGGTTCTTTGCTGCAAATACAATCTGTCTCCATTCGTCTCTCTGGTGGACCTTCTCTTGCCAGTCGTTGATTCCAAGTGCTTGTAGGTCTGTATGTATATTATCTCTCCACCGCCTTCTTGGTCTACCTCGGGGTCTACGGTCATTTATTTCCTGAGTGTAAGCGAGTTTTGTTTCCCTATTATCTTCCATTATATATATTACCGCCAGGCATGGAGAGACAGGACTTCTGCCCTATGCGCCGCCTTAGGCACAAGAGGAAAGACTAACTAACTAACTAATTATCTTCCATTCTTTCTATATGCCCCAGCCATTGTAGTCTATTAGCCTTCATGATACCAGTGATTAGCGGGGACTTAAACAAATCATAAATGTCTTTGTTACTTCTTCTTTTCCACTCTCCACTTTGTGTATCCCTAATGGGTCCAAAGATGCGTCTTAAAATTTTGTTCTCAAAGGTTTGTAACAAGGCTTCGTCTCCTTTCGTTGTACTCCAGGTTTCAGAGCCATACAGCACAACTGGTGTGATCAGTGTTTTGTATATTGTGATTTTGGTGTTACGAGATAGCGCCTTTGATTTTAGTAGATGTTGTAGTGCATAGTATATCTTATTTCCAGAGTTGATTCTAGTTTGTATTTCTTCCCTTATGATGTTGGAGCAGTTGAAGATTGTACCCAGGTATTTGTATGTTTCCGTTCTTTTAATGGAAAGATGGATGCTAATAATGTTTTGCAACATATGAATGCACTTTTCATGGCATTGTATCATACTGCCAAAAATAATAGACCCTACACTAACTTTGAAGGTTTAGTTGCATTGTTAACTGAGCTGAATGAGACTGATGAATGTGAAATAAAGGAAATCCCATATGTCAGATTTTACTTGATGTATCAACAGACAAATCTAATGATGAAGAGCTGATATTATATATTACTTTTAGTAGAGAAGAGAAGGTGATGGAGGCATTTTTTTTTCTATTGTGTCATTGCAAGATGTAACAAGTAATGGGTACCTGAGAGCTCTAGAGACATAATTGTTGCAATTAGGGCTCAAAGAAATATTAACAGGTACAAAACAAGTAGGGATAGAGACTAATAGAGCAGTTGGTATTTTGATGGAAAATCAAGTAGACACATATAATGTAATTCTGTAAGAATGACTGCGAGCTGGCTGATGGCTATTATTAATTATTTTGGTTGGTACATCTTTAAAATGCAATTACTTTTAATCTAATCTGTATTAATTAATATACTGTATGTGTTAAAGGCACATTTCAACATATGTAGCTTTATTTGAGTGTGATGCATGTTTTTTCCCGTAGCCCATATTTTTTTTTTTAAATATGCAGGTTCCTGAATGTTTAGATTTTTCTACATCTGCTCAAATGTCATATGAATGTCATGTCATGTACTATGTCTGGTGGTGTAAGTGCTCTTATACCTCCACAAAAATCAGTGTCCTGTATTCTTAGTAAATTCAACTGTCCATTTCCTTTCATGCCAATCCACAATTCCTTCCTGCATCTTTTTTGTATTCAGTGCCAAAAATACACAAACCAATAATATTCAGTGTGTAACCAATATTACCCCTGAAGTAGGAACCTACTATGGGACTATGATGTTCTAGAACCATCACATTTTGTGGGCCTGAATGCATGGAGGAATAGATGGCCAGCTTTTCCTTCTCTTAGTGAAAGACGGACACGGGCATCAAAATCTCATTTGACCATGCTCGTTAAATTATCAGTACAAACTCCTAGCGATTAAACTAACACGCCCATTGATATCAATACTACGCTTCTTAAATTCATGTGGGGGTAAACCCCAAGCATATACAGAGTATGGCCCATGCCTTACCTAGTCCCAGAAGGGGAGTAAAGAATAGTAACACTGGCACCTATCATGCATGTTGTAAGAGGTGGTCAAGGAGGGTTGGTGTGAGACTGGCCATACCATCCAATAGGAAACTGTAGCCCCAAAATCCAGCTAATTATGAACAAGTCTACAAGGGCTTAACGTTGAGTAGGTTGAGGCCCCGAGCTTTGTTGGGAGATATAAGGCAGAAGAGGAAACATACACACAGTATACACTCAAATATGTTATGAGACATGTATACATCAAAATACACATACACAGTGATACATATGTACAAGCATGTACACATAACCTCATACAATCAGACAGATCCACATATAGACACGTGTACACAGTCAAAAGACAGTCACACAGAGAGGTGCACAGACAGAAAATGTCATGCAGACATATATTCAGATGCACAGACATAAGTTATGGCATGGCACCTCTTACCTGCTGATGTGATTATCAGATAGTTTTCAAAATAAAAACAAAAGTGTAAAAGAAGTGTGGTATCAAAGAAGAATGATGGGGTGGAGTGGAGTGAGAGCAAGAAAGAGAGAGAGAGAGAGAGAGAGAGAGAGAGAGAGAGAGAGAGAGAGAGAGAGAGAGAGAGAGAGAGAGAGAGAGAGAGAGAGAGAGAGAGAGAGAGAGACAGAGAGAGAGACAGAGACAGAGAGAGAGAGAGATAGAGATTGCTGCAACAGCCTTCAAGGTATTGAACACTGAGTCATATATGGTCAGAAAAAAGTCCCTCCTTAACTAGAGAGTGAACGACAATCCACAATGCCATCAGAACTCCAATTCCATCTGAACACTTTTCAACATCAAGCAGGCAGGCTATGAACACAATCATATGCATGCACACACACTGATTACCTACCTATAGTGAGATCATGAACAGGCTGGAATCTTTTGTCTGTGAACTGTAAAAGTAGACATGATTTACCCACACCTGTAGAAACACGAAAGATAAAAGTTGAAGGACCTGCTTTCCATGCCATCATTGTATATTAGTGATAAGGTATTCTTCTTCTGCTGTCTTTTATCTCCAAATGAAGTATAAACCCTCAACGAACTCACTCCAAGCACATAAACTGCTTATGATCGGTTGGATTGTGCAACTAAAGTTTTCAATGGGATTAGGTAGCCAATGCATGCCATCCCTCCATTGCCAACCGTTTGACATACAAGGTAGCTTACAATGGTACTATTCTTTGCTTCCTTTATAAGCCTGGGAACACACCCAGCAGATATATGGTTTCAGGCCCATATTTTTGTGAACTAATGGCATTCGATGGAAGATGTGATCAGTTTCATGCCAGGCGTCTTACCTCACAGATAACAAGTGGTATTCATTTAGAAAAACCATGGTGGTACTGAAATACTATGTAGAACCTGTTCCACTGTACAGCAGTGAATCTTGGAATGTGAATTAATAACAAAAGAAGAGCAGAAAGGTTTTAAAAAAGCTGAATTTAAGAAAATAAAAAAGCATCTTATGTAATAAGTCACTGTCACTGAATGTCAGAAAGAAAGGAGTGAAATGTTATTTAGAACCAGTTTTGCTGTATAGCAGTGAATCGTGGAGAATTAATGAACAAATTAGGAAGAGCCTGGGAGCAACGGAGATGTAGTTCCTGAAACAATTCTTTCAAATACCCTGTATAATACCTAAAGCAACTTATGATTACCTGGAAGAGGCTAATGAAAGTAGAACATTATATACAATTATAAGAATGGGACAAAGTTCTTTTGGTCATGTAATGAGAAGATAAGCATTGGAAAATATTGTGGCAACTAAAAAGATCAGTTGTAGAAGAGGCAAAGGTGAACCATGAGAAATAATGCTGGATGACCTAAGGCAGTGGAATGGAGGAATATCATTAGTGGAATTGGTCTTGAACACTAAGAGTCAAAATCTTGTGAAGATATATAGATGCCTAAACCACTGTGCAGTCCAAATGATGTTATGATGATGATGGTGGAGGCATAGTGCCAGCAAAGATGACACCCACTGTGGCATCCTGCTGACTGGAAGATAAACAGCACACTCATGTCGTGATTGTAACAGACTCACAAAGTATGCTTGCTTGCTTGTGTTTGCTGGCTGTGATCTCCAGCATGAAGTCCTGTATGTCGGATGAAGATATCCTGTTGTCAAACATCAGTGTGATGTCATACAGGACCTGAGGTTTGCGTGAGTATCTGTTATCCCATGTCTGACATTAAGTATGACGAGAAAGGTGAGGGTAGGCATGCTTCAGGCATAGTGGCAGGCTTCAATTCACCAATCAAAAATAGACAGCATCTGTTGGATTGTTTCCCCTGGACATACTGGTGTGGTGGGAAATAAGCAGACGGACATACTGGCTGGGTCTGCAATGCTGATGGTGTATTGGTGCTTGATTAAGGCAGATGTGGTCGGGGTCCTCTTGGATCGTGTGTATAATGCGGAAGAAAAGATAGATCATCATGGCCAGGAGAAAATGATGCTACAGGAGTGACCAGAGAATCTGGCCAACACTCAAAGACTCAGAGGAGAGGTCAGACAGACACAAAATCAGACTGCTACTGGTACCATTAGTTTTGGGACTCTTCACTGACTACTGAAGATGAGGACAGAGTATGTATGGGAATGTCCCGAGTGCTAAGGTGTCAGTTTTTGACTCAACTCAATTCAACTCAGATAGCAGTTAATATTAAATTCAATTCCCAGCAATGCCAGGATTGTATCTTTCCTGCTGAATACAGAGCTGGGGTCACCAAGCATCATAAAATGAATAACAGAAAATGTTCAGAATTTTCTTGGAATTGTTTGTGAAGGAAAGACAGTGTGGAATCTGAACTAATGACCACTGAACTGATAGACCCCCTCTGCCGTGCGTCCACCTTGACGAGGTAGAGGGGCTTCCGCGTTCCAATGACCCCAAGAGCTATGCCGACGGTAGCACAGCTACTGGTAGGGTCACCCATGTCGGACAGGTCAAGGGAGAGGGACCAGACGAAGTGACGCACAAACCTGCTGCCTTGTAGGTAGACTGGGGACAGTCAATCGTTATGGTGCTAATCCCGTGAAGTCCCATCAGGCGGTGATAGTGCCGGGCCCCCTGCCTCGAGGGGGTCCACCCATGACTACTGGTGGTCACCTTCCCCTGTGCTGTGGAGTCAAGGCACAGAGGAGTAGGTTAAGAACTATTGACCAAATACCAAGGACACTCAACATACTACAGTGGAATGCCGAAGGAGTTTATAACAAGAAAGAATCCCTGACACAGCGTCTTCATAAAGATAGAATAGATGTGGCATGCATTCAAGAGACACACCTCAACGCCAAGCACAAATTTTCAGTCAGGGGATATCAGGCCACACGTTTCGACCGCGAAGGACATAAAGGAGGAGTTCTAATACTTACACGAAATACAATACCTTGCAGCGAAGTATCTGTGATCTCTGACAACCAAACAGAAATTATAGGTGTTGATATAATGATAAAGGACGTGAAAATAAGAATTTACAATCTTTATAGCCCAACAGATAAGGATCTTACACTCTCAAACATGAAAATAACTGACACAAATTGCATTATTGTCGGAGACTTTAATAGCCGTTCAGAAAGATGGGGATACCCAGATACTGACAAAAGAGGAGATGAAGTGGAGGACTGGGAAATAGACTCAAATCTCCATCTACTCAACAAAGCGGATGACACACCGAGCTTCTACTCCAGAAGATGGATTACCACTTCTACTCCAGACTTAGCTTTCTGCACAGGAGACATCCTCCACAAAATCGATCGCCATGTGCTGGACCAATTAGCAGGTAGTGACCACAGACCAATCAAGCTTGTAATGAATATGGAGTATGTTCCACAGGAGCAAAAGCCCTTGCCCCGCTGGAATTACAAACGAGCAGATTGGGACAGATTTGCCACACTAACAGACAAATATTGTGAAAATATAAATACACGATATGGCAACATGAAGCAAATGGTGGAAAGTCTAAACAGAGCAATAATACAGGCAGCCACTGAGTCCATTCCAAGAGGAGCGAGGAAAAATTACAAACCATACTGGACTGAAGAACTACAAAGTTTGGAGGACAAAGTTGAAGATGCCAGGAAGACAGCAGAGAGAGAACAAACAATTGAAGCGAATACCTCTCTCAAAGCCATCTCAGCAAAATATAAAAGAACAGTAAATCAAACAACAAGAGATCGTTGGAGGGAAAAAACAGAAAACCTGAATTTTGACAGGGATGGAAACAAACTATGGAAACTAGTGAAAGCCATGAACAATGAAGGACCTAGAAACAAACAAATAACAATTAAACAAGGAAATGCCTTGCTTACAGGAAAAAAGGCTGCAAATGCACTAATGGAACACTATGCCAATGCAAACCACATTGATATTACAACTGAACAGAAGAAAGCAATCAAAGACAAACAGATACATCATAGAAATACAGAGACAGCAGCAGAATATATGATGGCAAATCTAACAATGGAAGAAATGGAACAGGCAATGAATACCCTAAAAAAGAAGAAATCACCAGGAAAGGATGGAATCACAAATGAAATGCTAATAGGACTAGGCACCAAGGCAAAGAAGAAACTACTAGCAGTCCTAAATAACAGCTGGAAGAGAGGAATAGTCCCACAGGCATGGAAGGAAGCTATACTAATACCAGTCCCAAAGAAAGGAAAAGACCTGGAAGAACCAAATGGCTATCGACCTATCAGTCTACTTAGCTGTGTAGGAAAATTAATGGAACGCATTATCAATGGCAGGCTAACATGGCATCTGGAAGAAAACAAACTCTTAACACCACACCAAGCAGGATTCAGAAAGTACAGATCCACTGAAGATCAAATAACCTATATAGCTCAGGAAATAGAGGATGCCTTCCAAGAGAAAAAGCACACACTAGCAGTCTGGATAGATTTAGAAAAAGCATTTGATAAAGTATGGAAGGAAGGACTGAAAGTAAAACTGCAAAACATGCATGTTTGTGGAAAAATGTATAAATGGATCAGCCACTACCTTGAGAACAGAACTGCCAGGACAAAAGTACAAGGACAAACAAGCAAAATGATGCTGCTGGAGCAAGGTGTCCCCCAAGGAGGAGTTCTTTCACCAACATTATTCCTAGCATATATAAATGACATCACAGAAAATTTTCCAGCCAGAGTACACACATCCTCCTTTGCAGATGACCTAGCCATATGGACATCTGAAGAATATATTAGCACAGCTAACAGCAGAATACAGCAAGCCTTATTAGCGCTAGAGGACTGGTCAAAATCATGGCTAGTGAAGATAAGTGAGGAGAAAACAACATGCACAGTGTTCTCCCTCTCAAATAAACCTCAGCAACCTAAGCTGGTATTGAATGGAAAAATATTGCGCCATGAAGAAAACCCAAACTATCTAGGAGTCACCTTTGATCGTCGCCTGACATGGAAGACACAGGTTGAGAAAAATCGAACAAGAGCAAGGCAGAGAATGGCAATCATGAAAAAGCTTGCTGGTACAACGTGGGGAGCAGATGAGAAAGTTCTCAAGAAGTTATATACTGGACGGGTGAGGCCAGTACTGGAATATGGCATTGCAGCTTGGGCAACAGCAGCTAAGTCAAACTTTAACAAAATAAGTAGAGTCCAAAACCAAGGAATGCGAGTCATAACTGGAAGCCTGAAGACAACGCCTATTAATGAACTAGAAAAGATCACTTGTTTACAACCAATGCAGGATAGAAGAGATAGCAGAGCCCAGCAACAAGCAGAAAAATTTAGAAGATTGACAGACCACCCTATGTACAACAGATTTAATGGTTTTGGAAAGGGAAGACTGAAGCGTAGCAACTTTGTAGAAACTGCAAAACGAAGGATTAGGGCAGATCCTATTCTTAACATATCAACAGTCAAGCCCATACACAATACACACAAGTTCCCAGCTTGGCGACAGCAGCAACTGCCTGAGATGATAGAAAACATTCCTGGTATTGAGAAAAAGAACACTCAGCATGAAACCGAAAGAAGAGAAATAACCCTAAACTACATAAAAGAACATTACCCAAGCAGGAATTGGACCCATGCATATACAGATGGATCAGCCAAAAATTCAATAGAGAATGGAGGAGGAGGAGTTCTCCTAAATTTAAAAAATGGAGTGAAAAAAACACATTCAATGGCAACTGGAAAATTTTCAAGTAACTTCAAAGCGGAGGTAGAGGCTCTGAAAACTGCAGCAGAAATGCTCCTGATGGAGGAAAATAAAGAGAAGCAAATAGCTATCTTCACAGATGCAAAGTCAGCTGTCTCAATACTGAAGAGCAATAACAGCACAGAACTAACTGACCTAAGAGCAGCACTCCATGGTCTATGCCAGAAATCCAAAAAAGTTGTAATACAGTGGATCCCATCACATTGCAGTATACCTGGAAACGAAGAGGCTGACAGACTGGCAAAAGAGGGCGGACGACTACCACAGCCTGACATAGACATAACCTATAATGAGGCAAAGAGGTTGATAAAAAGCACTTATAGAACCAAATGGGAATCAGAGCATCCAGGCCATCAGAAGGATGATGCATATTACAAACTCGACCGAAGAGAACAAGTAGCAATCTTCAGACTCCGCACAGGACATAACAGGCTGAAATACCACTTGTTCAATAAACTAAAGATAGGAGATACCGATGAATGTAATTGTAGAACTGGAAAAATGACAGCAAAACATTTGCTGCAGGATTGCCCAACGTATGCAGAACAGAGAAAGATATTTTGGCCCACACCTGCTTCATTTGAGGACAAGCTCTATGGAGATATCAACAAGCTCAAGTTGACCGCAGCTTACTTTAACTATATACAGGTTGACATTTAAAGGTGCATGAAGACCCAGAGGCATGAAATGGAATATTGCTTGGATAGCAAATCCATTATGTGGAAAGTCCAAATCGAAAGCTCGCTGTGTGGGCTTCAAAAAAGGTGGAAAAGTGTCCTAGTGGCACGAAATGGAATATTGCTTGGATAGCAAATCCATTACATGGAAAGTCCGAATCAAAAGCCCATTGTGTGGGCTTCATAAAAGGTGGAAAAGTGTCCTAGTGGCACGAAATGGAATATTGCTTGGATAGCAAATCCATTACATGGAAAGTCCGAATCAAAAGCCCATTGTGTGGGCTTCATAAAAGGTGGAAAAGTGTCCTAGTGGCATGAAATGGAATATTGCTTGGATAGCAAATCCATTACGTGGAAAGTCCGAATCAAAAGCCCAGTGTGTGGGCTTCATAAAAGGTGGAAAAGTGTCCTAGTGGCACGAAATGGAATATTGCTTGGATAGCAAATCCATTACATGGAAAGTCCGAATCGAAAGCTCACTGTGTGGATGTCATCTGCAGACTGCATACTTCTGGTTTCCGGAAGAACAGCCTATGGTGAACGGAAGGCCCAATATACGGAAGTGAGGCTAAGCAGCCATGTGCAGGACGTGACGATTCCTTGGGTGAGCCCAGTACCAGAGCGCTATGTATCGGCTCTGCAAGTATGGAAGCCTCCTTGGATGGCGGGGAATGCCCATGGTCTGCCCCTGCCTTCCCTTGAGGGCTGACCAGGATCTTTGGCTGTTCTATATGGACCAGCTGGGATGGGGGATAACACCACAACAGTGAGAGTCAAACGTCCTAAGAAACCCCCGGGAAGGTTAACCCGGTCAACAAATGCCCGCAGAAGTCGGATGTGTCGGCCTAACGGTGCAAGAACGCAGCTCTGCTGTAAACAGGCACAACGCAATCACATCCGAGAAAGAAAAAAAAACTCCGGATGAACGAAGAAGAAGAAGAAGAAGAACTGATAGACAAGCCCCTAAGCTACTGCAGCTCATTAAACTAAGAGGATGTACAATGAGGCATGTGATTAAGAAAATAATTATTGAGAAAAAGGTCACCAAGAATAATATAAGAGAAACAGCATATAATATATACTGTGGTAAACATAAAGTCACTGAAAATGTTAAAGCTCAAGTTAGTTGCATATTT
Organism: Cepaea nemoralis; assembly: GCA_014155875.1. Lineage (NCBI taxonomy): Eukaryota > Metazoa > Mollusca > Gastropoda > Stylommatophora > Helicidae > Cepaea > Cepaea nemoralis. The sequence goes on from JACEFZ010008129.1 coordinate 116,556, forward strand.
TTTACAGGACAAGGCAGTCAACCCCAGCGCTTTTTGGCTGTTTGTAATTTCTGGGGAAATTTAAATTCAGTAGTTTGCCATTGCTTTCTGAATGCCCAGCACTCATACCATTGAATGGAAACCAACGCAAGGCGGCATGCTTCCAAATAGCCTGCAGCTGTGTTTTGAACACTGTATGTGGGATTATGAATTTCATTTCTCACCGGCTGGAAATGTACTTAGTATAAATAAAATATGACAACCTTATATGTGTTGTGCTCTATGTCTGGCTAAGATGATAGGAATACCAATGAAACATTTGTAAAACATGCTAGGCTTCATGTGAGAAAAGCATTTTACTGGCCTCTCTATTTGTTTTTCTATTTTAATGAATTGCATACATAATTCATTCACATACAATTTAACACTCCACTTAAAATTGGCATATTAATTGAATAATATTCCACCATCATCATCATCATCACATGGTATGCTGACTGATATGGGTGATCATGATTCTCCACATTTTACAAACTCCAACAAAATGTATCAATTTGTGCACTGATACTGATACACATATGTGTACTGTTTCATTATCAAAAGACTGTCAAGAATCTTCATTTTGCTTCTTCATATATTCCTCTTTTCATAAAACTTTCCATTTGTCACAAGTTCTTCTTCTTCTTCTTCTTCGTTCATCCGGAGTTTTTTTTTTCGGACGTGATTGCGTTGTGCCTGTTTACAGCAGAGCTGCGTTCTTGCGCCGTTAGGCCGACACATCCGACTTCTGCGGGCATTTGTTGACCGGGTTAACCTTCCCGGGGTGTCACAAGTTCTATTTTTCTCAACTCATAACATAGCCAAAACATGATATAATATTTATGTTAAGTTGTCTGTGTATTAGACTTTTTTTTTTAGATTACTCATTTTGGCTATCCAAGATATTTTCAGCACTGTAAAGTTAAACATATACTTGTTGCATGATTTCTTAACCCTTTACAGGGCAGATGTTTGTCTGTTCTATAGCCCTGTATGGGCAAGAAGAATTTTGAGGTTCGGTAAAATTTTGGGTTACGTTAGTAAAATCATCACATAAAAGGTGTTAGTCAACCAATTTTACTTAAATAAAAAACAAAACGAATTAAAAAGCATGCAGGTTATTTTACTCATGTGAATGTTCTCGGTAATCCACACATGAACACAAATATTTACAAAATACAATATATTGTTTGTGATTGTCAGTCATTTATACGGCAATTTACAAACACATTTTCAGAAACAGAATCACTTTCTTTAAAGTCCAACTCATGACTGCTAACGCAAAGTAACGCTGATCACTGATATCTAGCTCCGATTAATAGTCAACTTCATGCCCTTCAATGTCACTAAAATTGAACCCAGCGAAATCTCCACTATCACTTGAAGAATCATCGAAATTCATTTTGAAATAGAAAGCGTAAAACTCCCAAAAACTATTTTTAAAATCCGTTCAAATTCAAATTACACGCTTGCGAATGGCAGCCACGTTGTCAAGCTATCCGCGAAACCGAAAGTAGACAATCGGAAGTCTCGGGAAGCTGAAAGATCGCGTTTTTACAATGCATAATAGTCACTGACGCTTTCGGACAGTTTGCCCGTTTGGGGGTAAAAACGTTCCCTGGCGTCTTGCCCGGTAAAGGGTTAAATAATTTCAACATAACAGGGTTAGCTTTTGATATCTTGATATGCTGGTTGCAAGATTTTAAAATTATATTTTCAGCATTATAGGGTTAGCTTTTATCACATGATGAAAATCACATGAAATCACATGATGATTATCTTATGATGAAAGCATGATTTTAAAAATATATATTCAGTATTATAGGGTTAACTTTTGTCATCTTTATATGCTGGTTGTGTGATTTTAAAATAATATTTTCAACATTATAGGCAATATAGGGTTAGCATTTATCATCGTTTTATGCTGGTTGCATGATTTGAAAATTATATTTTCAGCATTATAGGGTTAGTTTTTTTATATGCTGATTGCATGATTTTACAATTATATTTTCAGCATTATAGGCATTATATGGTTAGCTTTTATCTATCTTTTTTAACTTTCTGCATACTTCCTATATATATATATATATATATATATATATTCATTGGCACCTTTCCGTCTTGACAGACGATAGTTTGGTACATTGTGCTTCAAAAAGGCTTAATAACTGCGATCCATGGCGGTGGCGAGTGTGACTGGTAAGACCAATTCTTGCTGCAAATGTTTGCCCACAGTAGGTGCATGTGAAAACATGGTCATTTCCACCATTTTGCACCATCTTACGTCTCTCACGCTGTGTGTGCTTTATCTGCAATCATTTTCTCCTTTGTCTTTATTCCATTTCTGATAGTTGCCCTCCATGCAACATGTTCAGTGGTGACGTGCTCCCAATGTGCATTATCAATGCCTGTATCAATCATGTCTCGCTTACACACATCTTTGTATCGTAGTAGAGGCCGACCCTGAGATCTCCTACCCGTCTGTAATTCACCAAAAAAGATGTCCTTTGGTATTCTACCATCATCCATCCTCCTAATGTGTCCTATCCATCTAAGTCTACGAAGACTGAGCATGGAATACACCGTAACACAACCTGATCTTTCCAATACTTCAGTATTTGTGATTTTGTCTTGCCACTTAATACCAAGTATTCTTCGCAGACACCGCATATGAAAGCTGTGTAAACGTTTCTCTTGGCATGAGTAAGTTGTCCAGGTTTCACTGCCATAAAGAAGAGTACTAAGGACACAGGCTTGGTAGACGAGGACTTTTGTTTTGGCAGTAAGCTTCTTGTTCTCCCAGACTCTTTTTGCTAACATGTTCATTGTTGTTGCTGCCTTGCCAATCCTGATGTTGATTTCCTGATCGAGGGATAATTTGCTATTTACCTCTGATCCTAGATATGTAAAATGGTCTACTATCTCCAGTTCGGCGTCGTCAATAAAGATTGATGGCACACCATGTGCACCTTGTGACATAATCTGTGTCTTCTTTTTGTTAATTGTTAAACCAAATTCAGAAGAAGCATTGGAGAATGCAGATAGTAGCTGTTGTAATTCTTCCTCAGAGTGGGTCGTAATCGCAGCATCATACGCAAAAAGCAACTCTCTGATTAGTACCCTGCTAATTTTGGTCTTGGCCTTCAATCTTTGAGCATTATAGAGGCCACCATCTGAGCGTGAGTGAATGTATATGCCGTCATCCTGATCACGAAGGGCATATTTCAGTAGAAGTGAAAAGTATATCCCAAAGATGGTGGGGGCTAGTACACAACCTTGCTTAACTCCACTCTTGATTTCAAACTCTTCTGAAGTTGAGCCATCAAACTTGATTATACCCTTCATGCCTGTGTGGAACGATTCCACAATGGACAGAAGAGTTGGTGGGCAACCAATCTTCTTTAGTGCTTTGAACAGACCCTCACGACTGACCAAATCGAATGCCTTTGTGAGGTCGATGAAGGCAATAAACAGTGGCTGATTTTGTTCCCGGCATTTTTCTTGCATCTGTCGCAATGAGAATATCATATCAATGGTAGATCGGTTCTGACGGAAGCCGCACTGTGATTCAGGGTAGACTTGATCTCCCAGGACTTGAAGTCTGCGCAGGACAATTCTGGCAAATACTTTCCCAACAATACACAGAAGTGAGATACCCCTATAGTTGTTACAGTCGCTCTGATCTCCCTTGTTCTTGTACAGCGTTATGATGTTTGAATCTTTGAAATCCTGTGGGACTTGTCCTCGCCAGCAGAGCTCTATTAGCTGGTGGATCTGTAGAGCGAGTGTGTCTTACCCACTCCTGATTACCTCTATTGGAATCCCATCCTTACCTGGAGCCTTGCCAGATGCAAGCTCATTTATAGCATACTTAACTTCTGTTATAGTGTGAAGTGTGTCCAGGTGGTAAAGAGTTGGTAGGGCCTCTATGGCGTTGAGGGCATCATCCGCTAGCTTGGTCTCACTTGAGTCAGGGATGGAGTTATTGCCTCTCCATAGCACAAAGCCTGGGCTAAAATAAAGAAAACATGTGTTGCCCATGCAGCATGATCCCTCTCTCGGCCTGCCTAGTTCACTCCAGAGGAAAGTTAACACCTATACATCTGGAACAAGACAAGTTGCAGAAGCTGTCGGATCAGCAAAGCAATGCTCTAACTGTCCGCCTGTCGGAGCTTCGATCCTAGACCAGCTGCCAACCAAGGCCTAGGGCCTGGTCTGCCCTGCCATGACTTATTTTGTCTTTGGGTTGCATTTCCTCACACCAGGATAAGGCTAGTACCCTCCCAATTGCGCTCTTCCGCCCGAAGCCGTTGACAAAATGTGGGGTGTCGGGTTTGGTAAGCGCCGCCCAACATTCGGCGCTGACAGAAAGCAAGTAGTACCGTCTACTGTCAAACGGTAGCTCAGTCATATCTGACTAAGACCTGACTGCTATATATATATATATATATATATATATATATATATATATATATATATATATATATATATATATTCAGCATTATTTATAGGGTTAACTTTTGTCATATTTATACGCTGGTTGCATGATTATAAAATTGAAGTGATTATTCGAAGCGCGCTGCGAATAATGCCTCCCCTGGCTATGTGTTATTCGCAGTCGCGGCTGGTTGCCTGATGTTTACTACCATAATCACTTCCGGTTGAGTGTGTGGTGGACTGCTAGACCGGGCGATTTTTTTTGATTTTTTTTTTTCAGCGTTTCCATCCTGTTTCAGGATATTGCGGTCTACACCAGCATCTTTCAGCTGTATGTTGATTCCTAGGCTACATTACGCTCATCAGCACGCCACGACTTTCTGAGCGACCAGCTCCATACTCTCATAAGTCACTTTTGCGATTCGAACCACTGCTAATTCTCGTCGCATCACGTGACGAGAGTATTCGGGGTTAGCGGAGAAAGCTGCTAACCCCTCGGCCACGGAGCCGGCGCTAGACCGGGCGATGGATGCAATAAATGTTTCTGGGCCCGGAGGGCATTCACTGTCGTCGGAGTGTATATCCATATTATTAATTTCAATATTATTAGCAGCACGCTGTGTATAATGCTCAGTAGGCCTATCCTTCGCAAGCACGCTGGGAATAACGCTCAGTAATATTCAAAGCACGCTGCGAATAATGCCTGCCTTATAAAATTATATATTCAGCATTATGATTATTATAGGGTTAACTTTTGTCATCTTTATCCACGTATGCTGGCTGCATGATTTCAAAAAAATGTCTAAATGTATTATATTATCGGCACTCTTCGGACAGACGGGTCTAAATAGTTCTGCAGTGAATAATTTTATATAACTAACCTAACCCTAACCCTAATCACTTATTCACTGCAGAACTATTTAGACCAGTCTGTGGGAAGAGTGCCATATTATCTATTACAAGCTTGTTTTCACATGAACTTAACTAAGAATAGACCCAGATCCTCAAGAGAATTCCTTGAAATATAAATTATAATTGCTCTTTTTTGCTTTCATTTACTAAAACAAAACTAATTAATTTACTAATTACGCTCACTGTTAATGTTCTTGAGAATATACAATATACTTCAAAATTTAAAAGCCTGTAAAAGACTTATTCACAGATAAAATGGTTAAAGCATATTTTCAAATATCTATAACTGTTCAGATAATCAGTGAGATCTGAGTTGAGATGACAGACCCCACACGTCGTCTGCCACCAACAAACAAGTTCAAGTAAAGAAGACTGTTGATGAGGATCAGTTTAAGATTCCTGTTACTACATTACTTTTTGTATACTTCATGCACGTTTATAATTATTCGAAAGCTGAGATAACCAAACTATCAGCATACCTGTGTCTCCAATAATAATGTACTTGAATAAATAAGCATAAGACATTATCGTCAATTATCCTGTTCACTTTGATGATGTCAACTAGCCCTGACGTCACACACTGTAGCGGAAGTAAATATTGCAGCCACAAGACATCACGTGACCATCATCATCAATATGTGCCTGCAAAATGGCGTAAATCTCTCCTAGGACCGTCTACAGCAGTGGTTCTCAGCCTTTTTTGGGGGTCCATACACACTTTCACCATGTGTCAGAATGTCTTTCCTTCCCCCCCCCCTTTTTTTCCAGTGAATAAAAGAAGAAGAATTCCCCCTTTCCGAAATTGTCAGCCTTTTTTAATATTCATAATACTTTATTAACACACCTAATTAATCATATTATTATTACATACAATAAACAAACAGTTAAAACATCAAAGAATGAGTCACACGCGACATCAGAATGCTAGAAAATTGTTTAGTTTAGTTTAGTTTAGTCGATGGATCAACTTCACGGCACACGGGTGTAACCCATAAGTGCTCCGTTCTCCTCATAACTCAAACCTGAGTCTGGAGAAACTCAGCTCAGTGCACGAACTCCGTAGCACCGGCGAGGATCCTGAAATACTTTGGGTAGATTTTTAACTCGAAATTTTGCCCGGGCAGCGCCGTTAGGCTACTCTTTTTCGATTCCAACTGCCAAGGGATTTTTTACGTGCGCATAGACAGGTTGTATCTGCAGCAAAGAACCTCAATGGCTCGAAACGCTGAAGAAGAAGAAAGAAGAAGAAGGAAGAAGAAGAAGAAGCAAAAGCAACAATACACACGGGCGTCCGATCTCACTACCCAGAGATCAGGGGGAAATTTTATTACTAGAAGTCCACGTGAAATAAATCCCTGTCCTCACCGGTGCTTGAACCCGGGACCTGCAGCACTCGAGGCGGACACCATACCTCGAGACCACGCAGCCCCCTAGAAAATTGTGCTTCGTCAAACAAAACGCTCAATATAAACCCAGGATATCGTGCCTGAAGCCGTTTTGAGTCTGCCAATCTGTGGTCTTAATTCCCCCCATCCCCACCCCCCACCCACACCCGGAAACCCTAAAATGTCCCCCCTGCCGGAGGGGGAGGGGGGAATTTCCCACTGGTTGAGAACCACTGCTTTACAGGCTGGCGATTTTTTTTCTCTCTCGTAAAAAAAAAAATGTAAAGCTCTCTTTTACACGCTTTTAAGCATATTGAGCAGGAGAGTTAGTGTAATCACTAGGAGGTTGTACTGATAATTGTCATGAGCGCGGTCGGGCGAAGATTCGCCACCAGCGTTCCTCCTCAGCTAAGTGAGGGAAAGACTGGCCGTCTATTTCTCCGGGTATTCTGGCCGACAAAATGGCATAGTTCTAGCACATTACAGACCCATAGGTTTCTGCTTCGGGACTTACTTTTTTTAGGCACACTGGGCATGTAGTGATATATAGGGTGTGTTTTTAATGGCTGTGCAGTGTTTGAAAATATTGCCGGTCCAAGTTTTGTATTCACCCTCTGTAATGTTCATGCTGAAAATATTGCCGGTCCAAGTTTTGTATTCACCCTCTGAGATGTTCATGCTACGTAATAGTTAGGTAAATACAAAACTTGGACCGGCAATATTTTCAGTCACTAGGAGGTTGTACCAGCCGGCTGGCTGGCCGAGGCGTTAGCAGCTTTCTCCGTTAACCCCGAATACTCTCGTGGTTGGCGTGAGCGCGACGAGAATTAGAAGTGGTTCGAATCGCGCCAGTGACTTATGAGAGTATGGAGCCGGTCGCTCAGAAAGACGTGGCGTGCTCATGAGCGTAATCTAGCCTAAGAATCAACATACAGCTGGGTTCCAAATGTTGCTGTATGTAGCCGAGGCGCGGTGTTGGGGTGAGCGCCCAACATTGCTTAAATACCTCAATGGCTCGTGAATACATAACCTATGCAGCAAAAGTCCAACTCCTGGCCTTCACGCGGCGGACCTGTTTAAACTAACAGGAGAAGGGGCGACGGCGAATCTCTGGCGCCGGAAAATATCCAGTATGCTCTAGATGTGTATGCACGTACATGCATGCGCAGACAGGTGTGTGCGCGTGTTCACATCTACACTCGAGTGAGACCACAGTCTGCTCTAGCAAAGAAAGGTGCTGAAGTCGGAGGCAACCAGCCAAGAGGCGCACCACAGAAATCAGGATGCCACGCAATCACGCAAAATGGAATATGTCGACTACTGCTAATCGTTATGGTGCTCGCCCTGCTTTGGACCCCCAGGCAGGTGCAGTGCCGGGCCCTATGTCTCGAAAGGGTCCAACCCCAACTACTGGAGGTCCTTCTCAGATGTCCTGTGGAGCCAGGGGACATGAGAATAGGATGACTGGCCTTACCAAACGAAGACTTAAAATAATGCAATGGAATGCGGAGGGAGTCAGCAACAAAAAAATAGAATTAGAAAAAATCTTGGACCAAGAAAAAGTAAGCATATGTTGCTTGCAAGAAACTCACCTCAATGAAAATATAGCCTTCAAAATCAGAGGCTACCAGTGTTACCGATCTGACCGAAAGGACAGGCGAAAAGGTGGGATACTGACCCTTGTAAGAAATAACATCATGGCTTCCCAAATCAAAGTCTACATGGAAGGGGCTGAGTATCAGACACTTAAACTTAAGACAGGTAATACAGATCTACATCTGATCAATTACTACTGTCCAAGTGACCGCCCACAGGCACTGGACACACTACCACTAAAAGAAAAAATGATTGTGTGTGGCGATTTCAACAGCCACTCGCAGAGCTGGGGCTATGATCACATGGACCAGAGAGGAGAGAGACTGGAAGACTGGCAGGATGAGAATAGATTCATGTTGATTAACAAGCCGTCCGACCCACATACTTTCTACTCGAGATCATGGCACTCTACAACTACACCTGACCTGGCTTTTCATTCACCAGACCTGGAGTGGAACATTACACGAATTGTTGGGAAACAACTTGGTGGCAGTGACCATCGGCCAGTCTTTCTAACTGTAGAAAATGAGCTTGTAAGTGAAAGCAGCACCCTCTCGAGGTGGAACTACAAGAAAGCAGACTGGGCAATGTACAAGCATCGCACCAGCATATTGGTTAGAAACCTGAACACTGAGAAAGACATAAATAAAGTAGTTGAAGAGTTTGGGAAATGCATACTACAGGCAGCGCGAGAAACAGTACCAAGAGGAGCCCGTAAACAATATAAACCCTACTGGAGTAGTGAACTGGAACAGTTGCATAATGATGTTGAAGTGTGTAGAAAGCAAGCAGAGGCCACACCCAGCCAAGAGCACCACAATAAATTCCAGCATGCAAAAGCCAAATTTCAAAGGGCCAAGCTGCAGGCTAGACGGAAAAGCTGGCAGGAGAAAACGGAGTCTCTGAACTTTGAAAGAGACACAAGGAAATTGTGGAAGCTAATAAAACAGCTTAATGACGAGGGCACAGGGAGAAACTCAAAAATTGCGCTACATAAAGATGGAAAAATCTTAACAAGAAAGCAAGCAGCTGACCATTTTGCGGACTCGTTCGCACAAGATAGCAATATCAAAATTAGTCCAGAGAAACAACAAGAGATTCGAGAGAAACGACAACATACAGGACAGAAGGAAATAGTACATGAGGTTCTGGAGGCACCCATCACAATCAGCGAACTGGAGCTAGCCATATCAAAACTGAAAATGAGAAAGTCACCAGGAGCTGATGGTATCTCCAATGAAATGATCAGGAACCTAGGAACAGAGGCCAAAACAAAGCTGTTGCAGATCTTCAATAACAGCTGGACCTTAGGCAGTGTTCCACAAGCCTGGAGAGAAGCAATCATGATACCCCTCCTAAAATCAGGGAAAGATGGTTCCATTGCCTCTAGCTACAGACCAATTAGCCTCACCAGCTGTCTCTGCAAAACACTGGAGCGCATCATCAATCACAGACTGCAGTGGTACATTGAAAGTAAAAACATCCTTGTGCCACAGCAGGCTGGCTTTAGGCAGTGCTACTCTACGGAAGATCAGACAACCTACCTCTCTCAAGAAATTGAGGATGCATTCCAAGAGAAGAAGCTGGTGCTTGCGGCATGGATAGATCTGAAGAAAGCCTTTGACAAAGTCTGGAAAGAAGGTCTGATGAAGAAACTGAGAAACTGCAAAGTCAATGGAAGAATGTACAAATAGGTGAAAGCATACTTGCACAACAGAAGAGCCCGAGGACAGATAGACGGACTGAAGAGCAAGAAAGTACTACTGCGTCACGGTGTCCCCCAGGGCGGAGTCTTGTCCCCCACACTTTTTCTAATCTTCATCAATGATCTTGTTGCTCACCTACCGCATGGAATTAAAGCGGCAATGTACGCCGATGACCTGGTTCTATGGAGCACAAATGAATATGCATCAGTGGCCACCAGATTGCTACAAAGAGCTGTAGATACATTTGCTGCATGGGAAAATAGATGGTGTGTCAGCATAAACACTGACAAGTGCAGCACCACCCTATTTACCCTCTCTCCAAAACAAAAGGCAGGGATCATCCAGATAAATGGAACACCCCTAAGAGAAGATAAAGAACCAACATACCTTGGAGTAACATTTGATGGCAAGCTGACATGGAGAAAGCACATCAACAAAGCAGTAGCAAAAGCCAGAAGGAAAATAGCCATCCTGAGAAAGCTAAGTGGAACCACATGGGGAGCCAGTACGAAAATACTTAGCAAAGTTTACCAACAGAGCATACGACCACACCTGGAATATGGGTCAACTGCGTGGTGTTCAGCATCAAAAACCACACTACAAGAGCTGGACAAGGTGCAAAATCAAGCACTTAGAGTCACCACAGGAGGGATGAGATCAACCCCTATAGTGGAAATGGAGAAGATGGGGAGGACACAGGCACTGAGTGAGCGCAGAGATACGAAAACGCTAATACAAGCAGAAAAGTTCCTCAGCTTGCCAGGCCACCCTATGAAGAACAGATTTGAAAACCTAGCTATGGGGCGGTTGAAAAGAAGTAGTTTTATCCACCAGGCCAAACGACTCTGCAGAGAAACCACTGATCTGCCCACAGTTGGTATCCCCCTAACAACTATTCCAGAGCGAACTCCATGGAAAGATGAGCATAGACTATCGTTACAAATCCAGACAAAAGTGAGAGGAATATTTGACAAGGAAGAACAGAACAGTGTGCAGCGCAGAACAGCCACTCTCAGCTTCCTTGATGAAGAATACCCACAGGATCTCTGGATCCGAGTCTACACAGATGGGTCAGCACAAAATGCTGTTCGAAATGGAGGAGCGGGAGTGTACATAGAATACCCAAATAATACTAGGGACACAGCCAGAGTACCGACAGGAAAGTACTGCCATAACTATGATGCCGAAATTGAGGCAATCAAGATAGCAACAGAGAAATTACTAAATAACAGCAATGGTACACAACCTGTGGTGCTACTAACAGATGCAAAATCAGTACTCGAGGCGCTCCTCTCTGGGAAATTGCCAGTACTAAGGACACTACTTTCTGAACTTAGCAGTCAGCATAAAGTCACCATACAGTGGATACCATCCCACTGTGGAGTACCCGGAAACGACAGAGCTGATCAATTGGCTAAGGAAGGAGCCAAAGAAGAACAGCCTGATGTGCCCGTTACATACCACCAAAAGAAAAGAATGATCAAATCAGTCAGAAAGCCACCAAAACCTGCTCAAGATGACTACCACGTTATGGACAGACCAGAACAAGTCATTATTCTGCGCCTCAGAACAGGACACAATAGATTACGCAACCACATGTATACAAAATTCAAGATTGGTGAAACAGCCATGTGCACATGTGGATTGGCGTCGCAGACAGCAGAGCACATACTCCAAGACTGCCCAAAATATAACATATCTAGGCAAACCTTCTGGCCTAGAGAGACGACAGTGGAAGATAAACTCTATGGACCACTGTGTGAACTGAAAAAAAAAACAGTTCAATTCATGCAAGAGACGACATTGCAGATATAGACATATTTCAAGCTAACGAAAGAAGAAGAAGAAGAAACATACAGCTGAAAGATGCTGGTGTTGACCGCAATATCCTGAAACAGGATGGAAACGCGGAAAAAAAGGAGGTTGTACTGATATTTGTCAAGAGCCCGGTGAGGCGAGGATTCGCCACCAGCGTTCCTCCTCAGCTAAGTGAGGTTTAGACTGGCCATCTATTTCTCCGGGTATTCAGGCCGACAAAATGGCATAGTTCTAGCGCATCACAGACCCATAGGTTTCTGCTTCGGGACTTGTGTTTTCTTACGCACTCTGGGCATGTAGTGATATATAGGCCTCGCGTATGTTCTAAATGACTGTGCAGTGTTAGAAAATATTGCCGGTCCAAGTTTTGTATTCACCCTCTGTAAAGTTCATGTTACATAATAGGTAAATACAAAACTTGGACCGGCAATATTTTCAAACACTGTGCAGTCATTAAAAATACACCTTGTATTATTATAGACCCATCGGCACGGGGTGGGTGATGTGATCAGTCCGTCTTTACTTCCCAAGACATTTCCTGGTACCCATTTTACGCTGCTCATACCTGGGAGTCCAGGTCATTTAAAAAAAAAAAATTATACGCGATGCGGATTCGAATCTGTGACCACCGAACTGACAGATCACGGTCTACCCACAACGCTACCATGGCCTTTCCCCCTCTCATTGTCTCTAGATTCTTTCAGACAGTGGAGTGCATAAGTAGTATAGTAACGTGGTTAGCACGCGTATTTTTGTGGATCTTATATAAATCAACCATTTATCGATCCTGATCCACAAAGGGCGATAACTCTTCAGGTTTTTAAGTAGGTGGTCAGAGGTGGCGTGGTCTAGTGACTCATCATAGGTGGCGTGGTCTAGTGACTCATCATAGGTGGCGTGCGTGGTCAAGTAATTATAGGTACGACATTAAAAAATACAACATAAAACATCAATAAAGAAAACAAACGACTCAAGTAAGGTATATAATAAGTTTTAATAAAACATATATAGAAAAGAAGAAGAAAAAAAAAAGAAGAAAAAAAAACATAGTAAGTGACCGCTTATAGTTAAGGGTGTGTGATGACGTGGTCAAGCAGTGGTCAAGCAGTGGTCAAGTGGTGGTCAAGTGAGGAAAATTTTAGTGGAAAGTAGTTGTAATGATATGGTGATGATCAAGAGGTGGTCAAGTGGTGGTCAGGGTGTGGTCAAGTGGTGGTCAAGATGTGGTCAAGTGGACGAGTGACCACTTAAATTGTCGGGGAAAGTAGGTGTAGTGATATGGTGATGATTAAAGGGTGGTAAATTAGTGGTCAAGCAGTGGTCAAGCAGTGGTCAAGTGGTGGTCAAGTGAGGAAAATTTTAGTGGAAAGTAGTTGTAATGATATGGTGATGATTAAAGGGTGGTAAATTAGTGGGCAAGCAGTGGTCAAGCAGTGGTCAAGTGGTCGAGTGACCACTTAAATTGTCGGGGAAAGTAGTTGTAATGATATGGTGATGATTAAAGGGTGGTAAATTAGTGGTCAAGAGGTGGTCAAGCGGTGGTCAAGGGGTGGTCAAGTGGTTAAATGACCCCTTAAATTGTTGGGGAGAGTACGTGTAGTGACACGGTGATGATCAAGAGATGGTCAAGTAGTGGTCAAGTGGTGGTCAAGCGGTGGTCAAGTGGTCAAATAACCCTAAAGTTGTAGAGGAGAGTGTGTCTTGTGATGCAGTGATGATCAAAAGGTGGTCAAGTAGTGGTCAAGTAGTGGTCAAGGGGTGGTCAAGTGGTCAAGTTACCCCTTAAATTGATGGGGAGAGTAAGTGTAGTGACACGATGATGATCAAGATGTGGTCAAGTAGTGGTCAAGTGGTGGTCAAGTGGTGGTCAAGTGGTCGAGTGACCACATAAATGGGCTGGGAAAGTAGGTGTAGTGACATGGTGATGATCAAGAGGTGGTCAAGTTGTTAGATCTAGAGGTTGGGGTGTCTCAGTCATGAAGTATCAAACTGTCTGCTGTGGGAAGGATGGCGCTGATCAGGGCGAGTAGGTTCTAATACGTTTATCGCTATTGTCTACAATTGGCGTGGTTGTATAGTAATAATAGTAGAGTTGTTTCGTAGTAATATTAGTCATCATCATCAAGGGTCATGTTAGGTGGTATTTGTAATGATAGTAGTAGTAGTAGTAGTAGTAGTAGTAGTAGTAGTAGTAGTAGTAGTAGTAGTAGTAGTAGTAGTAGTAGTAGTAGTAGTAGTAGTAGTAGTAGTAGTAGTAGTAGTAGTAGTAGTAGTAGTAGTAGTAGTAGTAGTAGTAGTAGTAGTAGTAGTAGCAATACCAACAATAGTACTAATTATCATCATCATCACGTGTCTTACCAACGGACGTATTACCTACACATTGCGATCTCCAACACCATTGAACAAGTCCGGGGTTGACTCACACTACAGAAATCCCCAATTAACGGCATTACCTTCATGTAATGGTGGTACTCATAGTACCAATAGCACCAGTAGTAATAGTCACCAACATCAGCAAGAGACTTATCGCCTGACATTGGTCAGTATGGCACGCCATAAACTATGATCTCCAACACCATGGATACAAATAGTAATAATATTGGTAGTAGTAGTAGTAGTAGTAGTAGTAGTAGTAGTAGTAGTAGTAGTAGTAGTAGTAGTAGTAGTAGTAGTAGTAGTAGTAGTAGTAGTAGTAGTAGTAGTAGTAGTAGTAGTAGCGGCGGTGGTGGTGGTGGTGGTGGTGGTGGTGATGGTGGTGGTGGTGGTAATAGTAGGAGTAGTAGAATAGCGAGGGTGCTTGTTGTTTCACTAAGTATTTGTATATCGTATGTAGTATAAAGATAGTTTGTGTTGTATGCCATGTAAGGTGTTACTGAAATATCTGTATTGTGAAGTTCTAAGAGGTGATGACGCCATAATCCACCACTCTATCATCTTATTGATAGTGTCTTCAGTGCCGCGAAAAAGGCTCATTGTGAGATATCGATCATTTCTCAAAGCGACAGCATCCGGGGTGCATGCCCATTACGAGCAAACAACGAGACGACACTTAAAAGGTAACTACAAGGCAAATGGTATCGAGTATAGTGTAACATACAAAACTTATGAGGTCATCGGTTGTCCATTCCATCACGGTCAACAAATAGGCGCTCACTAACTTCACAATATGCTCACTCAAATAAACATATAGGATAATAAGGCACCGACCCAAACAAGGAAAACGGACAAAAACAAGGGGGGAAAATGACATAAGCGTCAAAATATAACACATACAAAGACAGATACAACAGTGACTAAAAAAATAATAAAAATGACACGACAAAATAACACACAAACACACACACACACACACACACACACACACACACACACACACACACAATGAAAACTGAAATAACCAATGAAAAATCGCTGACACGAACACTAGAAGCTGACACAAACACTAAACAAGGCACCTAAAGAAAAGCTAAACTTTGTTAACCAAAATGTGAAAGTAGGAAAATGTGATACCCAAATCTAAAACAAATAGCAAGAGAGGAATAGCTAGTCCCAACTTATAAAAAGTAGGAAAATATGTCAACCAAATGGGGAAAAGTTAGGCCAAATACAAACATATATCTAACTCAAACTAATGAAAAGTAGGGAAACTTTGTTAACCAAAGGAGGGGAAAAACCTAGGTCAAGTAGGAAAATCTGTTACCCAAAAGTGAAAAATGTCGGCCAAATACAGAAATAGTTCGTCCACACGTATGCAAACTAGGAAAATTTGTTAGTCGAACAGGATAAAATATTGCCCAAGTAGGGAAATTTGAGAGCCATAAGTGAAAAAATATAATCCAAAGAGAGGAATATCTCGTTCCAACTTATAAAAAGAAGGAAAATTCTCAACCAAATGAGAAAAAAGTTAGACCAAGTATAGTAACATCTCAACCAAACTTATGAAAAGTAGGAAACTTTGTTAGCCAAAGCGAAAAAACCTAGGTCAAGTAGGAAAATCTGTTAGCCAAATGGTAAAAAATGTCGGCCAAATACAGAAATACCTCGTCCGCACTTATTAAAATTAGGAAAAATTTGTTAGTCCAAATAGTAAAAATATTGCCCAAGTAGGAAAATTTGATAGCCAAATGTAAAAAAATATCACCCAAAGAGAGGAATATCTCGGCCAGACTTATAAAAAGTAGGAGAACTATGTGCCAAATGGGAAAAAGTTAGGCCAAATACAGAAATATTTCAACCAAACATATAAAAAATAGGAAAATTGATAACCAAACGGGAAATATATTGACCAACTAGGGAAATGTGTTACTCAAAGAGGAAAAATAATGACCAAGTAACGAAATACATCGCTCAAACTTATGAAAACTACGAAACTTTGTTAGCCAAATGGAAGAAACCTTGGTCAAGTAGGAAAAATCTGTTAGCCAAATGTGAAAAATGTCGGCCAAATGCAGAAATAGTTCGGCCACACGTATGCAAACAAGGAAAGGTTGTTAGCCAGATAGGAAAAGTATTAACCAAGTAAGAAAATGTGATAGCCAAAGGTGAAAAAATATCAGCCAAAGAGAGAAATATCTCGTTCCAACTTATAAAAAGAAGGAAAATTCTCAACCAAATGAGAAAAAGTTAGACCAAATATAGTAACATCTCAACCAAACTTATAAAAACTAGGAAACTTTGTTAGCCAACGAGAATAAAAACCTAGGTCTAGTAGGAAAATCTGTTAGCCAAATGTAAAAAATGTCGGCCAAATACAGAAATACCTCGTCCGCACTTATTAAAATTAGGAAAAATTTGTTAGCCAAATAGTAAAAATATTGCCCAAGTAGGAAAATTTGATAGCCAAATGTAAAAAAATATCACCCAAAGAGAGGAATATCTCGGCCAGACTTATAAAAAGTAGGAGAACTATTTGCCAAATGGGAAAAAGTTAGGCCAAATACAGAAATATCTCAACCAAACATATAAAAAATAGGAAAATTGATAACTAAACGGGAAATATATTGACCAACTAGGGAAATGTGTTACTCAAAGAGGAAAAATAATGACCAAGCAACGAAATACATCGCTCAAACTTATGAAAACTAGGAAACTTTGTTAGCCAAAGGAAAAAAACTTTATTCAAGTAGGAAAATCTGTTAGCCAAATGTGAAAAATGTCGGACAAATGCAGAAATAGTTCGGTCACACGTATGCAAACTAGGAAAAGTTGTTAGCCAGATAGGAAAAGTATTGGCCAAGTAAGAAAATTTGATAGCCAAATGTGAAAAAAATATCAGCCAAAGAGAGAAATATCTCATCCAAACTTATAAAAAGAAGGAAAATTCTCAACCAAATGAGAAAAAGTTAGACCAAATACTAGTAACATCTCAACCAAACTTATGAAAACTAAGAAACTTTGTTAGCCAAAGAGAAAAAAACCTTGGTCAAGTAGGAAACTCTGTTACCCAAATGTGAAAAATGTCGGACCAAATGCAGAAATAGTTCGGTCACACATATGCAAACTACGAAAAGTTGTTAGCCAAGATAGGAAAAGTATTGCCCAAGTAGGAAAATTTGAAAGCCAAATGTGAAAAAATATCACCCAAAGAGAGAAATATCTCGTCCAGACTTATAAAAAGTTGGAAAATTTGTCAACCAAATGGGGTAAAGTTAGACCAAATACAGAAACATCTTAACCACATTTATAAAAAACGAGGGGAAAATGTCGACCAAATACAGAAATAACTCAACCCAATTTATAAATATGGCAACCAAACTTATGAAACGTAGGAAAATGTGTTAACCAAAAGGGGAAAATATGGTACACGTAACGAAATATCTCATCCAAACTTATAAAAAGTAGGAAAATATGTCAACCAAACGCGAACAATGTCGGCCAAATACAGAAATTTCTCAACCAAACTCATGAAAAGTAGGAACAACTTGTTACCCAAATAGGAAAAATATTGGTCAAGTAAAGAAATAGCGTGGTCAAACCTATAAAAACATACCAACATTTGTTAACACAACTTGGCCACTTGTTCTTACAAACTTGCTCGCTGGCTCAAACAATTCTGTCCTCTTGCTATTACAATCGGTCGACCTATCCTATCAACTCACACACTTACCATAACAACTGTCCCTTTTCCCCAACAACGTGTCCACCGACTCTCTCATATTATCGACTCGCCCTATCAACTTACCCACTGACTCTAACAACTTCCCCACATGGGCTCACAAAATTTCCACTTGTTATTACAAATTGTCGACAGTCCTCGCCCAAATTACCACTTACTCTTACAAACTGTCCCAACTGCGCGCACAAAGGTGTCCACTTGTGATTTCACGGCCTCCTCACCACATAGATAAGTAGCCCTTATAAAATACAAATGTATCCCGCAAGTCATACATAAGTGTCCCCCATATTGTCATAAAAAAAATATATGTGTGTGTAGGTAAGTTCATGTCTTTGGCAGTTCATATTTTGTAAATTCATTTCTTCAGCATAAGATTTGTGTAAGTTCACGCCCTCAGCATAAATTTTGTTGTGTAAGTTCATGTCTTCGACAGTTCATGTTTTGCTAAGGCCTAGTTTTAGTGAAAAGGCAGAAGTCTATTGGCTAGAATTTCAACCTGAGTGGTCAATTACTAACACTGCCTGTGGACAGCTATTCTTACCCATGCGCTAAAGTTGAGAAAATGAACTTCCGTTGAATGGAAGCTACCGCAGACTTGACTTATTAAACCCCTCTGGAAGAAGTAGCGGCAGCTTAACCAGGAAAAGATCGAATTAGTTATCCCCCTTAGTCTGGGAATTATGAAAATATATGCTCACACAAGCGATATTACTCATGACGTCATATAAACAAAAATATAAAGGATAACAATTGTGGCTCTGCCTCATTTGTTATCGTTTATATTTTTGTTTATATGACGTCATGAGTAATATCGCTTGTGTGAGCATATATTTTCATAATTCCCAGACTAAGGGGGATAACTAATTCGATCTTTTCCTGGTTAAGCTGCCGCTACTTCTTCCAGAGGGGTTTAATAAGTCAAGTCTGCGGTAGCTTCCATTCAACGGAAGTTCATTTTCTCAACTTTAGCGCATGGGTAAGAATAGCTGTCCACAGGCAGTGTTAGTAATTGACCACTCAGGTTGAAATTCTAGCCAATAGACTTCTGCCTTTTCACTAAAACTAGGCCTTAGCAAAACATGAACTGTCGAAGACATGAACTTACACAACAAAATTTATGCTGAGGGCGTGAACTTACACAAATCTTATGCTGAAGAAATGAATTTACAAAATATGAACTGCCAAAGACATGAACTTACCTACACACACAAATATTTTTTTTTATGACAATATGGGGGACACTTCTGTATGACTTGCGGGATACATTTGTATTTTATAAGGGCTACTTATCTATGTGGTGAGGAGGCCGTGAAATCACAAGTGGACACCTTTGTGCGCGCAGTTGGGACAGTTTGTAAGAGTAAGTGGTAATTTGGGCGAGACTGTCGACAATTTGTAATAACAAGTGGAAATTTTATGAGCCCATGTGGGGAAGTTGTTAGAGTCAGTGGGTAAGTTGATAGGGCGAGTCGATAATATGAGAGAGTCGGTGGACACGTTGTTGGGGAAAAGGGACAGTTGTTATGGTAAGTGTGTGAGTTGATAGGATAGGTCGACCGATTGTAATAGCAAGAGGACAGATTGTTTGAGCCAGCGAGCAAGTTTGTAAGAACAAGTGGCCAAGTTGTGTTAACAAATGTTGGTACTGTTTTTATAGGTTTGACCACGCTATTTCTTTACTTGACCAATATTTTTCCTATTTGGGTAACAAGTTGTTCCTACTTTTCATGAGTTTGGTTGAGAAATTTCTGTATTTGGCCGACATTGTTCGCGTTTGGTTGACATATTTTCCTACTTTTTATAAGTTTGGATGAGATATTTCGTTACGTGTACCATATTTTCCCCTTTTGGATTAACACATTTTCCTACGTTTCATAAGTTTGGTTGCCATATTTATCAATTGGGTTGAGTTATTTCTGTATTTGGTCGACATTTTCCCCTCGTTTTTTATAAATGTGGTTAAGATGTTTCTGTATTTGGTCTAACTTTACCCCATTTGGTTGACAAATTTTCCAACTTTTTATAAGTCTGGACGAGATATTTCTCTCTTTGGGTGATATTTTTTCATATTTGGCTTTCAAATTTTCCTACTTGGCCAATACTTTTTCCTATCTGGCTAACAACTTTTCCTAGTTTGCATATGTGTGACCGAACTATTTCTGTACTTGGTCGACATTTTTCACATTTGGCTAACAGATTTTCCTACTTGACCAAGGTTTTTTTTTCCTTTGGCTAACAAAGTTTCCTAGTTTTCATAAGTTTGGTTGAGATGTATTCGTATACTTGGTCTAACTTTTTCTCATTTGGTTGAGAATTTTCCTTCTTTTTATAAGTTTGGATGAGATATTTCTCTCTTTGTCTGATATTTTTTCACCTTTGGCTATCACATTTTCTTACTTGGTTAATACTTTTCCTATCTGGCTAACAACCTTTCCTTGTTGCATATGTGTGGCCGAACTATTTCGGCATTTGGCCGACATTTTTCACATTTGGCTAACAGATTTTCCTACTTGACCACGGTTTCTTCCATTTGGCTAACAAAGTTTCCTAGTTTTCATAAGTTTGATCGATGTATTTCGTTACTTGGTCATTATTTTTTCCTCTTTGAGTAACACATGTCCCTAGTTGGTCAATATATTTCCCGTTTGGTTATCAATTTTCCTGAGATATTTCTGTATTTGGCCTAACTTTTTCCCATTTGGCAAATAGTTCTCCTACTTTTTTATAACTCTGGCCGAGATATTCCTCTCTTTGGGTGATATTTTTTTACATTTGGCTAACAGATTTTCCTACTTGACCTAGGTTTTTATTCTCGTTGGCTAACAAAGTTTCCTAGTTTTTATAAGTTTGGTTGAGATGTTACTATATTTGGTCTAACTTTTTCTCATTTGGTTGAGAATTTTCCTTCTTTTTATAAGTTGGAACGAGATATTTCT
Organism: Cepaea nemoralis; assembly: GCA_014155875.1. Taxonomy (NCBI): domain Eukaryota; kingdom Metazoa; phylum Mollusca; class Gastropoda; order Stylommatophora; family Helicidae; genus Cepaea; species Cepaea nemoralis. Next base: position 137,479 of record JACEFZ010008129.1, read on the forward strand.
CTCTTTGGCTGATATTTTTTCACCTTTGGCTATCACATTTTCTTACTTGGTTAATACTTTTCCTATCTGGCTAACAACCTTTCCTTGTTTGCATACGTGTGGCCGAACTATTTCTGCATGTGGCCGACATTTTTCACATTTGGTTAACAGATTTTCCTACTTGACCAAGGTTTTCTTCCATTTGGCTAACAAAGTTTCCGTAGTTTTCATAAGTTTGAGCGATGTATTTCGTTACTTGGTCATTATTTTTCCTCTTTGAGTAACACATTTCCCTAGTTGGTCAATATATTTCCCGTTTGGTTATCAATTTTCCTATTTTTTATATGTTTGGTTGAAATATTTCTGTATTTGGCCTAACTTTTTCCCATTTGGCACATAGTTCTCCTACTTTTTATAAGTCTGGCCGAGATATTCCTCTCTTTGGGTGATATTTTTTTTTACATTTGGCTATCAAATTTTCCTACTTGGGCAATATTTTTACTATTTGGCTAACAAATTTTTCCTAATTTTAATAAGTGCGGACGAGGTATTTCTGTATTTGGCCGACATTTTTTACATTTGGCTAACAGATTTTCCTACTTGACCTAGGTTTTTATTCTCGTTGGCTAACAAAGTTTCCTAGTTTTCATAAGTTTGGTTGAGATGTTACTATATTTGGTCTAACTTTTTCTCATTTGGTTGAGAATTTTCCTTCTTTTTATAAGTTTGGATGAGATATTTCTCTCTTTGGCTGATATTTTTTCACCTTTGGCTATCACATTTTCTTACTTGGTTAATACTTTTCCTATCTGGCTAACAACCTTTCCTTGTTTGCATACGTGTGGCCGAACTATTTCTGCATTTGGCCGACATTTTTCACATTTGGTTAACAGATTTTCCTACTTGACCAAGGTTTCTTCCATTTGGCTAACAAAGTTTCGTAGTTTTCATAAGTTTGAGCGATGTATTTCGTTACTTGGTCATTATTTTTCCTCTTTGAGTAACACATTTCCCTAGTTGGTCAATATATTTCCCGTTTGGTTATCAATTTTCCTATTTTTTATATGTTTGGTTGAAATATTTCTGTATTTGGCCTAACTTTTTCCCATTTGGCACATAGTTCTCCTACTTTTTATAAGTCTGGCCGAGATATTCCTCTCTTTGGGTGATATTTTTTTTACATTTGGCTATCAAATTTTCCTACTTGGGCAATATTTTTACTATTTGACTAACAAATTTTTCCTAATTTTAATAAGTGCGGACGAGGTATTTCTGTATTTGGCCGACATTTTTTACCATTTGGCTAACAGATTTTCCTACTTGACCTAGGTTTTTTCGCTTTGGCTAACAAAGTTTCCTACTTTTCATAAGTTTGGTTGAGATGTTACTATACTTGGTCTAACTTTTTCTCATTTGGTTGAGAATTTTCCTTCTTTTTATAAGTTGGAACGAGATATTCCTCTCTTTGGATTATATTTTTTCACTTATGGCTCTCAAATTTCCCTACTTGGGCAATATTTTATCCTGTTCGACTAACAAATTTTCCTAGTTTGCATACGTGTGGACGAACTATTTCTGTATTTGGCCGACATTTTTCACTTTTGGGTAACAGATTTTCCTACTTGACCTAGGTTTTTCCCCTCCTTTGGTTAACAAAGTTTCCCTACTTTTCATTAGTTTGAGTTAGATATATGTTTGTATTTGGCCTAACTTTTCCCCATTTGGTTGACATATTTTCCTACTTTTTATAAGTTGGGACTAGCTATTCCTCTCTTGCTATTTGTTTTAGATTTGGGTATCACATTTTCCTACTTTCACATTTTGGTTAACAAAGTTTAGCTTTTCTTTAGGTGCCTTGTTTAGTGTTTGTGTCAGCTTCTAGTGTTCGTGTCAGCGATTTTTCATTGGTTATTTCAGTTTTCATTGTGTGTGTGTGTGTGTGTGTGTGTGTGTGTGTGTGTGTGTGTGTGTGTGTGTGTGTGTGTGTGTGTGTTATTTTGTCGTGTCATTTTTATTATTTTTTTAGTCACTGTTGTATCTGTCTTTGTATGTGTTATATTTTGACGCTTATGTCATTTTCCCCCCTTGTTTTTGTCCGTTTTCCTTGTTTGGGTCGGTGCCTTATTATCCTATATGTTTATTTGAGTGAGCATATTGTGAAGTTAGTGAGCGCCTATTTGTTGACCGTGATGGAATGGACAACCGATGACCTCATAAGTTTTGTATGTTACACTATACTCGATACCATTTGCCTTGTAGTTACCTTTTAAGTGTCGTCTCGTTGTTTGCTCGTAATGGGCATGCACCCCGGATGCTGTCGCTTTGAGAAATGATCGATATCTCACAATGAGCCTTTTTCGCGGCACTGAAGACACTATCAATAAGATGATAGAGTGGTGGATTATGGCGTCATCACCTCTTAGAACTTCACAATACAGATATTTCAGTAACACCTTACATGGCATACAACACAAACTATCTTTATACTACATACGATATACAAATACTTAGTGAAACAACAAGCACCCTCGCTATTCTACTACTCCTACTATTACCACCACCACCACCATCACCACCACCACCACCACCATCACCACCACCGCCGCTACTACTACTACTACTACTACTACTACTACTACTACTACTACTACTACTACTACTACTACTACTACTACTACTACTACTACTACTACTACTACCAATATTATTACTATTTGTATCCATGGTGTTGGAGATCATAGTTTATGGCGTGCCATACTGACCAATGTCAGGCGATAAGTCTCTTGCTGATGTTGGTGACTATTACTACTGGTGCTATTGGTACTATGAGTACCACCATTACATGAAGGTAATGCCGTTAATTGGGGATTTCTGTAGTGTGAGTCAACCCCGGACTTGTTCAATGGTGTTGGAGATCGCAATGTGTAGGTAATACGTCCGTTGGTAAGACACGTGATGATGATGATAATTAGTACTATTGTTGGTATTGCTACTACTACTACTACTACTACTACTACTACTACTACTACTACTACTACTACTACTACTACTACTACTACTACTACTACTACTACTACTACTACTACTACTACTACTACTACTACTATCATTACAAATACCACCTAACATGACCCTTGATGATGATGACTAATATTACTACGAAACAACTCTACTATTATTACTATACAACCACGCCAATTGTAGACAATAGCGATAAACGTATTAGAACCTACTCGCCCTGATCAGCGCCATCCTTCCCACAGCAGACAGTTTGATACTTCATGACTGAGACACCCCAACCTCTAGATCTAACAACTTGACCACCTCTTGATCATCACCATGTCACTACACCTACTTTCCCAGCCCATTTATGTGGTCACTCGACCACTTGACCACCACTTGACCACCACTTGACCACCACTTGACCACTACTTGACCACATCTTGATCATCATCGTGTCACTACACTTACTCTCCCCATCAATTTAAGGGGTAACTTGACCACCCCTTGACCACTACTTGACCACTACTTGACCACCTTTTGATCATCACTGCATCACAAGACACACTCTCCTCTACAACTTTAGGGTTATTTGACCACTTGACCACCGCTTGACCACCACTTGACCACTACTTGACCATCTCTTGATCATCACCGTGTCACTACACGTACTCTCCCCAACAATTTAAGGGGTCATTTAACCACTTGACCACCCCTTGACCACCGCTTGACCACCTCTTGACCACTAATTTACCACCCTTTAATCATCACCATATCATTACAACTACTTTCCCCGACAATTTAAGTGGTCACTCGACCACTTGACCACTGCTTGACCACTGCTTGACCACTAATTTACCACCCTTTAATCATCACCATATCATTACAACTACTTTCCACTAAAATTTTCCTCACTTGACCACCACTTGACCACTGCTTGACCACTGCTTGACCACTAATTTACCACCCTTTAATCATCACCATATCACTACACCTACTTTCCCCGACAATTTAAGTGGTCACTCGTCCACTTGACCACATCTTGACCAACACTTGACCACACCCTGACCACCACTTGACCACCTCTTGATCATCACCATATCATTACAACTACTTTCCACTAAAATTTTCCTCACTTGACCACCACTTGACCACTGCTTGACCACTGCTTGACCACGTCATCACACACCCTTAACTATAAGCGGTCACTTACTATGTTTTTTTTTTCTTCTTTTTTTTTTTTTCTTCTTCTTTTCTATATATGTTTTATTAAAACTTATTATATACCTTACTTGAGTCGTTTGTTTTCTTTATTGATGTTTTATGTTGTATTTTTTAATGTCGTACCTATAATTACTTGACCACGCACGCCACCTATGATGAGTCACTAGACCACACCACCTATGATGAGTCACTAGACCACGCCACCTCTGACCACCTACTTAAAAACCTGAAGAGTTATCGCCCTTTGTGGATCAGGATCGATAAATGGTTGATTTATATAAGATCCACAAAAATACGCGTGCTAACCACGTTACTATACTACTTGCATGATCTCTCAGAGCTCCAGTTGTTTCTTTTTTCGTAATTGTGTTTTATAAAGCTGCATTATTTCGGGTTCTTTTATATTTTAGTGTCTATGCACGCGGCGTGTGCTTGGCCTAAGTTTCCAACACTTGGGATAGTGTGCTGTCGAGTGTTTCCCATTTCGCTGGTGGCCGGTAACTTGATCTTCACTCTTTGGCCATCAGTATCTACCCCTAACGTATTTTTATAACCCAACGGCTTTCTTATGACTCTATTTTGTCAGAATACAAAAGCCTGGCAGGACAGACTGTCACCTAGGCGTGTTTTCTCTGATATTCAATGAATATGCTCATTAATATCGAAATGGCTGGACTTGAAGACACTGGGTGTAGCATCTAAGGAGGTCAAAACTGATCAAAATCAGCACCTTCATTTTGTACCAGGAAAAGCGGGTGTAAGAAGGTTTACAGACGCAAGATCGACTTCATTGCATCAGGCTTTAGCCCATATGGCTAGTTTTTTCCCGCTAAACGGCCTGCCGAAAATGTCGCACAAAACATGAACTTCGTAGCTCCAGCGATTGCACTAGAGAACCGAATGACGGAGTCTAGAATCGAACCTCCAAGCTTCAGGGCGCGAGGCAGACAACTTAACCACTTCGCCACGGAGGAACATCCCAACTACCCCACCTGTTTTTAAATCTTGGGCAAGTTTACGTTCAGTAGTTTGCCATTGCATTCTGAACGTCCTGAACTCATACCATTGTAAAGAAACCATAGCAAGGCGGTCTGCTTCCACATCCCCCGCAGCTGTGTTTTGATAAATCCATCTAGTGACAACGAAACTGTTCCCTGTCATCTGACTTCTAATGTGCTAATAATAGTGCTCGGCTGGCTAATAATAGGTCTCGGCTGGCAAAGATTTGTTTCATCTTCGTGCCAGGGCATGCGGGAGTACAAGGATATCAGCGGGCTGACAAGTTCGCAGGTGAGGCTACGGTGGAGAGCGGACGCGCCATGGACCAGAGTGACATTCTGAATGCTCTACAAGAAGTAAGACTTTTGCGTGAACCAAGTGATGACTGTGAATCTACAACCATGGCCAGACTGCGAGAACAGCAAATTAAAAGAAGGGGTGGCCAAACAAGAACATTACGCAGGAGGCCAAAGAAGATTGATAAACCAACACAGAACTGGTGTTGTTAGCCGCTACACGCTGCGGGATTTGCTGAGGAGGGGATCCGAGCACTTATGGACTGAATGGTTCGATGTGCAATGAGGATGATCTGTCGACTAACTAACTAACTAATAATAGTGCAATCAATAAATGTCGCGTATATTTTCGTGTCCTCTAATTTGCCTTTTTGTGTGTGACATTGTCTTGTTAATTTGCCAAGCTTGTGTGGCGTACAAAGGCAGACAATGCTTGATAACGGTATTGTCAGTCTGTCGCTCACGGTAACCCCTACCGAGCAAGGTAATCTTTTTACCTCATTCACGCCTTGCACTACCGTCTTACTTTAGAGTAGTTGCCATACAGGACAAAAGTCCTAGCCATTGTGTCTATTCTGTACTATAATGACACCCTCTGCACGGCACAGTTAAAGCGATGGCCGGTTTTAAGAAACGTTTTAACTGCTCGCTCATTTAATCCACTTCCTGCCTTCCGTGACTTAACGTACCCCGGAGTATTGAGCGTGTTAAGTGGGTACTCCAACGCTGCCGATGAAGTCATCCCGTAGGTTAGCGAAAGGAAGGACGCCATTTACAATTTATATTGATAAAGCTTATCTTACCTCGCCGCCCCGTTGAAACCAGGAAGTGAAATGGATAATATATTTAGCATTGTTCTCCTTGACTGTAGGTTGTGTTTGTGAATGTGTTTGTTTGCTGATGAAGGCTAACCGCCGCAACGTTCTGTATGTGTCGTAACTCTGTTATGTAAAGCTGCACTACTTTGTGTCATTTTATATTGCTTAAACTTTCACAGCTTTACCGCAGTTCCACCAAATTTTATGAACACTTAATACATGGAACGATAGAGTCGAGCTTCGCTCTCGTTTGAGCTCGTCAGTACTGCATTTCCCTGAGTGGACCCGAGATCGAACTCCGGATCACTGGCGTTTGAGGCGGATGTGTAACCACTTGACCGCGCGTATTTTTACGGCAGGGCATGCGGGTGTACAAGGAAATGAGCGGGTTGATAGGCTTGCAGGTAAGGTTACTATGGAGTGCAGATGAGCCATGGATCAGGCTGATATACTGAATGCTCTATGAGAAGTAAGACGTTTGCGAGAACCAAGTGATGACTGTGAATCTACATCCATGGTCAGACTGCGAGAACAGCAAGTTAAAAGAGGTGTGGCAAGGCAAGAGCATTATGTAGGAAGCCAAAGAAGATTAATAAACCAATACAGAAATAGTGCCTTGAGCCGCTACACGCTGCGAGATTTACTGAGGAGGGGATCCGATCACCTATGGCCTGAATGGTTCGATGTGCAATGAGGATGATCTGTCGACTAACTAACTATCAATGGTATGAGTGACGGTCGTTAAGAAAGCAATGGCAATCTACTGAAAGTAAAAGTGCCCAGGAATCACAAACAACCAACAACAAAAAATTATGGAGATGACTGCTACGTCATGTAAAGATTATGCAACTAGCTAACATTGTCTAAGTTTAACAATTAAGCCGGGAAAACGTCTAAACTTAGCAGCATTATTCTTTACAGGACTTCGCAACCATCATTTACTTGCTGCTTGTGATTTTTAAGGCATGTTTAAGTTTAGTATTTCGCTATTGCTTTCTGAACGGACTGACGCTCATACCATTACGAAAATCAACACAGAATTATCTACTTCCATATCGCCCGCAGCTGACTTCGAAACCGGTATGTCGAGATTATGAAACTGCGTTCACTACGTCTAAGCCACAGACACCGAGTGGAAGGCGCCTACTCTATGGATATCCAGAACAAACAATTCATTGAAAGCGTACATCGTGCAAAAAACGGGACCTATGTATTTTGCGCCCCTCCCCTCTCCAACAGCAAGGAGCTCTATTTACTGCGTATCAGTGTAACATCTTTCTTCTCCCCCCCCCCCCCCCGTTTCGATTTCACCATAACCCCTACCCCGTTCAACTGTTCAGTGAGAGTCCATCACCGGCACAGAATGAGTCCTGTGATTGAGTCAGCCGCAAAAGTAGCTGCCCACGGTTTTACCCTTACGGTTTTTTTTTATTTTTGAAGGGCTCCCTCTCCCTTCTTTTCGTAAAAATTTCCTTTCCTTTGGAGGTGAATGCATTGGGGATTATAAATTACTAGTGACAGAAACTGGGGAATGCATAACTTTTTCTGTTTGATTTCACGCACCTTCTTAAACAATCTTTTTACATATTCCATCCATCTTTCTGACATATCATTCTATGGATATGCTTCTCTCAATGAAATAAGTATAATAGAAATCTTTGATTAACAGCTTTTGATTGATTGATTGATGAACCGACATCACAGCATTCGGGGCATTCCCATAAGCGCTCCGTCCCCATCCTCAGCAGCCTGCGAAGAGTTCCAACACTAATAGTTCCAGTAGCAATCTGATTATATGTGCGTCTCGCCTTTCCTCTGAGCGTCGATCGTCGGCCAGATCCCCTCGTCACCCCTCGCTGCCTCATTCTTACCAGACTATGGTGATCCATTTGCTCCTCCGAGGTGTACACGTGCTCCCACAAGGCCGCAACCACGTCTGCCTTGTCATGCATCAATACTCCACCAAGTTTTGGCGAGCCACCCAATCTGTCCGCCTGTTCATTCCCCAGTACGCCGGCATGCCCCGAAGAAAAGATCTAGATGATAACAGCTTTTAAAATTAACGATTAAACATCAGTCAGCACTTTCTTGTTTCATTTCATGTGAGTGCTTTCCCCTGTTAGACAACAGCCAATCAAATTGGTCGTGGAAAACCGTTACTTGATTCGATTTCAGAAGTGCCGCGACTATAACAGAGATTCTGCCACCACTTGTCTGTAAGATTGTTCACAATCAAGCAAGTAAAGAGGTATATGTGCTGTACACGTAACGGTTGCCATAATTAATTGCGCCTTCTTCATTGTCCGTTGACCATACTGTCTGTGTAGACTGATTATGTAGGTATCTCCTGCTAGTGCTAACCAGTCGAGTGAAACCAGTAACAACTTTGCTTAGTTTTTTTTTTTTTACTTACTTTTGTACTCCTTTGTACACTACTTTGTTGATATTTTAAATTATTTTTTGTTTTCAAATTCAAATTACAGACTGAATTACAATTTTGTACTTGCTTGTCTTTTTTTTTTTTTTTTTAGAAGTCTGGTCGTTTATCAAATCTCAATCTCAATCAGACATGAGATAGTTCAGATAGTGATAGTTAGCTACATTTTTATATTTCAAGGTCCAAACAATACACTGCAGGATTTATTGCCTGACATATTTCGCTGCACCTCGTCAGGTACATACTGCAGAATTCACTCAATACAACATCTAGTTATTTTAATTTATGTTGTGTGAATTCAAAATATGCCAGGCAATAAATCGTGCAAAATACTGTTTGTGTCTTCGTTATTCAAATTCACTAGGGAAAACATTGTTTGATTATTATTTATGTCAAGATATTTATTTATTATTTATAAACTATAATTTAATTACTTTAAACTAGCTAGAGATGGCCAAACATAGATTTATTTTAGAATAATTTAGATTAGATTAGTAGACTTGCAACAGAAATACTTTTTCAAATAGGCATTTCACACTATTAGTGCATTTAAAAAAAATGTTTATATAAGACCAATGTGGTTGAATAAATCTTCAAATATGTAAATCCAGTGGAACCTCATTCAAGCCTCAGCCCACATTAAGTAGTTGTTGCATAAAGGTGTAATCCCCAATTGTGTGGGTTGTCAGGGCATCACCCAGGTAGATTTTAATGAATCTGGGACATGTGCCATCTCACAACATAACAGTGAATATTTAGTTTTTTTAAATTTTAAATTACAATATTGCTTTAACATAAATTTATGTCTAAGCAAAACCTAACATAACACAACAAATTGAGGCATCTTTTGGTTACTACAAGTCAGTGTATATGTTACCTGTGTGTAACTAGTTATATATATGATAATAAATATGTTAACAAGATATATTAGCTTGTCTAACAGTTCCAAATGTTGCTGTATGTAGCCGGGGCGCATTGTTGGGGTGAGCGCCCAACATTGCTTAAATACCCCAATGGCTCGTGAATACATAACCTATGCAGCAAAAGTCCAACTCCTGGCTCTCACGAGGCGGAACTGTTTCTACTAACAGGAGAAGGGGCGATGGCGAGTTTCTGGCGCCCGAAAATAACCGGTGTGCTCTAGATGTGTATACACATACATGCATGTGCAGACACGTGTGCGTGTGTACACATCTAAACTTGAGTGAGACCACAGTCTGCTCTAGCAATAGAAAGGTGCCGAAGATGGAGGCAACCAGCCAGGAGGTGCACCACAGAAATCAGGATGCCACGCAATTTACGCAAAATGGAATATGTCGACTACTGCTAAAGTTATGGTGCTCGCCCTGCTTTGGACCCCCAGGCAGGTGCAGTGCCGGGCCCTATGTCTCGAAAGGGTCTAACCCCAACTACTGGAGGTCCTTCTCAGATGTCCTGTGGAGCCAGGGGACATGAGAATAGAACGGCTGGCCATACTAAACAAAGACTTAAAATAATGCACTGGAATGCGGAGGGAGTCAGCAACATAAAAATAGAATTAGAAAACATCCTGGACCAAGAAAAAGTAAGCATATGTTGCTTGCAAGAAACTCACCTCAACGAAAATATAGCCTTCAAAATCAGAGGCTACCAGTGTTACCGATCTGACCGAAAGGACAGGCGAAAAGGTGGGATACTTACCCTTGTAAAAATATAACATCACTGCTTCCCAAATCGAAGTCTACATGGAAGGGGCTGAGTATCAGACACTTAAACTTAAGACAGGCTATACAGACCTACATCTGATCAATTACTACTGTCCAAGTGACCGCCCACAGGCACTGGACACACTACCATTAACAGAAAAAATGATTGTGTGTGGCGATTTCAACAGCCACTCGCAGAGTTGGGGCTATGATCACATGGACCAGAGAGGAGAGAGACTGGAAGACTGGCAGGATGAGAATAGATTCATCTTGGTTAACAAGCCGTCTGACCCACATACTTTCTACTCGAGATCATGGCACACTACAACTACACCTGACCTGGCTTTTCATTCACCAGACCTGGAGTGGAACATTACACGAATTGTTGGGAAACAACTTGGTGGCAGTGACCATCGGCCAGTCTAACTGTAGAAAATGAGCTTGTAAGTGAAAGCAGCACCCTCTCGAGGTGGAACTACAAGAAAGCAGACTGGGCAATGTACAAGAATCGCACCAGCATACTGGTTAGAAACCTGAACACTGAGAAAGACATAAATAAAGTAGTTGAAGAGTATAGAAAATGCATACTACAGGCAGCGCGAGAAACAGTACCAAGAGGAGCCCGTAAACAATATAAACCCTACTGGAGTAGTGAACTGGAACAGTTGCATAATGATGTGGAAGTGTGTAGAAAGCAAGCAGAGGCCACACCCAGCCAAGAGCACCACAATAAATTCCAGCACGCAAAAGCCAAATTTCAAAGGGCCAAGCTGCCGGCTAGACGGAAAAGCTGGCAAAAAAAAGTAGAGTCTCTGAACTTTGAAAGAGACACAAGGAAATTGTGGAAGCTAATAAAACAACTTAACGATGAGGGCACAGGGAGAAACTCAAAAATTGTACTACATAAAGATGGAAACATCTTAACAAGAAAGCAAGCAGCTGACCATTTTGCGGACTCATTCGCACAAGTTAACAATATAGAAATTAGTCCAGAGAAACAACAAGAGATTCGAGAGAAACGGCAACATACAGGACAGAAAGAAATAGTACATGAAGTTCTGGAGGCACCCATCACAATCAGCGAACTGGAGCTAGCCATATCAAAACTGAAAATGAGACAGCCACCAGGAGCTGATGGTATCTCCAATGAAATGATCAGGAACCTAGGAACAGAGGCCAAAGCAAAGCTGTTGCAGATCTTCAATAACAGTTGGACCTTAGGCAGTGTTCCACAAGCCTGGAGAGAAGCAATCATGATACCCCTCCTAAAATTAGAGAAAGATAGTTCCATTGCCTCTAGCTACAGACCAATTAGCCTCACCAGCTGTCTCTGCAAGACACTGGAGCGCATCATCAATCACAGACTGCAGTGGTACATTGAAAGTAAAAACATCCTTGTGCCACAGCAGGCTGGCTTTAGGCAGTGCTACTCTACGGAAGATCAGACAACCTACCTCTCTCAAGAAATTGAGGATGCATTCCAAGAGAAGAAGCTGGTGCTTGCGGCATGGATAGATTTGAAGAAAGCCTTTGACAAAGTCTGGAAAGAAGGTCTGATGAATAAACTGAGAAACTGCAAAGTCAATGGAAGAATGTACAAATGGGTGAAAGCATACTTGCACAACAGAAGAGCCAGAGTACAGATAGATGGACTAAAGAGCAAGAAAGTACTACTGCGTCACAGTGTTCCCCAGGGCGGAGTCTTGTCCCCTACACTTTTTCTAATCTTCATCAATGATCTCGTTGCTAATCTACCGCATGGAATTAAAGCGGCAATGTACGCCGATGACCTGGTTCTATGGAGCACAAATGAACATGCATCAGTGGCCACCAGATTGCTACAAAGAGCTGTAGATACATTTGTTGCATGGGCAAATAGATGGTGTGTCAGCATAAACACTGACAAGTGCAGCACCACCCTATTTACCCTCTCTCCAAAACAAAAGGCAGGGACCATCCAGATAAATGGAACACCCCTAAGAGAAGATAAAGAACCAACATACCTTGGAGTAACATTTGATGGCAGGCTGACATGGAGAAAGCACATCAACAAAGCAGTAGCAAAAGCCAGAAGGAAAATAGCCATCCTGAGAAAGCTAAGTGGAACCACATGGGGAGCCAGTGGGAAAATACTTAGCAAAGTTTATCAACAGAGCATACGACCACACCTGGAATACTGGGTCAACTGCGTGGTGTTCGGCATCAAAAACCACACTACAAGAGCTGGACAAGGTGCAAAATCAAGCACTTAGAGTCACCACAGGAGGGATGAGATCAACCCCTATAGTGGAAATGGAGAAGATGGGGAGGACACAAGCACTGAGTGAGCGCAGAGATACGAAAACGCTAATACAAGCAGAAAAGTTCCTCAGCTTGCCAGGCCACCCTATGAAGAACAGATTTGAAAACCTAGCTATGGGGCGGTTGAAAAGAAGTAGTTTTATCCACCAGGCCAAACGACTCTGCAGAGAAACCACCGATCTGCCCACAGTTGGTATCCCCCTAACAACTATTCCAGAGCGAACTCCATGGAAAGATGAGCATAGACTATCATTACAAATCCAGACAAAAGTGAGAGGAATATTTGACAAGGAAGAACAGAACAGTGTGCAGCGCAGAACAGCCACTCTCAGCTTCCTTGATGAAGAATACCCACAGGACCTCTGGATCCGAGTCTACACAGATGGGTCAGCACAAAATGCTGTTCGAAATGGAGGAGCGGGAGTGTACATAGAATACCCAAATAATACTAGGGACACAGCTAGAGTACCGACAGGAAAGTACTGCCATAACTACGATGCTGAAATTGAGGCAATCAAGATAGCAACAGAGAAATTACTAAATACCAGCAATGGTACACAACCTGTGGTGCTATTGACAGATGCAAAATCAGTACTCGAGGCGCTCCTGTCTGGGAAATTGCCAGTACTAAGGACACTACTTTCTGAACTTAGCAGTCAGCATAAGGTCACCATACAGTGGATACCATCCCACTGTGGAGTACCCGGAAACGACAGAGCTGATCAATTGGCTAAGGAAGGAGCCAAAGAAGAACAGCCTGATGTGCCCGTTACATACCACCAAAAGAAAAGAATGATCAAATCAGTCAGAAAGCCACCAAAACCTGCTCAAGATGACTACCACATTATGGACAGACCAGAACAAGTCATTATTCTGTGCCTCAGAACAGGGCACAATAGATTACGCAACCACATGTATATAAAATTCAAGATTGGTGAAACAGCCATGTGCACATGTGGATTGGCGTCGCAGACAGCAGAGCACATACTCCAAGACTGCCCAAAATATAACATATCTAGGCAAACCTTCTGGCCTAGAGAGACGACAATGGAAGATAAACTCTATGGACCGCTGTGTGAACTGAAAAAGACAGTTCAATTCATACAAGAGACAGCATTGCAGTTATAGACATATTACAAGCGAACGAAAGAAGAAGAAGAAGAAGCTTGTCTAACTAGTTATATATATATATTAATCATATTAACAATTATGACACCGTATTGTGTAGCTTTGCATATTTACTAGTATTTTATGTCAATGTGATACAGTTTAAGTGCTCAGGTATTATTTCAAGACTACACCACTGATGATTCCTGAATCTTGCTACAGACATATATAACAAAATAGTCATGGACCTAATTGCAGACTAGTTAACTTAAACTTGTGTTCTTTTGGCACAGCCAAATGATTATGTCCTTTAATTGATTTGCTCTGAATCATGGCCCATCTGTATATTTCTTTTAACTTGGTAAAACAATGAATGGTACTTGTCATTGAAGCAACAGCAACAATAATATGTTGATTAAAGGTACAAATATTTCTTTAGCATTTATTGCCGTTGGAGTATAAAAAGTTGGGGGGCTTTACATTTTCTAGCCATGATATACAAGGGTAAGTTAATAAGTAAGTCACAAATGACTGTAGAAAAATAACTAAATATGATAACAACTTAAAACCAGTTTATTTTTATACATACATTGTCCCTTTATTTCTCAAAATAATTTCCACCAACATTGATGCACTTATCCCATCGTTTTATCAGTCCTCCTAAACCGGCTGCATAGAACTGCATGCTCTGTTTTCTAAACCACGTTTTCACTTCATATTCAACTTTGGCAACACTCGTGAAATGTCTCACGCCAAGGTGGGTTTTCAGTGGAATTAACCCCCAGCGATTTCCCAGTAAAGTGGTGCATAGCTGGGTAGAAAAAGTTATGAGGGTGAGTCAGTATGTAAGTCACACAGTTCTGTGGGATGGCAGGTAAATGAAAACAAAGCATGCAGTTCTATGCAGCCGATTAGGGAGGACTGATAAAACGATGGGATAAATGCATCGATGTTGGACATTTTATGTTGAGAAATAAAAGGACAATGTATGTATAAATAAAAATAAACTGGTTTCAAGTTGTTATCATAGTTAGTTATTTTTCTACACCCATTTGTGACTTACTTATTAACTTACCCTCGTATGAAGTGGGGGGGGGGGGGGGGGAGGGGGGATGACCACTTCCCTTCATTATCACCTTCCATTCTCAGACAACTCCCAGAAAATGATGAAAATCTCTGGGGAGGAAGCGACCATTGCCCAGTCTTACATATTGTCCTGAGTGTAATTCATTACATAGGACTGGCCATCACATGATGGAATTACAAGAAGTCATATGGGATTTATGCAGGCTCTATGGCGAAGGGACAACGAATGCAATTTGTAATCCCTTATACCATGTTTGAAACACATCTGTGGGTGATTCTGGAAGCAGACCATCTTGTGTTGGTTTCCATACAATGATATGAGTGCTAGTTGTTCAGAAAGCAATGGCAAACTATTGAACGTAAACTTGCCCAGGAATCACATTCAGCCAAAAGATACCAGAGTTGACTGCTACATCCTGTAAAGGATATGCAACTAAATTTAACTACCTGCATCGGGGGAGACCTCAAGGTGCAGAGCACAGAACAATCAATGAAGCGGTAAAAGACTTCAACAGGTGCACACTGTAGGTTGCAGAGAAACCATCCTCAGAGCATTCTGGTGCAACTAGATGTGAACTCTAAAAGTAAAGCAAATTATGATCATGGCAAAAGTTTTTTTTTAACCAGAAGATAATGATGACACTCTTATATGTGGCCATGATAACTTAGTGAAAATATTACAAAGGTTAGTTAGTTGCATATGCTTTTCAGGACATCACAGTCATCCCCAGCATGTTTTGGCTGTTTGTGATTTCTTGGCAAGTTTACTTTCAGTAGTTCTGTACACAAAGGTATAGACAAAAATAACAATTGAATCACAAGAGCTCAAAAACATACACAGTGACTGATTCTCAGCTGCATATTAACTGACGCCATTCTGAATATAGCAGCAGTTCTGAATATTGATACATTTATTTTGTCTACAATGGTTATGAACTCTTTATTTTACGAAAATTGGTACGTGCAGAGGCTGCATGTGAATTCAGTGTCAATTATTTGCACTTGTGCAGCTGCTGTTTTGTGTACCACTGTGACATTATCATTATATTCCGTACATTGGTCATGTCTGGCGACATATATGCTGGATAATTGGAATGGTCTGTTTTGGGTTCTGAATTTTGATGCTGTACTGGGATTCATTAGTGTTAGGGGGACAAATAGTCTACAATGGCCAGTTCTGAGTTGCCTCTGAGTTGGTGGCTGGATTGGGACTGATCTGTTCTCTGTATTCCTCCTCTTCTTCCCCATCTCTTCTTTTTCCTCAACCTTCATCTTTTCTTCTTTTTTCTTCTGTTTCTTCTTTTCTTCCTCTTCCTTCACTTCACCTTCTTTCTTCTCCTAATTTTCTTCTTCGTCCTCTTTCTCTTCTTTTGCTTCTTCTTTTTCTTCTTTCCTTTATCCCCAAAAGGAACACAGACCCTAAACCAAATGTTTGGTTGGTTGAATTGATCAGCAAACGTTTTCTATGGGATGGGATAACCAGTCTCATGTCAAACCCTCCTTGGTCAATCTTTATGACAGGCATTGTAAGTTACAGCTCTACTATTCTTTGCTTCCCTTAAGGGCCCCGTGTATATAGAGTGCTTTTTTTAAACTGAGAGATTTAATGTTTGCTAGTGATTTATTCACCCTTCTGCTTATATAATGAGTGGATGAACACACACTTCATGAAATTGCACTACATATTCTTTATCAATGCTTTCTTAGATTTTACACGAGCAAAGTATTGCATTTGACTTTTGTGTTTTCTCCCAAACAGTTCAGCGAGATTACTGGACATCTGCTAGCATTGGCTAAAGTCAGTTCTCCCTTCACCTACAGATACAGTTTGTTAGTCTAACAACTACAGACAGGTCTGTGCAAATGGACATGAATGGGGCAACATCCCAGCAAGAGGAGAAAGAAAACAGTAATGATTCCAATACCGGGCCAATGTAAGTATCTGTGTAATGTAAATAATAAACAGCAGTAGCAATTATTAATACAATGCTCCAATGTTAGTATTTTAGTATAATGCAAAGTATAAAGATCAATAGCAATGACTAAGATGGGTCTTCCAAGCTTACAAGATAAATATCATATCTTGATAGAGGTAGACAAGGCAATACCATATGTAATGTCATATGAGATATTCCGTTTGAAGCCATGTATGAAGTTATCTTGAACATCTTACTCCACCATAAATCTAGCTTCCACACTGAACATAAACTTATTCTTTGGGAATTGATGTGAAGGCTTCCCCTTCATTTCTACATCTACATAATATACATGCAGCTCTAAATATTCATTTTTTGGCAGATTTTTTAAATTTTAAAGGGATGCAGCCAACAATGTCTTTATTATTTGCCACTGATGAGGAATCTTCAGTGTTAAGTGTGCACATGGGACCTAGCATGTTTTTCAACCTTTCAACCAGAAAGCTAGGCATATAGTTCACTACCACGAGATCAGAGGGGAGTATAACATCTTCAGGTTTATTATTTTGTAAAAGTTTTCCACTACAGGATTAAGACCCAGGTTATTTAGACATCTATCCATTGTTTGACAAGTGTGGATAAATATAAGCAGTGAACCTAGATATTCAAAACTCACTTTTTGCAATTTATCTTTATTGATAAATTTATCTGTTTATACATATTTGTTGTGTCAATTACTTGTCATGACTTGTATTGTTGTTGTATTGAGATACATAGTTTGTTTTCTCACTTAGCTCTTGCACTGACTTAGTTTCTCAATTTCCATTTGTGTTGTTGATTGTAATACTGTGTTGTAAGCATATTGAAGTTCAGATATTTGTATTTCTCCGATTACAGAGGGATCATATTGTTCCTTAGCAATATTTTCTCTAACATTCCTCATGATGTTTTTTCAGTATATAAGTTAAACAGACAGGTGGTAAATGCAAAGCTGTCTTGACTCCCTTTCTATATCAAATCAGTCTGTTGTATCATCACATAATCTTACAGCTGCCTTTTGTTCAACGTAGTGTGTTTTAATTGTTTATATTAAGTGGAATGGGAAGCCCATTTATTTCATTATTCTCCATAATTCTTCATGTTCTGCAGTCAGATGTCTTTGATTAGCCTATAAAGCAAGATTACACATCAACTTTGTACTCTATACTTTATGGACTTCAGTTTGTGAAAAGAAAAAAAACTGGTTAAGAAGCAATTAGAACTTTACAATAGCTTAGTGAAATGTTAAGTAAAATATGTATTATTAGGTATAATATTAGTAATGGATCTTATGTAAGCAATGTTTGTTAATATGTTTTATTGTCATAGCATTCTATGAGGTAACTTCAAAATATTCCCAGAATTCTTTTGTTGTATACAAATAAGTAACAACACAGCAATCTGTAGGAACTCTTTCAAAATAGTTTCATTCAGCAACTACACTTTTGTAAACATTCATACATTAGTTGGAGACACATGCCTAGAACTCATTCTTTGAAACCTATGTCACTTTGGATTGAAAATAAATAAGTTTACATCATCAATACTGTTTCATCAAGGTTGTTATTATCTTGTAAAACTATAATTCCCCAGACAGTTTCAATCACTCACATAAGAGTTGACTATTCCAAGAACTGTTGGAAGCTACTTCGTATTAGATTGAATATCTGATGTTCTAGTGTTGTGTTGATTTATTTCAATTGCTGATGTTATTCTTTAAAGTTTAGCTGGGAACTTTTGGTTCAGTTTTTTCCAGGTTTTTCTCCACATCTTATGTTTGACTTTACATGTTTCTTGGGGTTTCTTGTGTTTAATATCTAAAGTCTCCTTTTGAGTTGCGTATTTCAAGTTGAACTTCATGTCTTTTTGGTGAAAGTCTGGTGTTTCAAGATTCATATGTAGAGTAAATAGTTATATTTATAGATATATTTATATATCAGTCAGCACCGCTCTTACTTTCCAGAATATTTCTTGGTACCCACAACAGGCTGGGTCCCAGAGAAGGCAATCCAGCCAACAAATGCTGAAGAAGTCGGATGTGTCGGCTGAAAGGTGCAGTTCTGCTGTAAACAGGCACAACGTAATGACGTCTAAAACAACATTCCGGACGAATGCAGTAGAAGAAGATATTAGACTGGGTCGGCCTGGATCCCAAATACAATTTTTAAAAATCCTGATCTTGATGCAAATTCGAACACATGATCGCTGGATCTGCAGACAAGCGTGCTAGCCACTTCAGTATTATGGCCCCTGATCATCAACTTTAACTTGGTGAATTATTTCATATAATTAAGTCATTATGAACATAAGTGTAATGATTACATACTTTCACATACTTTTTTTTTTTTACATACTTTCCCTCCTAAATAAAATTTCATTAACAATGTTCTGTTGCTGCCATATTTACTGACCAGACTCTCTTACATTGTTCACTCCCAAATAACCATGTTTATCTCTTATAAAGTTGGCAATCAGTCTAAGGTTTCTCTTGGCGCCATACAGCATCTCTGTGTCACCATCCAGAATCTCTTTGTCGCCATCCAGCATCTCTTTGTCACCATAGTTTATTTTGTCACCAGACTGTTTCTTTTGTCACCAGACTGTTTCTTTTGTCACCATACAGTTTCTGTCTTTGTCATCTTGCAGTTTTCTCTCTTTGTCACCTTACAGTTTCTCTTTGTCAACAGTTTCTCTGTCACTGAAGTCATATATGATTGTATTGTTTCTCTGCACCTCTCGTGGAACTGACAGTCTAGGAGGACATGTTCAAGTGTTTGCTCTCTCCACATGGACACAAATCTGTTTGTCCAGTGTTCATTTTGTTGAATACATAGTAGCCAGTGAGTTGATAACAAAAATAAGAATGTCATTGTTGTGAACATTTTTCTCTTCTGTAGCAAATGGAACCTGTCTGACTTTGAAATTGGAAGACCACTTGGAAAAGGCAAATTTGGGAATGTGTACCTGGCGAGAGAGAAGAAAAGCAAATACATTGTGGCTCTGAAGGTTAGTTTACCATTGGAATGAGTTTGAATATTGAATCTATTATATAATTGTTGAAAATCCTGTTTTTCTACTCGTCACTAAATGTTGAGGGTGCAGTCTTTTTTCATGGGCCAGTTGTATAGTTGTGAAACTTATTATATTTCTGTAACTAGCATGCCAACAGGTGTCAGCAATCATATATTTCCACAACCATTGCTGTCTAGCTCTAATTATTAGGGGGCTGAGTGGTCTCGAGGTATGGTGTCCGCCTCGAGTGCTGGAGGTCCCGGGTTCAGGCCCCGGTGAGGACCGGGACTTATTTAAAAAATCCACCTGGACTTCCAGTAATAAAATTTCCCCTGGTCTCTGGGTAGTGAGATCGGACGCCCGTGTGTATTGTTGCGCACGTAAAAAACCCTTGGCAGTTGGAAATCGAAAAAGAGTAGCCTAGCAGCGCTGCCCGGGCAAAATTTCGAGTTAAAAATCTACCCAAAGTATTTCAGGATCCTCGCCGATGCAACGGAGTTCGTGCACTGAGTTGAGTTTTCTCAGACTCAGGTTTGAGTTAGGAGGAAAACGGAGCACTTATGGGTTAAACCATGTGCCGTGATGTTGATCCAACTAAACTAAACTAATTATTAGCTCATGTGCTGTCTTTCCATGTTATGGTGCAGAATTATCTAGTATCTTTCTTTACTGCCAAATTTTTTGAAAGAACAGAGAGAGATATTAACATCAAAACATAAACAGCAAGAGGAACTTTTAATAGAATTAGGACATTTATGGAAGACGAAAGAAATTCAATCTAGTACCAAGTTTAGAAGAATTCAGTACTGCTGTATGGATTAGAAACCTCTGAAGAACAACTAGAAAAATTACTAATAAACTACGAATGCTATTAACTGTTAACTGCACATTATAGAAAGACAAAAATGGTATCACAAAATCATAAATGTGGTGTTTATGGAGAGAACTAACATTCCAGAAATAAAGAGGGGAGGCAAAGATACTGTTGCTGGATAGGAAACAGTGAGAAAACCCAGTGATAGTATAACTAGAAAGTCCTTTTGATGGAACTTACAGGGCAAAAGAAATAGGGGGAGGCCTAGAAACACACAGAGCAGGGAAATTGAGACAGATGAATGATATGGAGGGAGCTGCAAGAGGTATGAAGGGCTTGGTGTGAGTTGGTTTTCTTTTGTTGTTAAAGAATTGCTTCATAAGAGATGTTGAATGAAAGAATGTATGAGAGGAAATAGAGAAGAATCAGAGAATGTCAGACGGGCCTGCGTACCCAATTCTTAACCCTTTGAAAATAAAGATTTCGTTCGTTGGTTGAGAGCTGTGCTCATTGAGTGAATAAACAACAAGAAGAGAAGTTTGCATCGCTAATTTTGTTCATATTTTTTCTCAGATTTCATTTCCAGTGGCCTTTAGGGATGAATCCATCCCATTCCACTATCACTTTGTGTCTGCAATCAAGGAAGCTTTGGCATTAGAGCTAGAAGAGTTTTGTGCTTACATAGAATGAGACTGGCTAGAGAAAGAGTTGTTCTTGAGGAAGACTAAGAGTATGATGGATAGATTCTGTGAAAAATATACTACATAATCATAAAATAATTGCAGATTAGGTGACATCTTTGGCTCAGAGTGATAAATTTCCATAAATCAGTTAATTTGTCTCTGTAAATTTAGTGCACAGGGAATGGTATCTGTGATGTTTCTGATGTCGTCATTTCTAATTTTTGCCTCTTGTAGTGACACCTGTACCTTTTCACAGGTATTTCATTCCTAATGTAATGAGTTTTTTTTTCTTGCAATGTAAACAGCATCCATGGTTGGCACCCATAGTGGTGTTGGGGAAAAATATGCTGTTTATAATTTGTCACTTCATGATAAGAATATATGTCTTCCTGTGAAACCATACACATGAAACAAATCATCTGAGAGTAAATAGTTGAGACCCACTAGACGAGCAGTATATCATTGATTTAAAGAACAAGAGTTAACATGTTTTGTAATCTTTGACAGCATTTAGAGATGGTACATTTATTTTCTAAAATGTTTGCTGCCTACTTTTATAGCCTTAGTTTCTTTCATTTACAGTAATGTTTGTTTCTTTGTACATATTTGCCTATATTTGTCTTTGTTTTATTTCTTGCAGCTGATGTTTAAATCTCAGCTGCAGAAAGCACAAGTGGAGCACCAGCTGAGACGAGAGATTGAGATTCAAACTCATTTAAGGTAATCATCATTTGATAAATCAACTATTTCTAGATTCATTATTGTTTAGAAGAGGAAAGGGCATGTGTGTATGTTACTGTTAAATTGGAAATTGGTTCTTTTTAGTTTTTTAAACTCAGTTTTATTTGTTATTTCCAAGTGATTTTTGTGTGAGATCATCTTTTCCACCAGTGCCATTTTTGGGGCCAGTGTATTATCTTTTTTTGTTGCCATTAGTCATCTTTTTGCCATCAGCATCTTATCATCATCAACTTAATGGATTATATAGTCAAAACATGAACTCTACTTTAAACTCCTATGTCTCAAACAGATACAAAAATCTGAAGTTATAAATATTTGGGTCAGAGGTTAAAATAACTGTCTGGGACACAGGTGTTAAGAGTAACATTTCTTTGGGACAAAGTGGAATATGTTATGACCAGGACAGTGTGATGGGGTATTAACTGTTTGGGGCAGGGTATTCGTGAAGCTTCTTCCTCTGCCCTTTATCTCTGTTTGGGGCATAGTGCACCAACCAACTCATGCTAAGCCATGCTTCGGGTTAAAAGAGATAATGATGATGATTAAAATTATAATGATGATAAAAAATAAACAAAAAAAAGAATAATAGACCCCTTTTCATGCTATGAAGCTATTGGGTATATTGCCGTACCCCTTGGTGAAGGGGTTACGGATGCAGCTGGTAATACTGCATACCACAGCTGTGGGCGATTTGGCAACAGACCGCCTGATGTTGGTTTTTTATGAAAAGGTGTGGGTGCCGGTCGTTCAGAAAGTAATGGCAAACTACTGAATGGACACTTACCCAGGAATTATGAACAGCCAAAAAATGCTAGGGGTTGAATGCTATGTCCTTTTAAGGATATGCAACTATTTTGCTATTTTCACCCACTATTTCGTTCAATGATAGCGTCAGTTACATCAATTCTCTATGTGTTCTTTATCTTTCATTAGTTGTTTTCTTGCATGTGCAATGAATACGTCTCAGTTCTGGTTCTAATTTTGTATTTCAAAACCTCACTGATTGTGTGCAATTGTTCTTTTTCAGACATCCGCATATTTTGAAGCTGTATGGATATTTTTATGACGAGACCCGTATCTTCTTGATCCTAGAGTATGCTCCCAAAGGAGAATTGTATAAGGAGCTACAGAGGAATAAGAGATTTGATGATGCAAGAGCAGCAAAAGTAGGTTCAATGTGTTGTAATATCTGAACCTTTATTTTAAGTGCTGTGATATTGAAATTGATTGTCTCTAGTTATTGTTGGGAGTGGGGTAAATACAACTAAACAGGGACAGAAGTAGAACAGGACACAACATTGAGACTTCGTCTTCTCATTTGTTCACCTTCAGTTGTCAGTATCCAAGAATTCAAAGAAAGCAGCAGTTAACTTAAGCTTGTTGACATCTCCATAGAGATCGTCATCAAATGGAGCGGGTGTTAGCCAAATACTTTCCTCTGTTCTGCATGTTAGATTATTGAGACTTTGTCTTCTCATTTGTTCACCTTCAGTTGTCAGTATCCAAGAATTCAAAGAAAGCAGCAGTTAACTTAAGCTTGTTGACATCTCCATAGAGATCGCCATCAAATGGAGCGGGTGTTAGCCAAATATTTTTCTCTGTTCTGCATGTTAGACACTCTTTCAACAAATGTTTAGCTGTCATCTTACCCATTTCACATTTACATTCATCGGTATCTCATATCTTTAGTTTATTAAACTGCTGTATTATTGTATTTAATATTCATTTTTGTGATACAAGTGAATCGGTACAATTACCTCGGAAGATGGGAGATGCCTTGAAGAGATTAGAACAAGAATCACCATGGCGAAAGTAGCCGTTAGCAAGATGAAAAACATTCTGACCAATAAAAAAAATGTCAAATGAAACAAGAAAAAGAGTGTTGAGGGGATACATAGAGCCTGTTCTTTTGTATGAATGTGAAATCTTGGACAATGAGCAGATCAAGCTGAAAAACATCTGATAGCTGCAGAAATGTGGTTTCTGAGGAAAATGCAAAGAATACCATGGACAGACAGAAAAACCAATGTCCAAGTACTACAGGAGACAAATGAAAATCGTAAATTGATTAAAGAAATTAGACGTAGACAGTCAAAATTTTTTGGACATGTTATGAGAAGAAATGGATTAGAGAACTTAGTGACAACTGGCAAGATCGAAGGGAACAGACCAAGAGGAAAATACCTGGATGGCTTGGCCACATGGCATGGACGAGACAGGAACACTGAGCTGATCCACGACTCTGGTGATCGAGTGAAATGGCGAGTCATGACCACCCACGCTTTCCGGCATGGCACATGATTGATTTATTCATTTTTTGTGCTGTCATTCCTCCCACCCCTCACTGTGTGCTGTTTGTGTCTAGTCCCCCCTCACTGTGTGCTGTTTGTGTCTAGTCCCCTCACTGTGTGCTGTTTGTGTATAGTCCCCCCACTGTGTGCTGTTTGTGTCTAGCCCCCCTCACTGTGTGCTGTTTGTGTCTAGTCCCCCCTCACTGTGTGCTGTTTGTGTCTAGTCCCCCCCCACTATGTGCTGTTTGTGTCTAGTCCCCCCATGTGCTGTTTGTGTCTAGCCCCCCCCCCCTCTCACTGTGTGCTGTTTGTGTCTAGTCCCCCCTCACTGTGTGCTGTTTGTGTCTAGTCCCCCCCACTATGTGCTGTTTGTGTCTAGTCCCCCCATGTGCTGTTTGTGTCTAGCCCCCCCCCCCCCCCCCTCTCACTGTGTGCTGTTTGTGTCTATCTAGTCCCCCCTCACTGTGTGCTGTTTGTGTCTAGTCCCCCCCCCCCCCCACTGTGTGCTGTTTGTGTCTAGTCCCCCCTCACTGTGTGGTGTTTGTGTCTAGTCACCCCTCACTGTGTGCTGTTTGTGTCTAGTCCCCCCACTGTGTGCTGTTTGTGTCTAGTCCCCCCACTATGTGGTGTTTGTGTCTAGTCCCCCCTCACTGTGTGCTGTTTGTGTTGTCTCCTCACTGTGTGCTATTTGTGTCTAGCCCCCCTCACTGTGTGCTATTTGTGTCTAGTCCCCCCTCACTGTGTGCTGTTTGTGTCTAGTCCCCCCTCACTGTGTGCTGTTTGTGTCTAGTCCCCCCTCACTGTGTGCTGTTTGTGTCTAGTCTCCTCACTGTGTGCTGTTTGTGTCTAGTCCCCCCACTGTGTGCTGTTTGTGTCTAGTCCCCCCACTGTGTGCTGTTTGTGTCTAGTCCCCCCCACTATGTGGTGTTTGTGTCTAGTCCCCCCACTGTGTGCTGTTTGTGTCTAGTCCCCCCTCACTGTGTGCTGTTTGTGTCTAGTCCCCCTCACTGTGTGCTGTTTGTGTCTAGTCCCCCCTCACTGTGTGCTGTTTGTGTCTAGTCCCCCCTCACTGTGTGCTGTTTTTGTCTAGCCCCCTCACTGTGTGCTGTTTGTGTCTAGTCCCCTCACTGTGTGCTGTTTGTGTTGTCTCCTCACTGTGTGCTATTTGTGTCTAGTCCCCCCACTATGTGGTGTTTGTGTCTAGTCCCCTCACTGTGTGCTGTTTGTGTCTAGTCCCCCCTCACTGTGTGCTGTTTGTGTCTAGTCTCCTTACTGTGTGCTGTTTGTGTCTAGTCCCCCCACTGTGTGCTGTTTGTGTCTAGTCCCCCCACTATGTGGTGTTTGTGTCTAGTCCCCCCACTGTGTGCTGTTTGTGTCTAGTCCCCCTCACTGTGTGCTGTTTGTGTCTAGTCCCCTCACTGTGTGCTGTTTGTGTTGTCTCCTCACTGTGTGCTATTTGTGTCTAGTCCCCCCTCACTGTGTGCTGTTTGTGTCTAGTCCCCCCCACTGTGTGCTGTTTGTGTCTAGTCCCCTCACTATATGCTGTTTGTGTCTAGTCCCCTCACTGTGTGCTATTTGTGTCTAGTCCCCCCTCACTGTGTGCTGTTTGTGTCTAGTCCCCTCACTGTGTGCTGTTTGTGTCTAGTCTCCCTCACTGTGTGCTGTTTGTGTCTAGTCTCCTCACTGTGTGCTGTTTGTGTCTAGTCCCCTCACTGTGTGCTGTTTGTGTCTAGTCCCCCTCACTGTGTGCTGTTTGTGTCTAGTCCTCCTTACTGTGTGCTAGTTTGTGTCTAGTCCCCCCACTGTGTGCTGTTTGTGTCTAGTCCCCCCTCACTGTGTGCTGTTTGTGTCTAGTCCCCTCACTGTGTGCTGTTTGTGTTGTCTCCTCACTGTGTGCTATTTGTGTCTAGTCCCCCCTCACTGTGTGCTGTTTGTGTCTAGTCCCCCCTCACTGTGTGCTGTTTGTGTCTAGTCCTCCTCACTGTGTGCTGTTTGTGTCTAGTCCCCCTCACTGTGTGCTGTTTGTGTCTAGTCCCCCTCACTGTGTGCTGTTTGTGTCTAGTCCCCTCACTGTGTGCTGTTTGTGTCTAGTCCCCCCACTGTGTGCTGTTTGTGTCTAGTCCCCCCACTGTGTGCTGTTTGTGTCTAGTCGCCCCACTATGTGGTGTTTGTGTCTAGTCCCCCCTCACTGTGTACTATTTGTGTCTAGCCCCCCCCCCCCCTCACTGTGTGCTGTTTGTGTCTAGTCTCCTCACTGTGTGCTGTTTGTGTCTAGTCCCCTCACTGTGTGCTTTTTGTGTCTAGTCCCCCCTCACTGTGTGCTATTTGTGTCTAGTCCCCCCTCACTGTGTGCTGTTTTTGTCTAGCCCCCTCACTGTGTGCTATTTGTGTCTAGTCCCCCCTCACTGTGTGCTGTTTTTGTCTAGCCCCCTCACTGTGTGCTGTTTGTGTCTAGTCCCCTCACTGTGTGCTTTTTGTGTCTAGACTCCTCTCGGTAAAAAGAATATGACACAAAATCTGCATTTTATTAAATGAACATCTCATGCAATAAGTCTGTCAATTGGAAGTAAAAAAAAAAAGAATTCTTTCATAGTATTTTTACTTATAACGAATTTTAAATTAAACGACCTGGAAAATTAGTAGACAAAGTAAGTTCCTTGAAGCCACAGAAATATGGTTTTACAGAAGAATTATGAAAATCCCTGGGACAAAGTGACTAATAAAGCTGTTTTGAAAGAGGCTAAGTCACAAAGACACCTGATTAGAAACATCAGGTGGAGGCAGGTGAGAATTTGTGGCTATGTTATGAGAGAAAACCCCAGAACATATTGTCACAACTGGAAATATTTCTGGAAAATGAAGAGGAAGACAGTGAGAAAAGATTCTTGGTGCTCATTCACTGTAAGATGAAAAAATATCAGCACATGAATCAATGCATTTTGTCAGAAATCACAAGATTTGGAGCATAATCACCCTCACTCATTGTTTAGCAGCGCACTTGATGCTGATGATAATGTTTATGTTATTGTACATAAGTTGCATTATTATTTTCTTCCTTACTGGTATTGTTGTATGTGTTAACTTCTTTGTATTTCAAGTATGTAGCCCAGCTGGCCTGATGCTCTTGCTTACTGCCACAGCAAGAAGGTCATCCACAGGGACATCAAACCAGAAAACCTGCTGCTGGGTCTGAAAGGTGACCTCAAAATTGCAGACTTTGGATGGTCAGTGCATGCTCCGTCCTCAAGGTATGTCTTGCCATTAGTTTTCTGTTGCTTTTGTTTGTTTTATGAACATGTCTGAGAGTCATACTTTGTTGTTGATGTAGGTTCATTAACAAATAAATGCCCTGGGCACGTGGATGTGCGAGGAAATGAACAAGCTGTTAGACTGGCTGTTGCCGCACCTTTGAGTGATGAGCTACTTTATGACAAGGTTGGTGTGGTAAAGACTGGAACGGAGTGGAGCATGCAGCAAAACAGAGGATCCGCACCTGGGGAGGCTGATTCTGTGGGGAGTGAGCAGAAGGTCTGGATGAAACAGGAAAATATGCAGGTGGATGTTTAATCAGGCTGCCACTGGGACCACCAGCATGGGAAATCTTTGATGTTTGTGAAGAGGGAGGGAGATGTAGCATGGTTATACTGATTCTTGATACTCAGACTCGTACTAATTAGTTTAGTTTAGTCGACAGATCAACATCATGGCACATGGGTGTAACCCATAAGTGCTCCGTTCTGCTCCTAACTCAAGCCTGAGTCCGGAGAATATCAGCTCAACGAACCCCATAGCTCCGGCAAGGATCCTGAAATACTTTGGGTATATTTTTAACTCAAAATTTTGCCCGGTCAGCGCAGTTAGGCTACTCTGTTTCGATTTCCAACTGCCACAGGGATTTTTACGTGCGCAGCAATACACATGGGTGTCCAATCTCACTACCCAGAGACCAGGGGGAATTCTATTACTAGTCCACGTGAAAGAATCCCAGTCCTCACCGGGGCTTGAACCCAGGACCTCCAGCACTTCGAGACCACTCTGGGGCCCCCCCCCCCCCAATAGTTCGTACTAATGTATACACACACACACACACACACACACACAATCCAAAAAAAAAGTTTTCTTTGGTCATGTGATGAGAAGAGGAGAATTAGAGAACATCGTGATGACTGCAAAGATCGAGGGGAAGAGAGGCAGAGGCAGACCAAGAGAAATGATGCTGGATGGAGTGAGACGGCATGCTGGCAGGGCACTTGATGATGATGATAATGATATATTACCTCCTAAAGGAAGAGAATTTTCTATTTATCTTGAACTGTCAGGTGCAGTTAAAACCTCAAAGATAAGTTATTTCCAGATGTTTTCAAAAGTACATGTTTAATGGGGGAACTGTTTTCAAAATATAACTGGAACAAAAGGTTATTGGTCTCAGTAATTGACCTTCCATTCCTTTAGCATTAAGTCAGCATTTAATGTATAGAGCCCACAAATAAATTACAGATGGTCCCATAGCATGTACTGCCATTGGGGTGTGAAGTGTTAAGTCTATCATATATTCTAGACCACGACATGTGGGGTGGGGTGGCTAGTTCCCTTCCTCGTCACCTATAATTCCCAAAAACTTCTGAAAATACTCTGCTAATTTTTATGAGGCTGAATTATCCCCCAGAATTGCATCGGTTTTGAAAAAAAAAATAATAATCAAACAGGATCAATGTCTCAGCAAGCAAGCACACTAGCTACTATACCACTGAGGAAGCTTTGGCTATACACCTTGGACAAAAATCATGCCTAAAATGCCCCCCCCCCCCCTTTTTTTTTTCCTTCTTTTTTTTTTCTTTGTTTCTTCTTCTCCTCCTCTTTCTCCTTTCCCACCTACAGGATAGGTGACACATATAGCTCAATGTTTAGAATTTCAGTGCATCCCCATGCTCAATAGCAAATGTGGACCAGAAGTCACCATTAACATCAGAATTACTTTGCACAAACATGAACCTAATGTTGGTCAGGCTTGACCTCCCCAAAGATGCCACCTACTGTCTTTGAGTACAACCCATCTTCCTGAGCATGCTCATTGAGTCACCAAGAAAGCACACCTGGGTGAATTCTGTGTCTCCAGCCAAGATATTGCTTTAGTTACTGCCATGATCTTCATAGTCAGGCTACTTGTCAAGGCAAAGGCACCACAGTCTTCCTTCACAGTTCTTCCTCTGTCCTGAGCTGTAAAAGCCCATGAGCTCTTCACGTGTCTAACAACAGACTCATCTGTGAAGATGCCTACCTCACACTCGGAAGAATTCTCAGATATCTAGGCCTAAACCTCTGCCTTTACAATTACTAGGCTTTGTTGTCAGCATCTCTTATCCAGTTTGATACATGCTGAAATGAACATACCACACTCTGTTGGCACTTCTTTCTATTCTTCACCTGGTTCTATGTCCTGAAGTGAACAGACCTGATGAATAATGTCCTGACCTATCCAGGATCTTCCTCTTTTTAATTAACCTCATGAATGCATTATGGGTGGATTTGATTTCTTAATGTTAATTAACTCTATTTAATTTGCGGGTAGGCGCCAGACAATGTGTGGAACTCTGGATTACCTACCACCAGAAATGATAGAAGGAAAATCTCACAATGAATGCGTGGATTTATGGAGCTTGGGAGTGCTGTGTTACGAATTTCTTGTTGGTAACCCTCCCTTTGAGGCTGAAGGCCATTCAGAAACATACAGAAGAATTTGCAAAGTGGATCTCAGATTTCCAGAGTTCGTTTCTGAAGGAGCTAGAGATCTGATTTCAAAGGTAAGTGAAATAATGTAATTTGCAACATGAGATATTAAATCTTCAACTGCTCCAACATCATAAGGGAAGAAATACAAACTAGAATCAATTCTGGAAATAAGATATACTATGCACTACAGCATCTACTAAAATCAAATGCGCTATCTCGTAACACCAAAATCACAATATACAAAACACTGATCAGACATGGGACAACGGATACTCACTCAAAACTCAGGTCCTGTATGACATCACACTGATGTTGGCCAACAGGATGCCTTCATCCGACATACAGGACTTCACGTTGGAGCTCAAGCCAACGAACACAAGCAAGCAAGCAGCACTGATCAGACCAGTTGCGCTGTATGGCTCTGAAACCTGGAGTACAACGAAAGGAGACTAAGCCTTGTTACAAACCTTTGAGAACAGTTTTAAGATGCATCTTTGGACCCATTAGGGATACACAAAGTGGAGAGTGGAAAAGAAGTAACAATGACATTTATGATCTGTTTAAGTCTCCACTAATCACTGGTACCATGAAGGCTAATAGACTACAATGGCTGGGGCATATAGAAAGAATGGAAGATAATAGGGAAACAAACTCGCTTACACTCAGGAAATAAATGACCGTAGACCCCAAGGTAGACCAAGAAAACGGTGGAGAGATAATATATATACAGACCTACAAGCACTTGGAATCAATGACTGGCAAGAGAAGGTCAACCAGAGAGACAAATTGAGATGGATTGTATATGCAGCAAAGAACCTCAATGGCTCGGAACGCTGAAGAAGAAGATGTTAAATAAAATTTAAAGCACAAGAGATCGGCAGAATGTGGAAGTTTTTAATATGTAGTGTAATGGTAGGATGCACATAATAAGCTGGACAGACAAGAGGCTAAATTAACAAATTGGAGAAAATATAATTCTATTAAAATCATTCAACAGAAAAGGTTATCTAGTCTTGGTCACGGTATGTGACGTGGTCATGGTATGAGACTTGGTCATGGATTGAGACATCCTCACAGTATGAGACAAGGAGGTCCAAACTGAAAATACAAGAGGGCAAGATCCATGGCAGGGAATTTTAAAAAAAGGACATCTTAGGATAACCTACATGACACAGCATACAAAAACATGGAGGCACAGATGTATGCTGAGCTGAAGAGAGTTGCTGAAAATTTTGAACATCATTCAATAGAAAAGATTATCTTGACTTGGTCAATGTGAGGCATGGAGGTCTATTACTGAAAACACTGGAGGGCAAGATCCATGGCAGGGGAAATAGAGGACATCCTAGGAGAACCTACACGACACAAGCATGCAAGAACATTGAGGCACAGATCTATGCTGAGCTGGAGAGAATTGCTGAGAACAAGAGGTGTTGGTGGGATATGATGAGTTGACTTCAAAACCAGTCTTCAGACTGGTTGCTCTTCTGAATTAATACTGAGTTAATGATTGATATGCCCTCTCTAATGAATGAAAGATGTTAAAACAGTGGTTCTCAACCAGTGGGGAATTTTAGGGTTTCCAAGGGGGGAATGAAGATTATTTCAAGATTGCGTTAATACAAGAACCGATTATTTGATATTGGTTTTCGCTCCATACTTTACGGTTCTGTACTCCCCGCCCTTCTGAAATTTGTCTTATTACGTAAGTAGACCCACAAATCACATTTTATGTAGATGTCTAGACTTGTTCTAGTCTGTTATTTAAGTTAGCTTCCATTTTACGTATACTATGTAGGGGCAGGGGGGGGGGGGGGTATTTATAGGGAGGAAATACAAAAGGGGAAGAATGACATTCTCAACATATGGTGAAGGGGGGCATGGGCCAAAAAAAGGTTGAGAACCACTGTGTTAAAAGATTGATAGCCCCTCTTCCTTGTCTTTACCTTGTAGCAATAGAGGGTCATATGACTGTCAGTGATCTCATGAGCTGTACTGATGGTAGATAGTTATTGGCAGTCTCCCAAGTCAGACGATCAAGGGGTGAGAACTAAACAACAGAAGACCACAATCCTGCTGCCTCTTTGTAGACTAAATACCCAACAATCTCTCCCTCTGCCCCACCCTCCTACCCTTCAAAGTGTCTTGGAGTTGGAGACCCTAACAGAGGCTAGCTTAACATTTGCATTATTGAGCAATAAGTTCTTCATTGCAGCAAAATTGCTTTATATGATGATTTTGATGTTTTAAAAAAGACAATGGAAATGGATTTGCTTGTCCAGAATATGAACTCATATCACAACTTTATGTAACAGCTGCAGGTCATGAAAAATTTTGTTGCATGCCACAATGAACTCCAGCATTTTTGGGCTAGTTGTAAATTTCTATGCAGTTTTACTATCAGTAGTTTGCCACTGCTTTCTGGATGGCTGACGCTCATACCATTTTGCAAATCAACGCAAAGCAGTTGCTTCTAAATTACCTGCGGCTGACTTCCAGTCTAGGATGTTGGGATTGTGAAACTGTTCACGACACCCTAAACCTCAAAAGTCATAAACAAAGTCAAATAATTCTTTTATAGTACATTTTATTATGTAGTGGTCGTGTGTGCTTGATATAACATTGCTTTTCCCCCAAAAAATGAGGATTCCTTGGTGTGCTAGTCTCATAGTTTAGTCGATTGATCAACATCACAGCACACAGGCGTAACCCATAAGTACTCCGTTTTACTCCTAATTCAAGCCTGAGTCCGAAGAATCTCAGCTCAGTGCACGAACTCCGTAGCACCGGCGAGGATCATGAAATACTTTGGGTAGATTTTAACAAAAAAATTTTTGCTTGGGCAGCGCCATTAGGCTACTCTTTTTCGATTTCCAACTGCCAAGGGATCTTTTAACGTGTGCAACAATACACACAGGCGTCCGATCTCACTATCCAGAGATCTGGAAAACTGTTACTATAAGTCCACATGAAAAAATCCCTGCCCTCACCGGGGTTTGAACCTGGGACTTTCAGCTCTCAAGGCAGACACCATACCTTGAGACCACTCAGCACTCCCCCCTCAGTGTTGGTTATAAACAACTTTAATTGAACTAGTGCTGCATTGTTTTGTGTATTTTAGTCATTTAATTGTTTCAAAATTTATAAACCTAACATTTGTTGGCCGGCTTCCTGGCCTAGAGGTTAGTGACTTTTTTCCGTAATCTCGTAAGTAACGTGACGACGGTGAGAATCAGCAGTGGTTTGAATCACGTCGGTAACTTACGGGTATGTGAGTCGGCCGCTCAGAAAGCAATGGCAAACTACTGAGCGTAATCTTGCCAAGAAATCAACAATCAGCTGAAAGATGCTGATGTTGACAGCAATGTCCTGTAAAGTATATGCAAACAACAACATTTGTTGTACTTTTTTTTTATCAGCTGCTTCGACATGACCCCAGAGCAAGGCTGCCCTTGGAAAGTGTCCTCAAACATCCCTGGATCGTCAAGTACACACAGGGTTGAACCGCGCTTCATCACAGCCTTAATATCTGGTGCCTTCTTATGCCTGTCAACACACCTTTAACTCCTGTCACTAGATACTCACCAAATGTTGATCAGCTACTCCTGGTATAATTACAGTAGTTTCAGGCTTTAAAACAAATACCTTCACTCTCTGACAATAGTCACTTTCAGTACTATTTGTTACTTGAAATGTATCTGTCGAAGTTCCTACTTTAAGTGTTTTTATCATAATTCCTACTTAAATGTTTTTATCATAATTCCTAGTCAAATAATTCTTTTATAGTACATTTTATTATGTAGTGGTTGTGTGTGCTTGATATAACATTGCTTTTCCCCCCAAAAATGAGGATTCCTTGGTGTGCTAGTCTCATAGTTTAGTCGATTGATCAACATCACAGCACACAGGCGTAACCCATAAGTACTCCGTTCTACTCCTAATTCAAGCCTGAGTCCGAAGAATCTCAGCTCAGTGCACGAACTCCGTAGTACCGGCGAGGATCATGAAATACTTTGGGTAGATTTTAACAAAAAAATTTTTTGCTTGGGCAGCGCCATTAGGCTACTCTTTTTCGATTTCCAACTGCCAAGGGATCTTTTAACGTGTGCAACAATACACACAGGCGTCCGATCTCACTATCCAGAGATCTGGAAAACTGTTACTATAAGTCCACATGAAAAAATCCCTGCCCTCACCGGGGTTTGAACCTGGGACTTTCAGCTCTCAAGGCAGACACCATACCTTGAGACCACTCAGCACTCCCCCCTCAGTGTTGGTTATAAACAACTTTAATTGAACTAGTGCTGCATTGTTTTGTGTAGTTTAGTCATTTGTTTCAAAATTTATAAACCTAACATTTGTTGGCCGGCTTCCTGGCCTAGAGGTTAGTGACTTTTTTCCGTAATCTCGTAAGTAACGTGACGACGGTGAGAATCAGCAGTGGTTTGAATCACGTCGGTAACTTACGGGTATGTGAGTCGGCCGCTCAGAAAGCAATGGCAAACTACTGAGCGTAATCTTGCCAAGAAATCAACAATCAGCTGAAAGATGCTGATGTTGACAGCAATGTCCTGTAAAGTATATGCAAACAACAACATTTGTTGTACTTTTTTTTTATCAGCTGCTTCGACATGACCCCAGAGCAAGGCTGCCCTTGGAAAGTGTCCTCAAACATCCCTGGATCGTCAAGTACACACAGGGTTGAACCGCGCTTCATCACAGCCTTAATATCTGGTGCCTTCTTATGCCTGTCAACACACCTTTAACTCCTGTCACTAGATACTCACCAAATGTTGATCAGCTACTCCTGGTATAATTACAGTAGTTTCAGGCTTTAAAACAAATACCTTCACTCTCTGACAATAGTCACTTTCAGTACTATTTGTTACTTGAAATGTATCTGTCGAAGTTCCTACTTTAAGTGTTTTTATCATAATTCCTACTTAAATGTTTTTATCATAATTCCTACTTAAATGTTTCTATTGTAGTTTCTACTTTAAATGGTTTTACTGAAGTTGTTAGTTTAGCATTCTGAATTGTATGTCAGCTGTGTACGATCTGTTACTTTAAATGTTTCAATCGTAGTTTGTACTTTAATGTATCTGTCGTAGTTCCTGTTTAAAATTTGTCTGTTGCAGTTCTTACTTAAATGTGTCTATCATAGTTCCTACTTATATGTTTCTATGTAGTTTGTAATTTAATGTGTCTATCATAGTTCCTACTTTAAATGTTTCTGTCGTAGTTTATACTTCATTGTTTCTATTGTAGTTCTACTTTAAATGTTTCTATCGTAGTTCCTATTTAAACTTTGTGTTGTACTTCCCACTTAAATGTATCTATCGTAGTTCCTACTTAAATGCTTTTATCATAATTCCTACTTAAATGTTTCTATCAGTGTTCCTGCTTAAATGTTTATATCATATTTCTACTTTAAATGTTTCTATCCTGGTTCCTGCTTTAAATATTTATATTGTAGTTCTTACTTAAACTTTCTATCATAGTTCCTACTTAAATGTTTCTATCAGTGTTCCTGCTTAAATGTTTATATCGTATTTCTACTTTAAATGTTTCTATCCTGGTTCCTGCTTTAAATATTTATATTGTAGTTCTTACTTAAACTTTCTATCATAGTTCCTACTTAAATGTTTCTATCATTGTTCTACAGTAAATGTTTCTATTGTAGTCCCTACTGGAATGTTTCTATTGTATTTGTACTTTAATGTGTCTCTTGTAATTCCTGCTTTAAATGTTTCTGTCATAGTTCCTACTTCTTTAGTATTTGTAATTTTTCTTGTCAATTCTCACTTCACTATGTATACGATGCTACTTTAAATGTTTCTATCACAGTTCCTTCTTCTTTAGCATTATTAATTTGCTGACAGTTATTACCCACTCTGTGCTATTTGTTACTTTAAATGTTCTATTGCTCTGTGCTATTTGTTACTTTAAATGTTCTATTGTAAATACTTTAGCATTCTTGCTTTCTGTGACAGTTATTACCCACTCTGTTATAATTACCTTCAATGTTTTTATCCCAGTTGGATACTCTAGATTTAATCTTTTTGAGACGGGCATTACTAACTCCCATCTGACTCATGCATGTTTTATTTTAAAATAACCTTTTGTGGCAAAATTAGTTAATAAAGACTTCTTATATATTAAGATCTGACATAAGAGTTTAAAAGGGTGGAAAATACCGACTTAATGGGTAATATTTCTTAACAATTTAAGGAAGATTACAACAGAACCAAAGAGGCACATTTTGTTGGTTTATTAATAAAAAGATTCTTTATGATTTATCGATAAAAAATTCCATGGCTTTCGTTGCATCTCTTGCACCGCTTGTTGATGGACCATGAGTTTAATCTTCAAGTGCTTTTAATGTTTTATTTACATATCTGTATATGTCACTTCATTTACGACTATTGTGCGAGCTAATCCGAGACAATAGAGCTGCCATGAAAATTAAATTTCATGAACAGCAACTGTAAAAACAGGATCACGGATGATAAGTATTTATAATCTTCAAAGGTACATATTGTTTTTAACACTTCTCTAGGTAATTACTCATTTATTAAAATGAAGTGAAAGAAAGAGTAGAATAGCTTTGTACATGCCACCGTGACGTACAGGGGCATTGTGCTTGCCAGACATTTGTCTTTGATGGAATGACATGGGTGTGGTCAGTATTGGTATTGCACCAGTTGCCTTCACTTTCCCACAGAAATCCTTTGTGGGGAAGAGGAGATAAATCATCATAGGCTGTAGAGCAGGGGTGGCCAACCTTTTTAGCAGGCGGGCCAAATTTCAGAAATAATATTTCCTGCCGGGCCACTCACCTAATTTAAAAAAAAAAATTAAATTAAGCAAGCAAGCATGCTATAGCCTCGACCACATCGTCGCTTCCCACTTCGCGGGCCGCAACAGACTCCCGGTGGGCCACATGCGGCCCGCGGGCCTCGTGTTGGCCACCCGTGCTGTAGAGAATGGTGCGAAAGGGGTGACCAGAGGATCTGGCTGACTCACAGTACTCCAAGAAAAGGCTGGATGGATGCATAATCATTTTGTAGCTGATACCATTAGTATGGGGGACTCTTTGCTGGTTGCTGAAAATGAGGATGTCAGTGTTGATGTTGTGATGTCAGTTCTGGAATGAGTTTAAATGTACCACCAGAGGATCGACTATGAAGTCTTATAAAGGACGGGCAACTAACTTGTTATATATTGTTTAGCTTTCAGAAAATGGCCCTCTATAGTTGGTCAATTGGTATTATGTTCTTTTTTTTTCTACAATTATTTTGATTTCTTGTTATAAGAGTTAATATACATGACTGTGCCTTCATCATCATCATCATCATCATCATCATCATCATCCATGCCACAACACACGGTTTTCAACAACCTTTTTCACTGATCTTCCTCTTTTTTTTTCTTCTTCAAATCTTTCCAGTTGTCACTTTCCAGTTTTTCTCTTCTCATGCTTTCTGATCAGTTTTCTTATACATCTTCCATTTGTTGTTATCCATGGGCCTAGCACAAGAAATTTGAATTTCTGTACTTGTCACATTAACTTGAATTATACTTTAGGCATGATCTGTTTTTAATAAAAAAATATTTCTTGTGCCTGTATTTTTGTAAATAAATTTTACACTGTGCACATCGATATATTTTATTGTATTTTCTCGGCTTCGTTTCATGACTGTTAAAGTGCAGAGTAATGTAAAAGGAAAGTGATTGGTGTAATTGTGGGATGTCATAATGGTAGAGTGATTAAGTATGAGATGTCATACTGGTAGAGTGGTTGATGTTAAGTGTAGGTTGTCATACTGGTAGAGTGGTTGATGTAAGAATGAGATGTCATACTGACAGAGTGAAAGCACAGACACA
Organism: Cepaea nemoralis; assembly: GCA_014155875.1. NCBI lineage: Eukaryota > Metazoa > Mollusca > Gastropoda > Stylommatophora > Helicidae > Cepaea > Cepaea nemoralis. The sequence continues at coordinate 175,524 of JACEFZ010008129.1, forward strand.
GGCTCTACTATGAATGTACAGGTGTAAGTTTTGGACATCATGAAAGTATATTTTTGCCAAACATACAAGGCCAGCAAGAATTATTTCCCTGAAATCTCTAAAGTATATGGAGAAAACAGAATGAGTGATCAGACAGTCACAACATATGTGAAGAATCATAGAAAGTGGATTACTGACATTAAAAATGAACATCACTGTCTTTGGGACATTTCCACACATGCTCCGTCTTGCTCTTCAAGAGAACAACTGAGTGGGTGGGGGTTTGTTGCCAAGACAAATGGACACTTTAGTTAGCATGTGCTGTTGCAACAGAGAAAGCGAGAGAGAGAGAAGTAACAGGACTTCACATATACTGAGTCACGGTTAGGTGACTGGGTCTTTGCATGTTTCCTTCTCACAGAAATCTGGTACCGATGTACAGAGTATGGCAGACCTGAGAGCTGTTTGCAGTAGAAAAGAATACCTCCTCAAAGAGGCACACTGTTGTGTTGGCAAGTGAGAGCACTGTTCACTTTGCCACACTGAACTAGTAAAGTTTTCAAGTGTTTTACACCCCCTCTGCTTGAAGAGGTAGAGGGGTTAGTGTGTTTCAATGACCCCAAGAGCTATGCTGATGGCAATAAAAATATTGGTAGGGCCTCCCATATTGGACAGATCAAGGGGTAGGAACTAGATAAAGAGGAGAAAAATGCATTGTAGGTAGACGGAACAGTAAAAGGTTAGGGAAAGCAAACCAATAAAAATGGCTGTCGAAGTCGGATGTACTGAGTCAAAGGCTGGACAAAACAGCAATCACTCAATAAAATGCTTTGCACACTAGAATTGTTCACCAATCCATTGCTAATATTCTTTCATTTTGACAATACTATACGACCATTATCTGTCTAAAAAATACAAGAAAATGAATTGAAAATATATACTTTTTATTGTTCATAATTTTGTAACTTTACTTTGGAATGACAACATTAAGACAGCAACACATAGAAAAAAAAGAAATAAAACATGTAAGGCATTTTAATACCAAAAAAAAACAAAACAACCAGCCTCAGTAACATGTTAAGAAATCAGCTTTGAACAATTCATGACACCGAATGTTTGCATTAATGACATTAAACAAAAATAAATTAAAACAATGTAATCCCTTAGTTCAAGTGACAACTGGAAAGATTGAGGGGAAGAAAGGCAGAGGCAGACCAAGAGAAATGATGCTGGATGGATTGCGAAGGTGGCATGGAGGAATATCAACAGCGGAGTTGATCCAAAAAACCAAAGACCGAGATCTGTGGAGATTCATGAACGCCAACGCCAGCCGACATGGCACTTGATGATGATGAATCCCTTAGTTAATTGAAAATACAGAAGTCACAAATAATAGGTTGCATGATTTATTGTCTGGCATGTTTCGCTGTATCTCATCAGGTGCATGCTGCAGAATTATATAATATGAAGTGAATGGATACATCATATTTACATTAACCCTTTACAGGGCAGAGCGGCCATTACCGGCCGATCACTTAAACGAGCATAGCGGCCATTTACGTCCGATACTATTATGCATTGTAAAAACGCGATCTCTCGGCTTTCCGACACTTCTAACGGCTACTTTCGCTTTCGCCGACAGCTTGACAACGTGGCCGCCATTTGTAAACGCGATAGAATGAATTTGAGCGGACTTTTACGGACTTTTTTTGATAGTTTTCGGGATTTTTACGCTGTTTTTCAAAATGGATTTCGGCGATTCTTTAAGTGATAGCCGAGATTTCGCTCTGTTCAATTTAAATGACATTAAAGGGCATGAAGTTGACTACTAATCGGAGCTAGATATCAGTGCAAAGCGTTACTTTGCATTAGCAGTCGTGAGTCGGACTTTAAAGAAAGTGATTATGATTCTGAAAATGTGATTGTAAATTGCCGTATAGACGGAAAATCACAAACAACGTGCCATATTTAGTAAATATTTGTGTTCATATATGGATTACCGGCAACAATCACGTGAGTAACATATTCTGCATGCTTTTCCCTTCATTGTGCTGTTTATTTAACTAAAATCGGTTGACTAACACCTTATTTGTGATGTTTTTACTAACACGACCCAAAATTTTACAGAACCTGAAAAAATCTTGCCCGTTCAGGGCTACAAAACGGACGAGCGTCTGCCCTGTAAAGGGTTAAAGTCTCTGTTGTATTGATATATCTAATTTATGTATTTCACCCTAAATATGATTCATTTATTCACTTCATGTGATATATAATTCTGCAGTGAGCACCTGACATGACGCAGCGACAAATGCCAGGCAATAAATTGTGCAGCCTAATTTTTGTGGCTTCTGTGTGTAAAAGTAAATGACACAAAATGTGTGGGTGTTCACAGACATTTTCTGCTTGTTTATGAACTGTGTATGAATTCACAGTGAAAACGGGACAGGGTGCTGGAGACTCACTACAGCCGGCCTTTAATGCGAAGATGGCACTTGATGATTAACACATTTACTACATAAGCCGCTTAGTGTCAGACATTACACATTACGCAAATGGACAAATAATTAAAAATAAGCCTAACTCACTACACCTTAAAACAGCAAGCAGTATGTGTAAAACAATACAACAAACTAAAGCTGTAATTATAGATACCAGTCCTGTGGTTTAAACATGAAAATGAATTAAGTGTTCCTCAAAACAATAGGACAAACTAAAGCTGTAATTATAGATACCGGTCCTGTGGTTTAAACATGAAAATGAGTTAAATGTTCCTCAAAACAATATGACAAACTAAAGCTGTAATTATAGATACCGGACCTGTGGTTTAAAAATGAAAATAAATGTTCCTCAAAACAAACAAATAAGTCACAAAGCACAAGCCTGACATGGGTCTGTGAAGTGTTTGGACCATCCATCTCATTTTGTAGGCCTGAGTGCATGGAAATAGCTGGCCAGTCTCAACCTCTTTATGTGGATGACGAACACAGACATTGAACCCATGTCTGACCGCACATGGTTCAGCCTGTCTTGTAATCTGGTAGCTGTATTTGTGACAGCATCCAGACCCTTGTTGGCGTGTGCTGGGAGTTTCTTTCTGGGCTTTGTAGTGTTCTCTTCTTCTGCCATGTATTCCCCCATTAAAGCACACTCCAAGTGGTCCTATCTTTTGCTATTTCGTGTAGCTCCATCTTGTTGTTGCATATCCCTTATAGGACGTTGCAGTCAACAGCAGCATTTTCCAGCTGCTGTTGATGTACTAGGCAAGATTATGCTCCGTCTATGTTCTTCCCATATTACTCATCTGTCTCTAATTCTCCTCTATTTCATTTGCCCAGTGGGTTATCTCCATGTCCTCCACATATTATTCATCTGTCTCTAATTCTCCTCTATTTCATGTTCCTGGTGGGTTAGACAAAGGACTTTCTAGTAATACTAATTTCAGGTTTTCTCAGTGTGCCCCCCATACAGCGCCAGTGTCTTTTTCTCACCTCTTAATTCACTGCTGTGTTTTTGTTTATTTCTTCCCATGAGATCCACATTGGTGATTCTGTCATACCATTTTAAGAAATGCACTGGCAAACAAGTGACAGGACTTGGCAGTTAACTCCTGCATTTTTTGGCTTTTTGTGATTTCTTGGCAAGTGTACGTTCAGTAGTTTACCATTACTTTCTGAACGACCAGCACTCATACCATTGTATGAAAACCTATGCAAGGCAGTCTGCTTTCAAATCGCCCGCAGCTGTGTTTCGAATGCGGTATGTGGGATTACGAATTGCGTCCATTACCCCTTTGCCACAGAGCACTGGCAAGGATTAGGAAAAAAAAAACCTTAAGAGGGATCAAAAGCATGCCCAATGAAGTGCAAAATGGATATTCTGACTCCTCAGCCACTCACTTCAATAATTAATTTAGGTCAGTCATGTCTTACTGTTCTGCATAAAATAAAAATAATAAAACAAAACAAGTTCCGCAACAGGAACTATCTGTGGGTAGGTGAAGTCTTAGGACCATCACATTTTGCCGACCAGTGCACACATTTTGCCGACCTGTGCGCACATTTTGCCGACCAGTGCACACATTTTGCCGACCTGTGCGCACATTTAGCCGACCAGTGCGCACATTTTGCCGACCAGTGCGCACATTTTGCAGACCAGTGCGCACATTTTGCCGATCAGTGCGCACATTTTGCTGACCAGTGCGCACATTTTGCTGACCAGTGTAAACATTTTGCCAACCAGTGCGCACATTTTGCCGACCAGTGCAACATTTTGCTGACCAGTGCACAGAGGAACAGGTGGCCTGTCTTTCCCTCCCATAGCGAATGACAAGAGCACACATCAAACCCTTGCTTGACAATGCTCAAACCATTACATATGATAATAACATCTGATGGGAGATGCCTTGAAGAGATTAGAACAAGAATTGCCATTGCAAAGGTAGCCTTTTGCAAGATGAAAATCATACTGATCAGTAAAAAAGACAACAATTGAAATGAGAAAAAGAGTGTTGAGATGCTACATAGAACCTATACTTTTGTATGGATGTGAAGCGTGGACAATAAGCAGTCAAGGTGAACAACATCTGATGGCTGTGGAAATGTGGTTTCTGAGGAAAATGCAAAGGATACCATGGACAGATAGAAAAACCAATGAACAAGTCCTTCAAGAAACAGATGAAAATCGTAAACTGATTAGAGACATTAGACATAGACAGTCAACATCTTTTGGGCATGTTATGAGAAGAAATGAATTGGAGAACTTGGTGATAACTGGCAAGATCGAGGGGAAGAGACCAAGGGGAAGATTGAGACATAAATACCTGGATGGCTTGGCCATGTGGCATGGTCGAGACAGAAACACAGAGCTTATCCATGACTCTGATGAATGAGTGAGATGGCAAAACATGACTGCCCATGCTTATCGGCATGGCACATGATGGATGGATGGATTGTCAGCTTAACATCCTAACCACTACACCAATGCACCAACTTCTGCACTAAATGCATACTAGGTGCATTTGTAATGTTGTTCATGAAGAACAGTGAGTGAACAAAGACACACACCCTAAAACATAACAGTTGGGAGGGAAAAACCAAGCCATGTTCGTTAAATCTATGACTGGCTTCACAATTTTACATCAATAAAAACAAAACTACAAACATATTTCTTTTATCAGTGCCTGCTTAAACTGATGACTTCCATGACCAAATCTTGCTGCAGGTTATATCTTTCAACAAATAAATCAGTGCAATGCATAAATAATAAATACAGTAATCTAAACCAAACTCTAACATTTCAGATAAAGAAACATGTCATATATACCAACTAAACTAAAAGCATTAACATCAAAATAATATCAATTGTATGTATGTGTATGCATTTCTTGTCATTTTCATAACATAATCACACAACTTGTATTTGGCTTGTGATATCTGCTCCACTGTACATTTTAGGAATATGGCACATCTAAAACAGTATCACATCCAAACTGCATATAATTTAACAGATGCCAGATAAGCACTTGATCAACTGGACAGACATACACAGACAAATGTGGAGACATGCAAACAACATATGTATACAAGTTAAGATGCACACATGGAAACACATCAGACACTAGGCACAACTGTTCTGCACAAATCCATAAGGGAGAAATCAAGTGGCCAGACTTAAAGCCATAAATTGGGAGGCTGAAGATATTGGATGACAAGGGTTTCAAAGAAGACTAGTATAAAAATTGATCTCCTTTAGTTCCATGCATAAAAAAATATTTTCTCTCCTTCTAACTTCAATTCCAGTTTTGGATGTGAACCTGGATGTTGTTTTAAAACACATTGAGATCTATAATCAGTTTCCTTTATCTGGGGTTGCTGAGGGCCATATATGTGCGTGGAGAGTTATGTGTATTTCACATTCCTGTAAAATATGCTATACTGGTCCACAAGTTATGTGAAGGACTGATAAAGAGTATGAGATCGCTGCACTTGGGACATTCTCACATGTGCTTGGTCCGCTTTTCACTAGTTAATGAAGAGATCCCATGCTGATATTACAGAGATCACATGCTGATGGTACAGAGATCCCATGCTGATGGTACAGAGATCCCATGCTGATGGTACAGAGATCCTATGCTGATAGTACCAGGGGCAGATTAAACATCTGCCAGAATTTTCCCCTATGCTTTGACTGTTGCCAAGACCCTGTGCTCACTCCCTGCTGAATTAGTGTCTCCAGATGAAGATCGGTTGTTCTGCTGCACTTTCCACTCAGTCCCAGAGAACCTTCACCACACCATCCTTGTCACAAAGTAGCTTGCTGCCCATAGCAGCAGCCAATCTATCAGTCTGCTCATTTCAAGAAGCATCTGCATGCCCTGATGATATATATTCTACCAAAGTGAATCACAGAAAGTTAGTGTAGAAACAATAACACTGTTTTCTATTTCACATTTAAATGGTAGCCTCTTACAATAACATGGGTTAATGCACCTTGTGAGCAAGAAGCTTCTTTTGGGGAGTTTTTGTCTCTTATACTTTCTGAAGAAGTCTCCTTTCACAGAGTTCAAGATGATTCTTCATGGTTAGAGTGCATCTCCACATATTACGGTCAGAAACCTTTTCCTCCAAGACTGTTGTGTTTATGGAAAAAAACTCTCATTTTTTGCCTTGTATGTACCTGTGGGCCTTGTACCTGTGGTGCGATCATCCCTCTCCACAAACTGCGATCTCCGACGGCATGGATACATTTGTGTGTTCACTCCCTTTCATGCCATGACACAAGAATATCAAGAACCTTCTCACAAAGCCTTCCTCTACCTCTCTTTCCACAAATCTTTCCAGTTGTCACAACTAGTTCCAGTTTTTGTCTTCTTATAATGTGGCCAAAAAATTGTGACTTGTTTTCTGATGTTTGTGATATGCTGACTTTGCAACTTAGCTTCCCCCAAAATGTCCAGATTGCTCATTTTGGCTGTCCATTTAATGTTCAGCATTCTTCTATAAAACCACATCTCCAAGAATTCCACGGAGTTTTTTGACTGTTTACTAACTGTCCAGGATTCACAGCCATACGTTAAAATTGGTTCTATGTAACATGCAAGAATTCTTTTTCTAACCGACAAGGACCTATTGCACAAAATGTTCTTCATTTGATAGAATGCTATTTTCGCTTGTCCTATTCTCTTCTTTATCTCAGTGATGTTATCCACGTGCCTGAATATATGAATCTTTGCACTTGGCTCAAAATAATGTCATTTACTTTAATTTAACATTTAGGCACAATCTATTTCTTTGATATCACCATGACTTCTGTCTTTCTATGATTCTACATAACCCACTAAAATTGGACAAAGTATTATTAGTAGTTTGCAGATAGCAATTTTACCGTTTGTAACTTTCCCAGATACCATTTGCAACTTTCCCAGATACCATTTGTAGCTTTCCCAGATACCATTTGGCAGTGTTCATTAATTTTTCTAAGGCACAGGTAAGACATCTGTTCAAGATAATTTTCACCAACAAAAAATGACAGTTTAACCAACAGCATGTGTGTTTTTTGTGAATGTCTCAAGTAGTACAGAAAATTTGCACTATACTGGAACTATACTATAGCAAAATCATACATACCAATATCATTACTTATATACTGTTACGATAACATTCTAATTGCTTATGAACAGTTTCAAAATAATTAACTCTTTCTGTCCCAGTCAGCCATTGTGTTAATGCTTTCTGTCCCAGACAAACATTATTCTAACTCCTGTCTCAAACAGCCAATAATTTAACTCTTTCTGTGCATCTCCATTTGTGCTACAGTGTTCAATAATTAACTTCTGTATGCCTAGTTCTATTCGAGGCTTATTTATCTGTTTCGTAACAAAATAGTTTTTTTTACAAAGGTAGGGATTTTAACCCCACGCTTCAACCCCCAACCTGTAAGGAAGGTAAAGGAGGAATGTGCTATTGGAGGAACATCCAGACTGTTTGGTTACGCAGATGATATAGATATTATAGGGGAAAATGAACAAAAGACTGGAAATATTGACTCACTTAAAGGTAAAAACCAAGAAGAGACAGAATATCTGGTAATTTCAAGAGAAGGAACGGCTAAAAACTCTGGCCACATACAAATAGATAATAAAAAGAACGGAAACATACAAATACCTGGGTACAATCTTCAACTGCTCCAACATAATAAGGGAAGAAATACAAGCTAGAATCAACTCTGGAAATAAGATATACTATGCACTACAACACCAGCTAAAATCAAATGTGCTATCTCATAACACCAAGATCACAATTTACAAAACACTGATCAGACCAGTTGTGCTGTATGGCTCTGAAACCTGGAGTACAACTAAAGGAGATGAAGCCTTGTTACAAACCTTTGAGAACAAAGTCTTAAGGCGCAACTTTGGGCCCATTAGGGATACACAAAGTGGAGAGTGGAAAAGAAGAAGCAACAAAGACATTTATGATCTGTTTAAGTCCCCTGCTAATCACTGGTATCATGAAGGCTAATAGACTGCAATTGCTGGGGCATATACAAAGAATGGAAGATAATAGGGAAACAAAACTTGCTTACACTCAAGAAATAAATGACCGTAGACCTCGAGGTAGACCAAGAAGACGGTGGAGAGATGATATACATACAGATCTACAAGCACTTGGAATCAACGACTGGCAAGAGAGGGTCCACCAGAGAGACGAATGGAGACGGCTTGTATCTGCAGCAAAGAACCTCAATGGCTCAGAATGCTGCTGAAGAAGAAGAAGAAGAAGTCTAGTTCTATATTTTAACTTCCCAACACATACATAATACAAATGAGCTTAGAGCTATGATCTATACCTCTAGCTTCAGCATACATATATACATGACAAGAAATAAGTGTCAATGACAAGCAAACAAGCTGCAAACATCCATGTAAACTCTTGCATTGTCTGAGCATTTTCAAATATATTTTGTTATGCGTTTTGATTTTTGGATAAAAATTGTGACGTGGTGATGCCTAGACTGCTATAACATCACCACAATTCCTAAAAACAGCACCAACGTTATGAATAGCCTTATTTAATTTTAGCCGTAAAATATGTTAGATTTAGTTGTTTTTTAATTATAGTGTTTAAATAACATAGAACAAAATATTGTTCTCTTTTGTTGATCTAACCCAAAACAGGCACCAGGAAATGTATGGTGGGTGTGATTTTGACCAAACACCCATTGAGTGCTGATTTGTTCAAACAAAAAATGAAGATGATACTTTACTGTTTATTTAACATGTCTGTTTCCTGTTTTTTTTTAAAATTATCTCTGAATATTTTTAATCTGCTTTTTTTTTCTGGTTTCCATGAGTGACAGATTAAGAGCTAATCCTAAAATGTCGTCCGTGATATTTCATACATTTTCTTCATGTAAAAAGTAAGCTTAATGTTTTCAGATGTAATTGTTGCGGCTCCCAGAACAAGTGCTGAATAGTTGATAGTTGCAACTATATATTAAGATTCCCAAGAGCTAAAAGGATTAACTCATTAACTACCTTGAGGTGCTAACAGTGCCAATTTCACAGTTGGTTAAATAAATAAGAATGAACACCAAATCACCCACATTTATTCAAAGTACTACAAGAAAAAAAATCTGATGAAAATTGACAAACTACATCTGAAATTATAGACCTCTGTTTTAAAAAAAATGTAAATAAATTAATTCTGCCACAACACCTTTTTCAATATTATTTCCATAAAGTGAATATTCTGGTACATCTAATCTGAGAAGTGCAACACAGTTAAATGCATGTTTATACAAAGCCAGTTATTCCCTTGATTCCAGTGACAGACACAAGCAACAGCTGAAGTAACCAGCCATGATCAGAAGCCGTGCTCTTTGAGAGTCAAGTTGACGCCATTTAACGCCGGGCTTTCTTTTTCACTGGGCCGCTGCTCTTGCCATGGCTGCTGTCTCTAGCTCTCTTATGACCGTGGTTTTTGCTGCTGGCACTGGCTTTGTGATGGGGCCTGTGTTTGTGCGAGTGCCTGACTTCTGGAATTTCCTCATCTTGTGCTTTGTCAGCTGGAATAGATTATAGTTTTCATAAATGTACTTGCTTATTGACTTTCTGCCCTTATATTTCTATCCTAGGGTGCAGAGGCAAAAATGAGACAACACAATCTTGTATATGAGGCATAAATATACTCACACATTGGCTGGATGTTTTTAGACCAGGCCAGTCTGGTGGTCCACAGACATTGGCTGAGATAGGTGGCTATTTCATTTAAACAAATACAATTTGAAGCAGTTTCTTGCTATGGGTCTGTGATATGATAGGGCCATCACAATTTGTAGGCCTGAATATACGGAGGAATAGCTGGTCAATTTTTCCCTCACTTCAGCAGGAGATGAGCCCAGGTGTCAAACCTCTTTCTGACCGTGCACATGACATTATCAGGGCAGTTCTCTATCAACTTCGTTAACAAGCCCGCTGGGTGTATCAAGCCCGACCTTCATCATCAAGTGCCATCTCTGCAGTGAAAGACTGTGATGAGTCTTCAACATCCTCTGTTCAGTGTCTTCATAGTGCACTCATATAGGTTTGTTACAGTCTTATCTTTTGATTTTTTTTTACAGCCCTGCCATGTGGCATTGGTCAACACTTATGTTCACAGCCTTCTGTCTTGTATACTCATTTCTGAGGTGTACTGTCATCATGATGATAATGATTATTGTCCAATGGCTATTCCCAAGCAGAACTTTTCCCCCCACCAGAACTTTGAAATTTGTCTTTATCATAAGCTAGATGTCCTGCTACTGTGATCTTCCTCTGCTACATTCCCCCAGTACACCTCCCTCCATGTTGATCTTTTCCAGACATCTCCATCACATCTTTGACTAATATATTTTCCTAGGCATTTGAAAAGAAGGTAGTTTGCCATTTCTTTCCTTCTTGGCACCGACCATACAGGTTTGTGACCTTAACCACTGTCTGTATAAAGAGATCCTCTGCCTATCTACACAAACCTGAGACCATACCCAATACTACTGTCATACCGGTTGGACAAAATCCTGCCAAGACTGGGATTTGAACCCAAGACTACAGCTGGTAAACCACTGCACTAATATATACGCTCTGGCTCTGATAAAGAGATGCAGTATGTTTGGATTTCTTCTTCTTGTGCTGCTGCTTTACATATCACAATGGAGCACAGGGTATCAACCAATTCCAGCCAAGTCCCTTGTTAATATGTTCATTACTGGTTGTATTTTATAGCTTAAGTTTTCCATGAGATGGAATAGCCAGTCTCAGGTCTACCCTCCTTAGCTGCCTCTTACGTCATGCATTTTAAGCCACATGGTTACTATTCTTTGCTTCCCATTGGACCCCATAAACACAGTCTGTGTCTATGGTAACAGTTCAAAGCCATGCTCATGTAGAAACATGTTATGACAAGATACTCAGTCTGAAGACTGGTGTCAATCTTTTGACTGCCTGACAACCTGCTCTGGTTAATAATTGGTCACATGAACTCCTATTGCCACATTATTGTGTACTGGCTAGCCTCTAATGCTTTATTGTTTTCCTTCATCAAGCTGACACCATGACAGCATTTATCAAGCTTTCCAGAACTGAAGAGGATGATACTGCCATAGAAGAGTGAAACGCTAGGGACTTCTTATATGTCCTGACTTTATGATGTCAGGTAGGTGTCAGCTTCTCTCCTCAATGTCTATGCCTTCCTGTATTGAGCTAAAAATAGTCATTCAGTTCTGTTGTGATGTTTTGAACCCAACATCCTGTTTAAAAAAAAACACTGGTGTCATCCATCCATCCATCATGTGCCATGCCGATAAGCGTGGGTGGTCACGTTCTGCCATCTCACTCGATCACCAGAGTCGTGGATCAGCTCTGTGTTCCTGTCTCGACCATGCCTCATGGCCAAGCCATCCAGGTATTTACTTCTTGGTCTTCCCCTTGGTCTGTTCCCTTCGATCTTGCCTGTTTTCACTAAGTTCTCCAATTCATTTCTTCTCATAACACGCCCAAAAAATTTCGACTGTCTACGTCTAATTTCTCTAAATAATTTACGATTTTCATTTGTTTCCTGTAGTACTTGGTCATTGGTTTTTCTGTCTGTCCATGGTATTCTTTGCATTCTCCTCAGAAACCACATTTCCACAGCCATCAAATGTTTTTGAGCTTGACTGCTCATTGTCCAAGTTTCACATCCAAACAAAAGTACAGGTTCTATGTACTCAACTCTTTTTCTCATTTCAATTGACATCTTTTTATTGGCCAGTATGTTTTTCATCTTGCTAAAGGCTATTTTCGCCATGGTGATTCTTGTTCTAATCTCTTCAAGGCATCTCCCATCAGATGTTATGACTGTTCCGAGATAATTGTACCGGTTCACTTGTTGAATATTCCCATATACTTGTATATTACATTGTGGTATTTCATTTTTCCTAGTGACGACCATAATCTGTGTCTTTTTACAATTTAATTATAACCCCAGTTGTTCACTAAATGTTGCAGATCCTGCTCATTGTCTGCAAAGAATAGTGTATCATCTGCATATCTAATGTTATTGATGTTTTGTCATATCTAGGTACTACATTTTCTGTTACCGAAAGTTGCCGGCGATATTTCAAACGGCGATTTACGTTTTCTTGTTATTGTTCCCCGGTATTAAGGATATATATAGTACTCGTTATATAGATGTTGCCGCTTGATTTAGTATAAATAATTAAATTGAGCATCCATTCTTACGCGTACTGTGAAATTTTCAAATATTTTAGTCAAACAGAAATTATTAAGATTGTATGCTAAGATGTGTCATGTTAAATTTCAATGACGGGAATATAGCAGTTTTCCGTGTCATAATACAGCGATGATCATTTAATATTCTTATGGATTATTCAGAGCGACGAGATTATAATGATGCACGTTTGCATTCACCACCCATTCTAGTATTTAGGAGTGGAGGAAGAGGCTGGAGGAAGAGGGAATTTGAGGTTTTCATTTGAATTTTGCGTTCAAAATAAAAACCTGAGTTATCCCCCTTAGCACAAAAAACCCAAGAGCAGTTATCTGCCCTTAGCTTATGTGTTTTGTGGTCACACTTTCCAGAGTGGGTTACCAATATGCCAATGTTAAATATAAACAGACATACAAAAATTAATATCTCAGCGTACATTTGACGCACAGACTTGAATAAGGTATCGTTGGATTTGTATTTTCAAGAGGTATCCAACTATGTAGTTATATAATTAAAAAAGCAATTTAGAAAATACCTAATCTAGAAAGTACCTAGTCATATCCTGGATATCGTCAGCACACCACTTCTGTCAAACAAAGCAGCTGAATTAAACTTTTAGTGGTAAACATTTATGTAACAGCAGCTAGTATAAAGATCACACTTACCTCGTCTTGCCTCCTCCTCCAGTTCATCCCAGTCTTTCCCACTCTCTTCACTGGACCCCAGGTCTGATTCTATGATGGAAAAAAAAAAAAGTTCCATTAAGCATGTTTTAGTGTTGTTTTAGAATATCAATATTTGTTTGTGACAAGATATTTTAGATTGTGCTTTGGGATGAGTTATTGATCAGAAAAATGAGCATAGGAAATAATTTAGAAGAATAAATTCTAAAATCGTAGATAAGTATTCATATAGCATACTCTACTATTTATATGTCTGGAGCTGTGTTGAGCACATGGTGCTCGCTGCATATTTTGATAAACCAACTGGCACTTGAGGGATCATGGGTCAACATCAAGTCTTTACTTCTCAAGACATTTCCATGTACCCATTTGAGGCTGGGTGGGCCTGGGGTCAGAGTTCAATTTGAAGAATCTGCTCAGTGTGAATTCAAACCAAAGTCCACCTGGCCAGCAGGTAAGCATGCAAGCCACTGCATTATCATGGTGTCCACTTGCTGCCCTTATTGTAAAAAGAACTGTTTATGAAAGCTTTGTGACTGTTCCTTTGCTTATGTAATGTACGCTGCTGGCCAGCGTAATCCCAATTGAAACAAGTACACATTAGTTAGTTGCATATCCATTACAAGACATCACAGTCAACCCCAGCATTTGTTGCATTTGTTGACTGTTTGTAATTTCTTAGCAAGTTTACATTCAGTAGTAAGAACATGTAGCCGTCTGAAATCTGTCAGTACTTTGTGGATAACTTTTTCTTCTTCTGCCATTTATCGTTTTTTGGAGCATAGGCTCTCAACTGATTCACGCCAAGCCATCCTGTCTGTTGCTATCTGCTGTAGCTCCATCCATGTCAATGGCATATTATTTATACTACTCTGTCTCGCATTCTTTTCTCCAAGTGTTTTTAGGTCTCTTTCTATTTCACTGAACCTATGGGCTATAGACAAAAGACTTTCTGATTATACTATTATTAACATTTCTCAATGTGTTTCCTGTTGAGTGCCAGTGTCTGCCTGTCACCTCTTGACTTCCTGGTATTTGTCTAGGTGTCTCTATGAGCTTAACATTGGTGACTCTGTCAAACAAATTTTAGTTATTCTATTGTGTGGATGCACAAATTAGTGAATGTATGTTGTTTATTAGTAATTGTTTTAGCCAATCTCCATGTTTATTATCTATACAGTAGTAATGATTTCACATTAAGAGTTAAATATTTTAAGTCTGGTGCTGTTTAATTTCTTCTGACTTGCACAAATTCCCTAGAGCTATGAAAACTTCTCTTGCCTGTTGCATTCTTATTTTAATATCTCTGTCTGATAAACCTATGTTTGTCTGATCTTATTTTAATATCTCTGTCTGATAAACCTATGTTTGTCTGATCTTATTTTAATATCTCTGTCTGATAAACCTATGTTTGTCTGATCTTATTTTAATATATCTGTCTGATAAACCTATCTTTGTCTGATCTTATTTTAATATCTCTGTCTGATAAACCTATCTTTGTCTGATCTTATTTTAATATATCTGTCTGATAAACCTATCTTTGTCTGATCTTATTTTAATATCTCTGTCTGATAAACCTATCTTTGTCTGATCTTATTTTAATATCTCTGTCTGATAAACCTATCTTTGTCTGATCTTATTTTAATATATCTGTCTGATAAACCTATCTTTGTCTGATCTTATTTTAATATCTCTGTCTGATAAACCTATCTTTGTCTGATCTTATTTTAATATATCTGTCTGATAAACCTATGTTTGTCTGATCTTATTTTAATATATCTGTCTGATAAACCTATCTTTGTCTGATCTTATTTTAATATCTCTATCTGATAAACCTATTTTCGTCTACAATGCTACCTATATTAGTGTGCACTTATACCACTTGAAGTTAGGTTTCATCAAGAGAGATCAAGTTCTCATTTCTTTGATTTATTTTAGTCTTTGTTTTTCCCCCATTTCATTGTTTAGACTTAACTGTTCTGACTTCCAATCACGGGTGTTTAGTTTACCCTACATCTGATTCTATGTGTGTGTGACAGGAGGGCAATGTCACCACTGATGTTCAGATCATCAAGCTGCTCTGTCAGATTCCATTGAGTTACATTTCTGGTGGTGGTAGTAGTTTTCAGGGCCATCAATAATCATAATGTGCCCTGCCAACTGACGTAGTCATTTATGTTTACCCACAGATCTTGGTCCTTGATCTTCTGGATTAACTCTGCTGACGGTATTCCTCCATGCCACCATCTCAGTCCATCCAGTATCATTTCTCTCTGTCTTCCTCTTTTCCCAATGATCTTTTCAGGGTCATACAGAGTTCATAACTGTTTATGAAAGCTTTGAATCTGTTCAATTACATATATAAAGTACAGTACTCCCCTATGCAATCACAACGAAACAAGAAATTAAAAGCCGATGGCTCAGAGAAAAGATATCTGTTATCATGGTAAGACTGATACCTACATACAAACTTATAAACAGCACTAGAGAGTGAATGTTATGGAAGAGAGTCAATAAAAAACTCTTCTGCAAGACATTTTAAGAGGTAAAATAAGATATGTACAATCTGATGGCATACCTGAATTGTCATTGATATGCACAGTAAGACAATATACCTGAATTGTCATTGATATGCACAGTAAGACAACATACCTGAATTGTCATTGATATGCACAGTAAGACAACATACCTGAATTGTCATTGATATGCACAGTAAGACAACATACCTGAATTGTCATTGATATGCACAGTAAGACAACATACCTGAATTGTCATTGATATGCACAGTAAGACAACATACCTGAATTGTCATTGATATGCACAGTAAGACAACATACCTGAATTGTCATTGATATGCACAGTAAGACAACATACCTGAATTGTCATTGATATGCACAGTAAGACAACATACCTGAATTGTCATTGATATGCACAGTAAGACAACATACCTGAATTGTCATTGATATGCACAGTAAGACAACATACCTGAATTGTCATTGATATGCACAGTAAGACAACATACCTGAATTGTCATTGATATGCACAGTAAGACAACATACCTTAATTGTCATTGATATGCACAGTAAGACAACATACCTGAATCGTCGTCATCCTCCTCATCCCAGTTACTTTCCTCACTGTCATCCTGACTGCTCTCTTCAGATTCTGAACCTACTTCTGAAGGTTCAAATGTGTCATCACCTTCTTCACTGTCTTCCTCTTCCACTTCTTCCTACGTAACAAAATACATATTTTAGTTTCTCTCTCTATATCTGATGTAAAATACTTTTCCTTCTCCACATAAGCAAGTATTCATTATAGTCTTCCCTCCTCTTTCTACATAAAATATACATTTTAGCATTCCTTCTCATTTGACATAATGAAATATACATTTTAGCTTTCCATCCTCTTCCTACCACATCTCATTACACCGAGACCTAGAATATGTGACCTCATACTTTACTCCCAAGGCCAGATCTGCACCTTTTACCTCCTCTTCTTTCATAACAAAATACAATCTCCCTTTAAACCCCATACTCCCCCAAACATTTTAATTTTGTAAAATTATTACTAATTAACTGATTACATGTTGGAAGCAATTTGGTTACATATCGCCATAATTTTGTAATTGCAGTATTAGTTTCTTTTCCCAATCTGTTCCGCAATTTTTATGTTCAGTAAATAGAAATTTACATTGGAGAATTCCTTCACCTATTTATTATAAAATTACAATCATGTTGGCTGAATATTTAAAGAAATTAGGAAATTTTGTGATTAATTTTCTAATTTCAGAAATGGCAACGATTGCTACTTTTGATATTGTTGATATACATCAGATTATTGTTTAAAACAATTTCAGATGATAGTGATTCTGATTTAAAGAACATATACGGGATATATGGTATATCCTATCCAAAAACAACTTCAGTGTAACAATAAAAATGATCTGAGATTTTGAAGTAAAATTACATAATTTCTTTCTTTTGAATATATATTGAAAGGAGTCCTTGTTCCAATGCCAATATAGCATATTGGGTATGTGATGATAAGTGTTTTCTTGAACAAAGGGACTTAGTGGGTGATGCTGTCAGCATGACAACAGCTTGGCTACCTTCCAGAGATATTTCTGCTACTCATTATAAGGCTGGATCAATCCCAGATCCATTGATTGATTGATTGATTTAGGAACCGACATCACAGCATACATGTGACCACCAAGCTGAAAGGCGGGTGCTGCCAGCCCTATGCTACTGTAACTGCTTTGACTTCTTCTTCTTTCATTCATTTGAAATTTGTCTATAACTGCAATGTTGTCACTTGTATGAATTTAACTGTCTTTTTTAAAAATTCACCCAGTGGTCCATAGAGTTTATCACTGCTTTGAATATATATAAAGTAAAAAGTAACGGATCCTTTTTTGGTTCACTCAGTGGTCCATAGAGTTTATCATGGCTTTGAATATATATAAAGTAAAAAGTAAAAGACCCCTTTACACGCCATTCAGCCGTATTGGGTACATGATGCTAGCCCACAATTTGTATAGACCAATCGGCACTCAATGAGTGAGGTGGTGGAAATTACATCAGCCACCTTATTTATCATGACATTTTCTAGAACCAATTTTAGACTGGGCAGACATGAGAATCCAGGTCAGTTTTGAAAATCCATCTTGATGGGGATTCAAAATCATGATCACCAGCTAGCAGGAAATGTGCTAGACATTGTGCTACAGTGGTCTCCTTTGAATATATATCCTCGTGTGCCCTGCCAAAAGGCTGAGGCTTTCAAACAATCCCACATATCTGGGTCCCCAGTATTCTGGATGAATTCTATTGATGTAATTCCTCCATGCCACTGTCATCCAGCATCATTTCTCATGGTCTCTATCTATTTCTTCTATTGAAATCCTTCAAATCGTCACAAATGTCTAGAGTATTTTTAACGACTGTTCAGTGTTTGAAAATATTGCCGGTCTAAATTTTGTATTCACCCTCTGTAAAGTTCAGGCACCATAATAAGTAAATACAAAACTTGGACCGGAAATATTTTCAAACACTGCACAGCCATTAAAAATACACCCTTATAAAAGTTTTGCTAGCTCTGTGCTGAAGCGGTTACAGACGCAATTCGTAATCTCACATACTGCATTTGATACACAGCTGCAGCCGATTTGGCATCAGACTGCCTTGCATTATTTTTCATACAATGGTATGTGTGCCAGTCATTCAGAAAGCAATGGCAAACTACTGAACGTAAACTTGCTAAGAAATCACAGTCACAAAATGTTAGGGTTGACTGCGACGCCCTGTAAAGGGTATGCAACAAACTTTTATTTAAATGTGCTGCTTGACTTATGTCCTCCAAACTGCTACAGGTAAAATTCCTTTTTATTTTTTTGGCGCTTGCTCACTTTGAACTCAAGCGTAGTCCATACACACTATTTTTATAGTAGTGCCAGATGGCAAGGTAAAATTCTTGATCTCAGCTGTGAAAACTACCTGATCACATACTAAAGATATGAAATGTTAGTTGTAACTGTAATTCTTTTTTGTTTTATTAAATACATTTTGAAAAACAAAACAAAAAAGAGGTGAGGTAGGGTGGGGGTGGGGGGAAGAGGAATCTCAAGAATACAAGTTTGCAGAGTTTGATTATGTTACCTGTCCCACAGGAGAAGACATGCCATGCCAGTACAGAACACACATACATACATACAATGCTGCTGAAGTAAACCATAAAATACTCCACCATTATAGTGCAGGAAACATCAATAGTACAAATAATGCAGCAAGCAAAACAATGAAAATATTAGCATTCTGGTCTATTTAGTTAAACTACAATGAACTGTTGGCTGTTATTCTATCCATTACTTCTGATCTATGCCCATATATGCAATGACTGTTGGACAAAATTTGCCTTTAAACAGTGGGGGAAGTGGAAGATTTAGTCTTAAAGCAAATGTGTTGTCAGGAGTGTGTTAAGTTTGTGTAGTATGTTTAACAGAATCAAACCATCTGATACATGGTCACAGATGAGCTCTATAGCCAGAACTTCTAGGGTTGTTGGCACAAAGTGCTTGTTGATCAAGGGTATATTCTCACTAGATGTCTGATCATTTTATTTGTTTCTCTCTACAAATTAATAGCAAGGAATGGTGTCTACGATATGTTTAATGTTATTTCTAATTCTTCTCTTTTTTTTAACTTTCATCTCCCAATGGCTCTGCGGCTAAGGAGTTACGGATGCAATTTGTAACCCCTCATACCACGTTCGAAACACAGCTGCAGGTGATTTGGCAGCAGACTGCCTTGCATTGGTTTTTATAACATGGTATGAGTGCCGGTTGTTCAGAAAGCAATGCCATCCACTGAATGTAAACTTGTCAAGAAATTACAAACAGCCAAAAAATGCTGGGGTTGACTGTGATGTCCTGTAAAGGATTTGCAACTCCCAATGGGGCAGAAGAACTCAACCAACTGACTCCAAGCCCTTTGTAGACTTGTTCATGAATGGATGGATTTTGTAGCTACAGTTTTCTACAAAATGAGGCAGCCAATCTCAGACCAACCTTCCTCAACTCCCTCTTATGACATGCATGCTAGATTACAGTGTTACTCTTCTTTGCTTCCCTTATGGGTTCCATTAACACGTGGGTGACATCATTTCTAATTCTGTTAGCTTCATTTTTCAGCATCTATTGGTGTTAATTCATAAGCCAGAGTTGCCAATACACATGATGAATTGATTAATGGTAATTTATTTTACTACTTTTAGTTTAAGCCAAGTTGCATTACAAAGGGTCTCAATTAAATGACAGAATAGAAATGCAAATTTTTCCTTCACCCATTATACCTTATGTTGTTTACAATTAAAAGTTAAAAGCTATTTTTTTTATAAGTTAAAATAAAAACTATGAGCTGAACAAATTAATATCAACCTCAATAACAGTTACTCTGTAACTTCACTCTAGTGATACAGCCATATTTAAAATTAGTATTTACAATGTAGAACTTCTACAGGTTTGCTCTAAACCATTTATTTGCTCTCTCACTCTAACTTATTAATAGGTGACACAGCATTATCCAAAATGAGAAAAACTGAATATTCTTTTTATTATTCTGATTTTTTAATATTATGAAAATCGTGCATCATAATGATTTACTTCATTATACTGATTCTTTATAATATTGAACGTTGTGTATCATGAGTATTTTGTTCATATATTGATTGCTCTTGGAATGAATACAACATGTATCATGAAAGATGTTGTTTATTATACTGACTGTGTATGTCATAAAAATTGCATGTATCATGAAGATAATTTTTTTCTATACTGATTTTATATTATGAAAATTGTGCATTAAGAATATTTGTTCATGATAATAATTATTCATGGTATAAACATTTCCTGCATCATGAAGATTGTGTTTATGATACTGTTTGTGAGTGTAGTAAAAAATGTGTGTAAAATTAAGATTGTATTTACTATACTGATTTTTTTAATAATGAAAATTTTATATCATGAAGATTCTGTTTACTATACTTAATTTTTATTATGAAAATTGTGCATCATGAAGATGATTTACACATGCTCATGCATACACATATGTGTAATGTATATATGTGTATATATCATTTCATGCAACATTAATTCTTTAACTTTGAAAGACTAGATTACATTTTATAACAAAACATGTCTTTGCTAAAAGATGTATACCTTCTGAAGAACAATTCATCAGAACTAGACAGTAAAACACAGAACTCATAACACCTCACCTGGATTAACCCCATGTTAATTGTGCAGCTTACACAAAGGCCATCCCTCTAAACCAATGCTCCCCAAACACACATCCATGGAACTCTCTCAGTTCCACAGAGCATCTTCTGAGCATTTGGAACTCTTTCAGTTCCACAGAGCATCTTCTGAGCTTTTGTGTAATTTCATGCTATAAACAAAAAAGATTTTATAAATACTATGAATTAATGTAGCCACCCCTTGTAAAATGCCCAAGGGACTTGTTAAGTGTTTAGAAGCTGTTGGGACTATTAAATACCAGCAGCAATTAACAATGACCTCCTTCTGTCTCAGGCAGCCGTTATTTTAACTGATCTACCTGAAGCTATTGTTACTTTAAAGTAATACATGGTTGGATTTTGGGAGTGAAGGCACAATCACTTAAGGGAAGAAAGAGTTAACTGATTGAGTGTTGAAGGATAAAATATTGCCAAATGTGACCTCCCATTTGGACAGATGGACACTGTATCACCATGCTAGGGTCATTCATTTTGTTTCGTGATACATAACATGATATATTTTCTCCAAACTGCTAACAGGTTAAACTTGATCTCAGCTGTGAAAACTTTACCTAATCACATACTGAAATATGAAATGTTAGTTGTTAACTTAAGTCTTTTTTTTTTTTTTTAAACTACATTTAAAAAAAAAAAAATAAAGCAATTTCAAAGCTCAATGAACGGACATTTACATTATAATAGTTTTTTTATTTGATCTCAGCTAGTGAAAACTTTACCTAATCACATACTGAAATATGAAATGTTAGTTGTTAACTTAAGTCTTTTTTTTTTTAAAACTACATTAAAAAAAAAAAAATAAAGCAATTTCAAAGCTTAATGAACGGACATTTACATTATAATAGTTTTTTTATTTTATTGTGTACCATGTTTGGGCCAAACCCTCTGTTTGTTTGGCACTGAAACAGTTAAAGTATAAGTTTAAACAGATTGGATTAATGGAACAGCTGGATGGGAAACAAATAGTCAAGAACAGCATATAATGAAACGAGCAACTAAGCAGTGTTGTTGTTTGGTACAGAATGAGTTAAAGTCACTCAAGAAGTTATTAAGAAGGTACTTCAAAGCTTTTGTGATAATAAGTGACCAGGAATTGAACACTGATGTAAACTTAACAATGTACAGTCACACTTCAACAAAACATTACATTGCATCTGCACAAAAACAGGAGTTTGGAGATGAATAAACTATACTTTAATTTGATGAATTACACTATAATTTCATAAATGAGAGTTTGGATATCATCATCAAGTGCCTTGCTGACTGGCATGGGCAATCATGCTTCTCCACATCTTGCAATCGCCAATGGCAGGTATCACTTCATGTGCTGACTTCCTCTTGTGCCATGACACAAGACTGTCAATTATTTTCTCTCTCTGTCTTCCTCTAAATCTTTTTCCACAAATCTATCCTGTTACCACAAGGTGTTCCAGTTTTTGTCATCTCATTGTGTGGCAAAAAATGAAGACTGCCTCTTTTTGATGTTTGTGGTAAGTTGTCTTTGCTACTTAGTCTCCCACAAAATGTCCAGATCGCTCATTTTGGAGTTAGGAGACAGTTAGCACTATAATTTGATAAATGGGTGCAGAGTAAATTTTACGACTAAGAATTTATATTTGTGGAGAGAATGGGAAACACTAGGAAATGTGTAGAAAATGTCAAAGGAAATTAAGCTTAGCACCAAACTTAGTAGAATAAAGAACTCTTAACGTTAAATCAGCAGCACAATATGGATAAAAAACATGGAGAATGAGAAAATCAATAACTGGTTATGTGAAGTTCAGAAGACATAAAATGGTATGAAAGGATTGCCAATATGGAGCTCATAGAGAGAACTATACAAATCATTGTCATCATGTGCCATGCCGATAAGCGAAGGTGGTCATGTTTCGCCATCTCACACGATCACCAAAGTCGTGAATCAGCTCAGTGTTCTTGTCTCAACCATTCCAAGTGGCCAAGCCATCCAAGTATTTACTTCTCTGCCTTCCCCTTGTTTTCTTCCCCTCAATCTTGCCATTTGTCATCAAGTTCTCCAATTTATGTCTTCTCATAATGTGTCCAAACAATTGTGACTGTCTACGTATAATTTCTTTAATCAGTTTACGGTTTTTATTTGTTTACCATACAAATACCAGTGAGGTGAGGAAAAGATGAAGACGCTGAATAAGACACGCAGTAAGAGAATTTAGTAATAGTATCACTAGACAGCTCTGTCTCTGAAACCCACAGAGTAAACCTAAAATGCACACGGAGAAGAAACTTAGAGACAGATGAATAAAATGGGGAGGACTGGAGAGAGCTGCAGGAGATACCAAGATGAACCGCAAAGAAGCCAAGGGAATATGCCACAATGGAGGGATAAAGTGCAGAAGGAGCAGGAAGGACAGACATGCAGAGGCACTGATGTGCCGGGATCAGGGATCACAGTGACCAAGACCACTCTTCTCCTCCATGTGAAGTATCCCGAGTAGGCAGCCATCTGGCTAATGAATGGAAGGAAGATCCACAATAGTCTCTCTGTGATGACGCCTGCTGAGGACAACAAACCGAGCATGATACATGACAGAAAGAGTCATAAAAATATCCTCATGATGATGGTAGGCAATCAGCACCCAAGTCTTGCACTCACTAGTTGTAGAGCTCACGAACATGAAACTTAGTGTGTTGCATACCTAATAAAATGGAAAGTCGTTCTAGAGTGAAGAAATGGAATTGATAAGGTTGAACAAAAATACAACAACCCTGTAATATTGTGACCAGATCAAAACCTGATCATGGCATGCTTTCATGCATTGAGTCATAAAATAGGTATCTATGTTCTGCAATGGGGAAGGGAACAGTCACCTTATATGATGATACAGTGACCTAGATATTGTGCAATACTTAGCCTTTCACAACCCTATCGTAGTATCTGATGTTGGATTATCTTTACCTGTTCTCTAGGTTTGTTTGCCAGATGCAAAAATAAATACAGAATTAAGAAGAAGAGCCAAAATAATCATGCTTACAAATGAAAAGTAAGGTGAACAGGGTACACATTCAAGAAAGAACCAGTAATTATGGGAATAAATGCATGGAAGTGGAACACCCGTGGGAACAAACAAACACAAAGACCAATATCACAGGGTCTATATGGGTACAGCTGAACAAGATAATTCATAATACATAACAAATAAAGTGATTGAAACTTCTTGTGACAATGTAGCCTAATCACTTAGTCAAAGAGACTGGCTATAGATCTAAGGAAGACCAAAAATAAAAGGGATACACTCTATCATGAGCATACTAAATAAACAAACTCAACATCATCCAGGTGATACATCTGACTCAAAATCAAATGCTTCAACTCTCTCCCTCACTTGACGTAAAAGGAGGACACATCAAACATGAGGGGACAGATGAGAGATAAATTCAAAATAGATTCAAACTAGAAAGTGATAAACAGCCAGCTCTTACAAATTACACAGTCTGACTTGTTTTCTTACCAAGCCAACAGGGTATCTCACACAGAGTTAGCTCTAGTCAACAATAGTAAGACATGCTATAATCACAATAACTGAGCCAGACATCACTACAGAAAATTATTCAAGTAATATCTTCAACTTTTTGTAGGCTTAACTGCTTGAACACTTTTCACAACTTCTTTTGTTAGAAACAAAATAGAATTCAGAAGATTTCATATGTATGTCAACTGTTGGGCACCTCACACAGAGTTAGCTCAGATGGTGATGGTAAGAAGGGTACTATAATCACAGTCATTGAATCTGACCTCACTAAAGAAAATTATTCAAGTAATATTTTCAACTTCTTGTAGACTACGCATGAAAAGTTTTTGTTTAAAAGATAATAGAAGTTAGAACATTTTCACATCTATGTCAACTTTTGGGCATACTAATCTTCTTCTTATAGTCCATGCAGTGTGCCTTTGGTTATGTTTGCCCACAGCCTTCTGTCTTGTGTACTGCCAATAATTTGTGATACCTATGCTCCTCCATGCTATGACATCAAACTGAAATTCTATACATCTTTTCCCCCTGAGCATCTTACATGAGACTGGGATGTGTTATGACACTAGTGATTTTTTGGGTGTAGATTACTTGATTATTGTCTTGAATATCTTCCATGATATTGTAGTAATACTAGCAATTTACTCGTTAATGTTTTAATAAACTGCTTGTTATTTCCTCCCTGAACAAAACTGCACTCTCACATTACTTATTACAGCTCTAATATAGTAAATGACAATTTAAAAATGAATATCTTTCAGGCTAATCTGTTTATGCCTGAATATCCTCATGATTATGGCATTTTATATATTATGTTCTTGTTAATTAATATCTTTCATGCTATTTTGTTTATGCAATTAATGTACTTGCTATTAAACTAACATGAGTAAATGATACGACTGTTCTCTGAATATCCTCATGATCATGGCATTTTATATATTATGTTCTTGTTAATCTTTCATTATATCACAGACAAACTATCATGTTACTTGCCTTCCAGTCTCAATGTGATGTTAAAAAGCAAAAATGTTACTAGTGAATTACCACAAAAGTGACATTGCTTATATTTTAATGAAATCCTTATCCCCCCAAAACCAGAAGCAAAACATTGAACATGAGCTGTAAGCAAACATATAGACATCATAAATAATACAAAAAATGGAAGAAAACAAAATTCTAACACATAAACCTGAGTATTGCTCATAGCATCATGCTACTATAATTCAACATATTAATCTACTAATATATGCTCACTATTATACTAGTATGTATTATAGTTTACTTCTACTGACATATATATGCACTGATTAGAGCCTCTATGAACTGACAGTTTTATTGAATAATTAGAATATATACTAACATAGTTCTATATAATGATTAGAAATTCTGTGTAGTGACATAGTTCTATAGAATTTTTAGAATATCTATATACTGACATAGTTCTATATAATGATTTCAGATTCTGTGTGATGAACACAGTTCTATATAATGATTAGAGTTTTATTCTACTGACATAGCTCCATCTAATTATTAGTTTATTTGTGCTGACAGTTCTATATAATGATTATAATTTGTTTGCACTGACATAGCTCTATTTAATAAGTAGAGTTTTCCAATACATCCCCCTACATAATGATTTAGAGCATAGTTATAAAGCATACATATCAATTTTTAATTGAATTATTTACCTACATATGTCTGTATTTTGAATGTGACTTCTTTTATACTTACATACTTCTATATATTGATTGTGACTTCCTTTATACTTACACACTTCAATATATATTGATGTTTACTTCTCTTACACTTACATACATCTATATACTAATTTTGTCTATGTATAAGATTAGAGTTACTTGTCCATACATATAATGAGCAGAGATACAATGAACTTTATACAATGAGTAGAGATCTAATACTCTTATCACAGCAAAGACAAATGAATAACTGAAAATGAATATAACCATGAAGGCAACTCTGTAACAGACACTGAAATTCAGAAATCAGAATCCCCAATTATTAATGCCACCCTTGGGTAAGATGATGAACAGTTAAAATGAACTAACAAGAACAGTTAGCACAATTACCACTAAAATATTGACTACAACTGATAGTTGCTTGAAAGAACAGAAGGGTTAAGGTCATGAAGAAATAACCAAAATAGAACTGATGGTATTCAGTTGGTACATTGTGGTGGGGAAGATATAAGATTTTCAACAAATAATAAAAATAGAACAGATGGTATTAGGAAAGTACATTGTGGTGAGAATATGTATTAAGATTCATTTATTCATTCAGTAGCATGTTCTTTGCAGAACCTTAACAACTTTCCGGAAAACCTCTCGATCATAAGCAAGATGTCCCGTGTCTGATACACCGATCTGAAAATCATTGGCCACATCCTGCACCAATCTTCTCTTTGGTCTTCCTCTTCCTCTCTTCCCAGGCATATACCCCTTCATTATTGTTCTCTCCAAACTTTCGTGACGTTTCAAATGACCAAAATATTTTGATTTTCTTTATTTTATCTTCTTTAATAACTGTCCTTCTTCAATATTCAGCTCTTGAAGTATGGATGCATTTGTTCTTTTCTTTACCCAAGATATTCTTAGTGCATTTATGCGCTGTTCAGCTTGTTTAGTAAGTGTCCAAGTCTCACAGGCGTATGTTGCATTGCAATGGGAAAGATGTATGCTCTTAAAATTCTAATATTTGTAGTTCTGTCTGTCCCATTCCATAATTTATTCAGTTGTTTTAGTCTTTGAAGAGCAATTGATAGTTGTTGTTTAATTTCTTTCATTTTGTCATCGTTGTTGGTAATCAATGACCCAAGATATTCAAAAATTTTCCACCACCCCGCAATAACAGTGTATTAAGATAGTCAACAAATAATAAACATAACATCCCAACAAAATATAATCAAAACATATAATACAAACAAATGTAATTCAAGAGAAGTTTCAAATTAAATGTGTTCTATGCATTGTGCAAATGTGTAAGAATAGAAAACAGGATAAAGAACAATGCTGACAATTAAAGCAATGACTTTAAACATAAATTTATAGCAGCCTAGCTACAGCTTCGACTGTAATGAACAACTATCCAACAACCCCCATATACAAACCACACTAAATAAGAATAGAATGTTAACTTGACAATTGATAATATTATATACAAATGCATGCAGGAATTCATTTTCAACATTCTTTCCATAACAAATAAAAGTGGGAAATATCTGCCAATTCACCCAGCAAAGAAATTTAAAGAAAATATAATGAAAGTTGTAATTCTGCTGCTTCAACAGGCTTATTTTTTATGTTTTTTTTAAAAATTCCAATTAATTATAGCCTAATATTCATCTGCTTCTTTTCAATTTATTTCTTTTCCAATTAGTGATAGCCCAATATCCATCTGCTCATATTCTAATCTTAAATGTAGTGTTTGAAATTCTGTGTTCACTAGTTGAAGAGGAGAAAGTTAACTATATTGTGGTATCAAATGACAAAATCAAATTAATTTACAAATACTTTAACAGTTAACTCTGTGTTACTGAACCATAAATGTAAATCTTAAGAGCTGAAATAAAGCGCAAGCTATCCAGGCACAAAGATTGTGTCAATTTTACCTCCATGATGTACTTACATCGCCCTATTTCAACAAAAGATCACAGATAAAATGGTGAACCAAGTAGAAATGAGTAAACTAAACATAAAAGTAAAAGTTAACATAAATAAAATTATTCAATATGACAAAAACAATCACAACATCAATAATATTCACAAACAAATGTATCAATACACAACCAATGCCTTGTCTTAATTTTGTCAAATCCAGTTTGTAACATTGTTCATAATATGTATAGAACTTCCAATCTGAACAAATTATCTCTATTTAGGGCTTCCAATCTGGACAATCTTTATTTAGCGCTTTTAAACTGGACAAATCATCTTTATTTAACCCTTCCAATCTGAACAAATGATCTTTATTTAGTGCTTCCAATCTTGACAATCTTTATTTAGCACTTCTAAATTGAACACATAATCTTTTTTAGCCCTTCTAATAGTGGACAAATGATATTTATTTAGTGCTTCCAATCTGGACAATCTTTGTTTAGTGTTTCCAGTCTGGAAAATATAATCTGTATTGAGCGTTTCCTATGTGGACTATTTAAAAAAGTGCTTAATGCTTCAAATTTTGACACCATTTTTCAAAAGTTGTTTAGAGATTTCTATCTGATTACAATATTTAACAGTGCTTTCTATGGATGCACCATCAAATGTCTTGCTGACTGGCATGGGCAATCATGCTTCCCCACATCTTGTGATCTCCATTTGCATGTATCAGTTTATGTGCTGACACTCTTCCGTACCATGACACAAAAGACTATCAAGAACGTTCTCTTGTTGTCTTCCTCTATCTCTCTTTGCACAAATCTTTCTAGCAGTCATAATAAGTTAATTGCGTTGTCAGGATGTTGCAATCAACACCAGCATTTATCGGCTGTTTGTGATCTACTAGGCAATGTTAGTTCAGTAGTTTGCCATTGCTTTCCAAACGACCAATGCACCATACCATCAAAATCAACGCGAAGTAGTGTTTCCAAATCCCACAGCTGGTTTCATACCCTTGACTCAGTATGATGAGGAACTATGAAACTGCATGTCTTACTATCCCCCAAACCATATATGCACGTGCACGTACTTCTCAGTGCACTCAGACCTACAAAAATGTAAGGGTCTTTTAAAAGATGTTTAGTGCTTCCTATCTGGACATAATTATAAAATCTTTTAAACAATATTTAGTTCTTCCTATCTGGCTGTATAAATTTTTTTTAAAAATATGTTAGTCCTTTTTAATTTTCAAGCTTGCATCTGTATTCTTTAGAACATTAGCTGCATTAGTGGTACAAATATCTGCTGTACATGAAGAACATGAAACACCTATGAGAACTAATGTAAATTGAAAAGACAATAACTGTGGCAGGTGGGGGTCATATAAAATATAACAACAAAATAGTGTAGGTTAAGATGGGCACAGTATTGATCGTGGAAAGTGAAATCAACAGAAATTCTAAACAAAGTCACTGGTCTAAACAGCAGAAAAACAGAAGCATTGGGCATAACAAAGAACAGAAGTCCAAGAGAATATAAATTCACAGATCTCTTCACTCTCTACATGTAGCTGCACTTTCTTGATTTGTCCTTTATTTTCCTTTGAAGTTTTTATTTTCATTATTCTTGTTGTTTAAATTTCTTTGCATTCCTCGTTGAGCCATTTCTCTTTAGTTTCAAAATACTGCGTCTTTATTTCCCTCTTTTAATTTTTAATATTCTTTCTCATCATCTTTCATCAGTCTTCTTGATTCCACAAGATCTAAAATGTAATGTGTGATCCTGTTTTTCTTGTTTAGGGATATTTTCTTGCATTCATCTCTCAATACATTTATTGAATTCTTGCCATCACTCATCTACTGAGCTTGGTAACTTGAATGTTTCTGACAGATATGTGCATCAGAAGAAATCAGCAATCATTTTTTGTGTGTGTCATGAGAGCGGAAAAGCAGAAGTATGTCATGACAACAGGAAAGCTGCAGGGGTGGAGAGGCAGGGGAGATCAAGAGAGAAAATTCTGGACAATCTGACATCACGGCATGGAAGAATACTGGTATCAGAAATGATTGGTAGTGCACAAGATTATGGACAGACATGATCACCCATGCCACATAACATGGACTATAAGAAGAAGATACAATCAATTTTGTCTCAAATGTTTTCATCAGTTTTCAATATAATTGTCTTGGAAACTTGGAGGTTATATGGTATTTTTTGAGTATCTTCAATTTCAATCTTAGATTGTACACAACAAGAGAATGATCACTATGACAGTCTGCATATCAGCAGAAGAAAGACAGGTGAAGGATTAGAGACAAAACACTAGATGGCTTTAGAATGTGGTGTGAAGAAACATCTGTATCAGAAATTAATGGCAGTACCCAAGACAGAAGGCTGTGAACAAACACAATAAACAATGCAAGATGGTATGAACTAGAGGAAGAAGAGAAAGAAGAAGCGGGCAATGCAAAGAAACAACAAATATACTCTACATAATCATCATACTTTTCTCTGTAGCAGTCACTTGACAAGAAATAGTGAAATACGCCAGGCTGTATTGTGCTACATTTTTAAAAAATCTTCATTATTTATCTAACACTACAAGTAGTAATAACGAGAATATTTACAATTTATAACCAGGATAAAGTGAAACAAAAAGTTTCATAGAAATTATATTCCATTGTGATCACTGGGAAACATCAGCCCCTTTAACTGACCTCCCAATCTTTAAGAGTTTATTTATTAGTTCATTATTATTTAACAGACCTCTGGGTTTCCCCCAATATTGTCTTTAAGAGTTTATTTATTAGTTCATTATTCTTTAATAGACCTTTCAGCATCCCCCAATATGTGCATGGGCTATACATAATAATTATGAACATGTACTTACATCACTAGTAGTGTCCAGAAATGACCATCCACCATTGTCAAAGAATCCTTCAGTGTCATCTGTTATAGTTTTCATAATCTTGGTCCAGTTCAAACTTTGTACACCTTCTGTGTAACGAATGTCGCAGGAGCTGAGATAAAAAAAAGGCAGTAGAGCATTTAGTTATGATTCTATTTTAAAGAATAATACCGCTTGAAACATGACAAAATACACATTGCTACAAAATGCTTTGTTCAAGAAATCAGCAAATGTTCATTCAATTCTGAATGATGAATAAATCATTAATTAATATTTTTCATCTTCTTCTCCTGCTGCTTCTTCTTCTCCATCTGTAGGGTACATCTTAACATCAATAAATACTGTCAAGGAAAATGCAAAGTCCTCCCTGTCAAACAGTTTAAGCTGGACTAATGCTTGTGTTAGTCATATGCATTCTTGTTGCTCGTTAATTGTAGCGAGAGCATATAGTGGAGAGTTGTTTGTTATTTGCTCACCAATGTCAGAGCTTATATCCAGTAGTACCAGCTACAACCAAGCTGAAGAAATAATAGTTTAGTTAATTGTGACGGGGCATATTTTTATGTCAAGTGACTGGCCATAAGTCTGTATCCTGACTATCAAACAAATGTCATAGACAACTGAAATGTGTGTAATGTTTATACTTTTTCAATATAGCCACCATGTAAACTGACACACCTATGCCACCTCTGCATGACATTGAAAAGATTAAAAGATCTTCAGAAAAGAACACCCTAATTTCCAGACTAAACCAGTTATCACAGGCCGGTACGACTTCTACATCACTGTTAAGATGATTTCCTTTGAGCTGTTTTTTTTTTTTTTTAAGATTCGGGAAAAGAAAAATAAAAGCCTGAGGGAGCCAAATCTAGAGAACATGGTGGGTGTGGAAGAATCTAAATATTCACATGCTTGGCTGCTGGCTGCACAAGCCATTGTTTGTGAGAGGGTACACAGACCCCACTGTTCTGACAAATTGGTTTTGCAGCAGTTCTGCTTATTAGATCATGCTGCAGCAGGCCCCTTTGAAGAAACAAATGCATGCCTCACATGTTCAGTGTATAAATGAGCAGTTTTTACATGTGCCTAGCTTCAATGTTCTCCTTTTACTCTCTCACAGAAAGGATAAAGACTTATATCCAGCCCCTGATATGATAACTTCATCTTTCACCCTGAAACTTCTTCTTCCTCCTTTTTTTCTTCTTCATCTTAATTGACAATGAAAAGAGCTGTGGCTACGCTAATGTCCATTTACAGCAAAGCTGTGATATTTATGTCTTTTTTATGACACATCTGACTTCAGCAGGGCATTGTTTAACTATGAGTTTGCCTTCCTTAACTTCAATTGGAGACGATAGGTTATTAAGACAAATACAACTGAGGATACAAATTATTTTGAGCATGTAAAGAGATATGAATGTTTGGAAAAGATAATTGAGATGTGTATAAGAGACAGGATAATTGAAACGAGAAAAAGAGTGTTGAGATGCTACATTGAACCTGTACTTTTATATGGATGTGAAGCGTGGACAATGAGCAGTCAGGCTGAAAAACATCTGATGGCTGTAGAGATGTGGTTTCTGAGGAAAATGCAAAGAATACCATGGACAGCCAGAAAGACCAATGAACAAGTCCTTCAAGAAACAAATGAAGATCGTAAATTGATTAGAGAAATTAGACGTAGACAGTCAACATTTTTTGGGCATGTTATGAGAAGAAATGGATTGGAGAATTTGGTGACAACTGGTAAGATCGAGGGGAACAGACCAAGGGGAAGACCTAGAAGCAAGTACCTGGATGGCTTGGCCTTGTGGCATGGTCGAGACAGAAACACGGAGCTGATCCACGACTCTGGTGATCGAGTGAGATGGCAGAACATGACCGCCCACGCTTACCGGCATGGCACATGATGGATGGATGGATCCTCAGGAAGAGGGAAGGGAGAAGAGGAAGACCATGTTAGAAATGAATTCAAGATGTGATAGATAGAGGCAGGACATCTGGCTTATGGTAGAGAAGAATTTTAAGACTATTATAGGGGATAAGTTCTACACAGGACAAGTCCTTGGACGGTGGTGATAAACCTCAATCCTGCTTTTTCGCTTGACTGAAGTAATATGGTATGCCAGTTTCTCGGTGCAGGTGGAGTAGAGTCATGGAAAAGTCTAGT
The DNA here is from genome assembly GCA_014155875.1 of Cepaea nemoralis. Taxonomy (NCBI): domain Eukaryota; kingdom Metazoa; phylum Mollusca; class Gastropoda; order Stylommatophora; family Helicidae; genus Cepaea; species Cepaea nemoralis. The sequence goes on from JACEFZ010008129.1 coordinate 208,942, forward strand.
TTCCTGACTCTGACCCAATCAGTCAAGACATCAGGTGGTGACTGCATTCATCTTTGTTGTTGCATCTCTGTACCCTTTCTTCTATTACAAAGTTATAGACTGTCAGAGCCTAGCAGCAACATCGTTGCGGCGCCCGGCGGACAGGAGTTGTCGCGCTGGCGAGATTCTTACCTGACACGCGACCAGCGCTGACGACAGACGACGCAAAGCCACGTGACCCCACCTGAGGCAGTGGGCAGTGTGTGTGATAATCTCAGACCTATCTGGGACTGGACATCTGAACGGATGTGTGTGTCGAGAGCAAGGCGTTGTGTGAATCTCCGTGGTTGTGAGCTGAACGACTGATATTGTGAGCGTCAGACCTATGAGCTGTATTGTGGTAGTGAGTTGTTATATGTTGTACATTGCTGTAACTATTGTTATGTATTTATTGTGGTAATAAATCCATAGAACTTGTGTTGCTGTGTCTTACGTCGAATAACGTTTGTACTTGTACTGTCTCACATGTGTTAGCCAACGAGCCTAATATAAGATCCTGACATGTGTGGACGTGGGTTGCTCGTCATTATTTAAGAACCTAATATATTTAGACGTGTGTTGTTCGTCTTTGTGATTTAAAACTATAATTCTTGTACTTGTAAAATTTGTCAAGGTTATAGTGATGTACATGTGATCGGAAAAGTCTCAGTGTGATCCATTACTACATTGTCTAAATATGTTTAACATCATTAGTAAATGTACAGTACATATTGTTTGAGCCTGTAAACGTGTTAAAACATTTGTAATTCGTAAAACTTGTCACCGTTTGACCTTGTCAACCTTGTGATTTTGCCGCCATTTTGACCTTGTCGCCATCTTGTAAACTTGATGTCTTTGTCCTTACTGAATGTCATCTTGATGTAAGTGATGTGTCATCAATGTTATTGAGTGTTCAAATACAGATAGATTGTTTTTGTGTATTGAGTTTGTGGAACGCAAAGAGTTTTGGAAAGAGTGTAACTTCTGTTGAAAGAAACACTGTTGACGACAAATTTACGACATACAATTATACTCAACGCCATCCAAACCTAATCAACACTTAGTGACTTACAGGCACACACCAACAAACACACGCTAACTTATTTCTCTCCAAAAACAAAGCAGGTTTTTGCGTACCATCCATAACCCTGCCGTAGAGGTCATTAGTGGTTCTGAAGTACGACCTTACAGTTTTTCTAGCCCGATTGCCCAACCATTCGTCATCATATCCAAGGGCACTTGAGTATATTTTTTCTTTACTTTAACTTTACGTATGCATTAGTGGGCACGCATCGTATAGTCAAATCAAGTGTAAGTTGTTTTTCTACTAACCAATTATAATATATTTTGTGTGGTTGATTGTCATCGACATATTTTCTCCATCATGTCGTCATTGTTTGATTTCATCGATATGGGTTTGAAATTAAAGTTACAAGGTGATGAATTGACAAAATGGAGTGAGAACAAATACGCTGAATATCTCCTGGTACAAGAGAAAAACAATGAACGCGATGATAGAGCAGCTGAAAGAGCTCTAAAACAAGCAGAAATGGCTGCAAAACAAGCTGAGGCAGAAACAGCCTTGAAACAGGCAGAGATTGAAAAAGCTGCCAAGCAAATAGAGGCTGAAACAGCATTAAAGCAAGCTGAGATAGACAGTGAACTTAAGAAAGCAGAAATAGCAGCTCAGAGTAAGAGAGAAGAACTTGAACTACAGTTGAAAATGAAACAACTGGACACTGAGACTGCAATGAATAAAGAGTCAAAGAAATCTGAAAGACTGGAAAAAGAAAACCAGTATAAAAAGTACCAAGGTATCGTTCGTAACTATACCTCGGGTGACTGCATAGCAGCCTTTACCCAAAATTTTGAGACATTAATGGAACATTACCAAGTTCCACTTTCGGAATGGAATATTTTATATATGAGAAGTCTTTCTGGGGAACCTTTGAAAGTCATTGAAACCATCCCCAAAGACCTCAGAAAAGAGTACCATTACATTAAATCTAAAATAATGGCACATTTCATGCTAGATGAAGCAGGGTACAGAGAACAATTTAGTAAACTGAGTCCAAAGTCAACTCAAACGTTCTCTGACTACCTCTGTTTAGTCCGAGACATTTTCAGCAAATGGACTTCATCAGCCAAAATTAACAAAAATTATGATAAATTAGAAGATCTCATTATTCGAGATAAGGTTATTTCTTCTATCCCAACATCTTTTTCTAAGTTCTTGCAAGAGAATGAATGCACATGTGTGGAAGAAATGGAAAGACGTGGGTCGGCCTATTATACGGCAAATAAACAGTGTTTTGCCACTGAAGCTACTGACAGTAACTGGGTAGCAGCTGCCAACTATGAGAAAAACTATAGTAGGCAAAAACCAAACAGGCCTACCTCTGAAAAGTTAGACATTGTGTTCATTGTAAAATGTCTCATTATTTGAACGAGATGTGCGATAAAAACCCAGGGTACCAAACATACTTGCAAAATATGGTAAACAGACAAGACAGAGAACGTAAATCGTTCAAAAGCTTACGAAAATGTTTTCTCTGCAAGGCATACGGTCACCATCGCATGGATTGTAAAGGCAGGCATATGACCAACAAAGCCAATGCCGCCTTGTTCGATAGTTCAGCGTCAGAAGACGAAAATACAGAAAAACATCCTGTACATGCAGCACAGGCTTGTGACGTATTTAGTTCCAACACATGCACTGTCTGTAATACCTTCTTTGAAAATGGTATCTTAACATGCGGGCACGCCATCCCTATTGCTAATGAGGAAGGTAACTTAGTAATAGACTCAAAAGGCAAGTTAGACATCTATCACGGGTACGTTAATGGCAAGTCTGCTACAGTACTTCGCGACACCGGGAGTACACTTATTGGCCTGAAAACAACATTCATAACACCTACAGACTACACTGGTAGACACATCACATGTAGAACATTTTCAGGCAATATTGAAAAATATCCATTAGCTTGGGCATACATCGAAACACCATTCCTCACCGGAAAAGTAAAAGTCGCAGCACTTACAAACCCAGTGTGCGATATAATCATCGGGAATTTACCGGAAGTGAATGACAAACATCATAACCATGACATAACATCACTATGTATTAATGATAACACATCACCACCAAATGTCATTGAAAATGTCATATCACCAGTTGAATGTATGTTAGCTAATGCAGCACTAAGTTCTCATCACATCATTGACGATATCATTCCATCATCATCTGATGTCATTGAGTGTGTGAACGCAGTAACAAGAGCTACTGCTAGAGTGCAAGATGATAGTAACCAAACTGAGGCTATTCAAATGCTTAGCCCAGAAGTACCACCTAGTGACTCGATGAAGGAAACATTCATAACAGCTCAAAAAGCTGATCCTTCACTGTCAAAGTATTTTGACCTGATCGGCAAAAAGCCAAGAGTAACGAAAAATGCTAAATGGCATTTTGCTTTATACAATGATATACTCACCAGGTACTACACCAAAGGTGACGTTACAACAAAGCAAACTGTGTTACCAACTACTTATCGCAAGCAAGCTTTACATCTTGCTCACGATATACCTTTTGCAGGTCATATGGCATATGTTAAAACCAGGTCAAGACTATTGACACAGTTTCATTGGCCAAAATTCTGTAATGACATAAAAACATATTGCAGAAGTTGTGATACATGCCAGAAACTGGTAAAGAAAGGTAAACACCCACAGGCAAAGTTACAAGTCACTGACTTAGCCAGTCGACCTTTTGAAAAATTATCAGTTGACATTGTGGGCCCTCTTAGTCATACAACTACTAGAGGGAATAAATATATACTAACAATTATTGATCAATGTAGTCGCTGGCCAGAAGCGATTCCGTTAAAGAACATTACTGCCAACGATATCATGGAAGTGTTCTTCCATATTTTCTCCAGAATTGGGTTTCCAGATACGATCCAGTCTGATAGAGGCACTCAATTTATCGCCGCATCCACTCAAGCTTTCACTAAAATGTTAGGAGTGAAGCAAGTCTTCAATAGCCCCTATCATCCTCACTCGAGCGGGATAATAGAAAAGCTTAATGGGGATCTGAAGCACATGCTAGCCAAAGTAACTCAAGATCACCCCAATAACTGGGATCTATACTTACCAGCTGTCCTTTTTGCTTATCGCGAGGTACCACATTCTAGTACCGGTTTCTCTCCTTTTGAACTCATCTATGGTGCCAAACCACGCGGCCCATTAACAATTTATCACCAAATGTTAACTGAGTCCACTCCAGTATTGAAACCCATATCATCATTTGTGTATGTAACATCATTGCGTGAAAGGATAATGAAATCATGTGAAATTGCTAAAAGTGCACTAAAACTATCTGGTGCTACTTACAGACAATACGCAGACAAAGGTAACAGGACTATAACATTGACAGCTGGACAGGACGTACTACTACTACTACCTAGTGACAGACAGCTACTGACAGATTCTTGGCAGGGACCCTTTAAAGTGACAAGACAAATCTCTCCTGTTGACTACGAAATCCTGATAAAAGACAAACACAAAATATTTCACATCAATATGCTAAGACCATACTTCAACAGAGACAACGAACAAGACGATACGACAGCTTGCACCGTGATAATAGATCACAAAGATGACGATTCTAGCGACGAGATTCCAACACCTACATTAGACACGACAAACTGCTTGAAGGAGATCAAGATCAATCCAAACCTAAGTCAAGCAGAGACAAACAGTTGCAAACAGTTGATACAAGAGTACAACACCATCTTTTCAGACAACCCAGGACAAACAGAGTTAGTACAGCATCACATCACACTTACATCAAACACACCCATAAGATGCAGACCATACACCATACCATTACATTACAAGGAACAACTACATCAGGAAATCATTAACTTAGAAAAAAACAACATCATCAGACGATCCCTATCAGACTTCTCTTCACCCATGGTCATTGTACGGAAAAAGGACAACACAATACGACTTTGCATAGATTACAGAAAACTGAACAAAATAACTGTTTTAGATCTTGAACCAATGGCAAATACGGACGATCTTCTGACAGAACTGACTGACGCTAAGTTCTTCACGACCCTTGACATGGCTAAAGGTTACTGGCAGATTGCTGTACATGAAGACAGCAGACATCTAACAGCTTTCGCCACGCCTTGGGGACTATACGAATGGTGCAAACTTCCATTTGGGCTAGTCAATGCCCCAGCCACATTTGTACGCATGACACGACTCCTCCTATCTGACATCCCTAATATAGTTTCCTATATTGACGACATCTGTGTCCATACAGAGACAATGACGGAACATATAAAGATACTGGAAAAGACACTAGAACGTATCAGACAGCACGGACTGACAGTGAAGCCTTCAAAGGTGAGCATGGCTTACCAAGAGATATCATTTTTGGGGTACAGAATATCCAATGGCTTTGTCATGACAGACAACAAAATTGTCTCGAAAATTCTAAAACTGTCACTTCCAACAAATAAGAAACAAGTCCGCAGTTTGCTGGGACTTATTAATTATTACAGAAACTTTATTCCTGATTTTTCAGAGCTAACTGAGGTTTTTTCTAATTTACTAACCAAGAATAAACCCGAAAAAGTTGTAAACGATGAATGCCTACGAAATGCATTTGATAAAGTTTTGGCACATTTTTCTGATAAGAATACACCTAATCTCATCCTTAAATTGCCCAACATTCGTTTACCTTTCAGATTGAGAACAGATGCTAGCTCCATTGCGATCGGTGCAGTCCTTTTGCAGGAATACAACGACATCTTGCATCCCGTCTGTTTTCTATCAAGAAAACTAAGACCCCGAGAGCGGGCCTGGTCCATTCCGCAATTGGAGGCATTGGCCTTAGTAGAAAGTGTAACAAAGCTGTCCAAATATCTTCTAGGACGTCACTTTATCATCGAAACTGACAACAGTCCATTAAGGTATATCAATTCCACAGTACCATCAAATAACATGATTGCTCGCTGGTCCTTAAAGCTTCAGAATTTCAGTTTTGAAGTTCGCCATATTCCCGGCAGAATGAATACAATCGCCGACCTTTTGTCCCGTTGTCCGACAGACCCAGTAAGCAATGTCTGAGTGCACTGTGTAATATTACACTCAGCCCAACACAGCCACCAATGTGTGAATTTTTCCATTCACCTACTGTGTAAGGTCAATAATCAAAATTGTGATACGGTTTGCATACCGACATGTATAATATACTTATTTTAATCAAGTCATGTAATGAGTGTAGTATAATTGTGTAGTGTGTGTTAGAATGAGAACGATATTAAGTGTATATAGACACCAACAACAGTGTCACAAACGCTTAACCAATTATCAGAAGCGAACTTTACTATTGTGACATTTGTGGGTGATTTTTGTTCACCGTGATATTTTAACATGTGCAAATGTAGACCGAACATTGACTCCTACATCACCTCTACAGCAAATGTGATCCAAATTGTTCGACGTGTGAACACATCGGAAATAAGAACATTCCATCATAATCCGTTGTCTTACAATAACATCAGACACGAACTGTGAGAACATTCTACTATCAGTTCCGAAATTAAACCGGATCATTTGTGTTCAGAAAATGTAACATCAACCAAATTTTTCGTTTCGTGTGCATTTCCGGTGTAGTTTAAAAAGTATAACTTAATTAGCAGACTATGTAAAAACTTCCAAAAATGTATGACACTTGTAAAATCCTTTCGAATCTATAAAATATAATATACAAATTGTGTACATATTTATTTTGATTAGTGTAATCTTAGAATCATATCTTGATTAATCTATTCATATTACCGACTTTTTCTCGTTAATATGAAGAAACGTCAAGCAATGACGCTAAGAAATTAAATTATTATTGTAATGTATGAAATTTCTTAAATGTCAAAATTACTTCCCTTGCATTTGTGAATTACATCAAGGGCCATAATTTGAAACATATTCATTAATGTGTATTGTATAGATAGACATTTTGTTGCTCAAATGTTTGGCACAGCAGGTAGGCGTCCACCAAGCATGTCATAGAGCTGCCAACATTGCAAACCAACATAAGAGCTCCTGACCAAATGAGGGCAGAGTTTAAGTGTTTAATACGACTAACACAAAGCCGTATTTCAGTCTGGCCTAGATGGTTGTTGCAAAACAATCATATTATTACGTTTTTTTCAAAATGGCTGCGAGGTAGATGCGTGAAGCTGGAACTACTGATCTGACTGGGTATTATTGCAATGAAGGTAACCAGGCATCAGGGGGATGAAACCTGAATTGTGTTAAAAATTGTACTTCATTTGTCATTTCAATGCAACTTACATTTTTTTTGTATATATTTCTATGCCTTATATGTATTTTCATGCATAACACTGGGAAATAGTAGTCTCTGACATGAAATCAACACTACCCCAGTATATACATACATCATGAATGAAAGATGGCATCTTTCATTGAAGTACCCGGGGAGAATGTCAGAGCCTAGCAGCAACATCGTTGCGGCGCCCGGCGGACAGGAATTGTCGCGCTGGCGAGATTCTTACCTGACACGCGACCAGCGCTGACGACAGACGACGCAAAGCCACGTGACCCCACCTGAGGCAGTGGGCAGTGTGTGTGATAATCTCAGACCTATCTGGGACTGGACATCTGAACGGATGTGTGTGTCGAGAGCAAGGCGTTGTGTGAATCTCCGTGGTTGTGAGCTGAACGACTGATATTGTGAGCGTCAGACCTATGAGCTGTATTGTGGTAGTGAGTTGTTATATGTTGTACATTGCTGTAACTATTGTTATGTATTTATTGTGGTAATAAATCCATAGAACTTGTGTTGCTGTGTCTTACGTCGAATAACGTTTGTACTTGTACTGTCTCACATGTGTTAGCCAACGAGCCTAATATAAGATCCTGACATAGACCAATGCAGTCTAACCACAACACTATCAATTGCCACAAACCACAGCACCAAGAATCAACAAATGAAGAATTCACACAATCCAACAAACTTGCTAGCAGGACTAACTTAAGCCACTCCTTGACGTGATCCAGCATATTCATAGCAATGGAGTTGATCATTGCAGTCTTCTTGCTGTAATCTTTGAAGACAAAGACCATGTCAAAGTTCTTCAGCTGGAAGGAGACTCTCTCAAAGTGGACCAGCTCGATGTCTTCCAGCGTGACCACAAATGGAGGCTGCAATAATAAACAGTAAAATCTTGTATTAGACAGTTTTAAATAAAAAAATTACATAACAGAAATCTAATAGTAAATGCTAATATCATCCTAGTCTCGGATCAGGTCTTTTTTCATTTCTTGATTATGCCATTTAGCCAAGTCACCTAGGCAGTCATCTCTTTGTCTTCCTCAGATGCTAATATAAGGATGTGAGTGTTAAAAATTTCATGCATTTTATGTTATTAATGTATGAGGTGCGATGACTAGTTCGCGTCGTTGCCACATTTTCTTTCTAGAAAAATCATTTGTAGTCATTTTACAGAGTCATGGTAGCATAGTCAGTAGTTAGGGGTTTGCCTATCAATACAGTTGTTCAGAGTCAAATTTTCAACAGTGGCAGAATTTGAATTTTTCCGGGAAATCAAAACAGTCTCATATAATAATAGGCACCTAATATTTTTATGGACAGGAAATGTAGTGAGGAAGGGAACTGGTAAACTCACCCCTTAATGAAGTTAGCTAGTATATCATCATCATCATCATCCACTTCTGCTATCAAGCACCGTGGGGAGGAATAATTTGCGCTCCAGTGCCCAATGGACAGCACTGGATAGTGTCATTCCGTGTGATTGTACAATGTCTTTGATGTCGTCAATCCATTTTCTTCTTGGACGCACTCTTCGTCTCGTCGCAGATGAACTTTGATGTAGAGCCAGTGCTGGTAGTTGATAGTGTTGCATTCTAATGACATGGCCAAACCACTTGATCTTCTGTCTTTCAATGAATGTGGCACAAGGTGTTGATCCCACTCTGTCTGATAACATATCTTACTCAGTCTCGGATTGTTAAGTTGGCAGCTCTCCTCAGGCATCTCATTCGCAGGTGTTGATTTGGCAAAAGTGTGATTTGGATAAAGTCCAAGTTTGAGATTGGTAGCATATGTTGTTTATTAACTGTAATTTTGTGGATATGGGTATATTTGGATGTTTCAGTAAGGGTGATAGCTGATATGTAAGTGCACTACCTTTTTAACATCTGATTTTGATTTCTCTGTCCAATCTGCCATCTTCTGTGATCATACTTCCAAGATATTTTAATTCTTTAACTTGTTCTTTTACTTTAACTTGAATACTTTAAGCTAGTATATGAAAAGGTCAAATGTAGTGATTCTTACTATTACTCACCTGCCTTCTAGGTCAAATCCCAAGTTCACCCATTCATACATGCAGAAACCTCTTTCATGATATGTATTAAAAAACAAACAGTAAAGAACCCTTGTTTCATGCCTTGAGGCGTTTATGATGCAGAGAACCCATAATTTTATAGACCAATCAGCATTTGTGGTAAATATCGCTATCATGTCCCTTGGGCTGTTTGAGGCTGTGTGACTGAGAATTGACAGATGAGTGAAGTAAGTGTGACGTCCTTGTTGCACAAGGCTGCCGAAAGCCATGAGTGACTCAGAGTTGCTGTGCGAGTGAATGAGAGTGTCCTTGGCAGAAGCAAAGAATAGTAACACTGCATCCTATCATGCAGTTGGTCAGCGAGACAATGAATTAGAAAAGTTGAAAAGTGCTGATATAAGTTATGAGACACTGAAGAGAATAATATAGACCCACTTCTTTCAAAAAGGTTAATGAAACTAGACATTAAATACAACAATAAGAAAGAGACAAACAGCATTCTTTGGTCATATGATGAGAAGAGGGACATTGGAGAACATCGTGACAACTGGAAAGATCAATGGATAGAGAGAGGCAGAGGCAGACCAAGAGAAAGGATGCTGGATGGATTGAGATGGTGGCATGGAGGAATATCATCAGCAGAGTAGATCCAGAATACCAAAGACTGAGTTCTGTGGAGAGCCATGAATGCCTACGCTAGCTGACAGGGCACTTGATGATGATGATGATGATGATGATGACTTCTTTCAGATATGATATTTCTATAAACTGGGGCCCATAAGGGAAACAACAAATATATTTTTGTATTTTGTTTAGTTTGCTCGCTTTGAATTCAAGTGTAGTCCATACTTTTAGTGCACTGGACTGATTTTTATGTGTATATTAGCTTCCCCTGTTACCAGTGTCCCTCACCAACAGGCAAACCCACTCTGACTTCTGAGGTACTTATAAATAATTTACGTCCTCAAATCAAGGATGAGAAGTCAACATTTTAGCCCAACTGACCGGTGTAGGGGCTGAACCCCCTACCATGGCATCAGAACACTGGAAGTTTAAGAGCGAGTTCTCTTATCCGTTCGGACATGCTGACCTCCTACAAAGAATAGTAACACTGTAACCTATCATGCATGTCATAAGAGGCAAGTAAGGAGGGTTGGGCTTGGGGCTGACTTCCCCATCCTTTAGAAAACTAGCTGCAAAATACAACCAACTGTGAACAAGTCTAACAATTGGGAAAGAAGAATAAATCAGCCAACCAAGAGGAAAGGAGGCTCTTCTAGAAGAGGTATGAAGCAATGCAGAGAATATGGGGAGGGCATTGATGGAGCTGCACGAGATAGTAAAGGACAGGATTGCTTAATTGGTCGAGAGCCTATGCTCCAATAAATGATAAAGAGCAGACGAGGAATTTCTATAAACATGCAGTGACTTACCCATTCTGTGAGGTTCACCAGACAACCACTGGTTGGCTGGAGGAGCACTGTGCTCCTGTATGGAGCACCATGAAACCCGAGTTCTCTGAAAGGCGAGTCAAACTCTACTTCTTGTTTTGTAATGCTCTCCACTTTTTCACAAAAGCTTTTGAATGCAGATTTTAGTTTCTGCCTGAGTTCTTTCTCAGCCTGAAATATTGCCAAGTGGAAATATTTAGTTTCATGCACAGATTACCATCTTGAGTGTTTTCTCTTAGTGCCTTTCTCTGACACTCCAATTCTACACCTTAAAATTTTTTTTTTCTCCAGCCTTCACCAGCTTTGAACCTCAGCATAATCCACACATGTGATGCTATTCTAGTATTTGCCTTTACTAGTGAGTGCAGAGGACTGATTTTTGAAAGAGGGATAGTTTTCCCTATTACCAGTGTCCCTCACCTTCAGGCAAATCCACTCCAATTTCTGAAGTACTAGTAATTTACATCCCCAAGTCAAGGACGCGAAGTCAACATTTTAGTCCAAGTGACCGACGTGTAAGCTGAACCCACAACACCACGCACCAGAGAATGTTAGAGCGTGAGTTCTATAAATAGGGACTTCGTAACTAGGGAAGGACGCTGTTTTCAAAAAGTTCAAGGTCGTTGGGGTCACAGACGACTTCCTGTGGCTTGTAAACAGCTGTATACGAAACTACCCTGTCTTATTTCAAATTGGATAAATGCGAAACTGTTGCTCTAAAATCACGAATGTCAACTTTAACGAAAAGTCATATGGCTAATCTTTCATCCTGCATGGTTAGAAGAGGTTGAGATTTTCTGACTCTAAGCATAATTCTAATTGTCTGCAAAAGGTAAGAGAATTTATAGTTTAGTTTGTTTATTATCAATATATCCTTTATTTAGCTTGCATTTTCGAATTTTCTGTCCAATTCTACATTTAGGTGTCAACTTTCAACGAGATTCATAGTGCTGATCGTGAGGGGGGAAAATTCTTGTGTGTTCATGCTTCAATTGCTTAGGTACCGTTTTATCAGAAAATTCATGGTGGCGTAAATCACGGCATATTGGACCGGTGTGTGTTCTTATTAATAGAACACAGGGGAATTTTAATGATAAAATTAAACAGAATAACAGTTTACTTTTAAATGCTTTTAATAATTCATTTTGTTGCTTTAATTATTGTTCATCATGCAGTATGGTTTTAAATTTTTGAAATTCATACCTGTCCAGGTTCCATGACTGGCATTTTCGACTGACTGTGACTGGTTTTCAGTTGCGTTTGTCTATTAATTATTGATTTATCCTTCCTTTATCATGCATTTATGAATTCTTTATCCATTTTTACACATAACTATGGAGTTTCAACATATTTCGTTATACTAATGTGTGGAAATGATCGTTTTTGTGAGACCACACTGGTTACATATTTAAGATTGGCAAAAAATTCACAATGGCGGCAGCCCTGCAAATCGGACCAGTGTTTGTTTATATTAAAAACCTTGGAGATTTAGATTTAGAATCAAAACATACAGTTAAATTAAATAGAGTAGCATTATACTATATTAATAAGTAATTTCTCTACAGTTAATGTTAATGTGATCTTGTTGCTGTAATTTTTCATCAAATTTGTTTGTCATAATTTCAAACCCGAACCCGTCCATGATCTGCAACTAACCAACTAAACTTAGTTGTAATATGAATCTGCATATTCTGTTGTTACATATTGTAAGTTAATTGTAATTATTGAAATCTGCAACCAATTTAGCTTTTATTCTTGTCTTTCTGATTATTAATATTATTAATATTATCAACTATGTTGTCTCTTGGATGCATTTTTACCTGACAACCCAGAAGATAGAATGGAAGATTATGTCTGAACCATCTCGTCAGCTCAAGTAATAAATGTGAATTTACTATGAACATTCTGTAAATTTGCAACCATGTTTTACTAAATTTTAGCTATTATTTCATATTTCATTATTTTAATTTCTCCTTAGATTTATCATGGCAAAACCAAAAAGGAATCTGGATGATCTGAGAGCACATCTGTCAGTGTTCGAAGCTGAATATCCCATACTGAAGGGCTTCCTCGCTCGGTCAGGTGGATGTGGCGAAAGGAATGTCCTCTTCAGATGGTCTACAACCCTTTGGATGCTGTGCTGTCGAACTGATCTATCAAATATCTAGACTGAGGTAATTCTTACAGAGCTTCTTTATCAACATAAATGTAAATCTCATATTAGATTTTTTTTAAACTTGACTTACTTACCTTACAAACTTCATGTATTTAAATTTAATAAATAATGCATTTTTTAAAATTACTGAGGTAATTCTTACAGAGCTTCTCTATCAACATAAATGTAAATCTCATATTTAGATTCCAAAAAAACTTGATTTACTTACCTGACACACTTCATGTGTATATAATAAATAATGTACTTTTTAAAAATTACTGAGGTTATTCTTACAGAGCTTCTATCAACATAAATGTAAATCTCATATTAGATTTTTTTTTTAAACTTGATTTACTTGAGTTACTAGTGTTTAAATGTGTACAATGTTTGTTTGGCAGGTATAAAGAAGGTTCAGGATTTTTGGAACTTTTTGAAGATGCACAACGTCCAGCCTAGCATCATTCTGCGGTATGTGAGAGCCATTGTGCAGACAAATGAGGTAGTATTTCCCTAATTAAGGACATTTTTCTACGGTGAGTTGAATTTATACCTTTATAGTTTTAATATCTATTTATTATACTGTAAAACAAAGGTTTTTTAATACACATTAAAATTTAAAAAATTGTTGCGTACCCCTTACGGGACGTTGCAGTCAACACCAGCATTTTCAGCTGCTGTTGATGTACTAGGCAAGTGTTACGTTCAGTAGTTTGCCATTGCTTTCTGAACGACCGGCCCCTATACCTTTTTTGAAAAAACCAGCACCACTGTGTTTCGAACTGGGTATACGGGCTCACAAACCGCGTTCGCAAGCCCTTTGCCACAGAGACTGTTTCTTTTCTCGTCAGATTTAAATTTAATAATTAATAATTTATAACTTCTTCATGTTATCTATCTTTATAATTTTAAGATCAATTTATTATAATGTAAAACATTTTTAAAATAAATATACCTTTAATTTCTTTTTCTTTTCTCCTAAGATTTAAAGTTCACAATTAATAATGTATAAATTCTTCATGTTATTTTACAGCATTTTTTTTATTTTTTCAGATTTAGTAATCTTTTTATTTTCTCTTTTCAGGTTCTGGAAGACAGAAGAGATATTGAATGCCAAGACAGGTCAGTCGCCAACAGAGGTAGTATTTCTCTAATAAAGGACATTTTTCTACGGTGAGTTGAATTTATACCTTTATAGTTTTAATATCTATTTATTATACTGTAAAACAAAGGTTTTTTAATACATATACAGTGTCATTAATTTCTTTTTCTTTTCTCGTCAGATTTAAATTTAATAATTAATAATTTATAACTTCTTCATGTTATCTATCTTTATAATTTTAAGATCAATTTATTATAATGTAAAACATTTTAAAAATAAATAGACCTTTAATTTCTTTTTCAGTTCTCCTCAGATGTAAAGTTCAGTTAGTTAGTCAGTCAGTCAGTCAGTCGACAGATGATTGCACATTGAACAATTCAGTCCATAAATGCTCGGTTTATTATTCTTCTTTGGCTTTCTGCATAGTGTTCTTATTTGCCAAATGTCTTTTAATTTGCTGTTCACGCATCCTGACCATGGTTGTAGATTCAGTTATTACTTGTCTCTGTCTCGAACTACGTTATTGCTTTACTTTCTGCCAGGACATTCATAGTTAGGTTACTTGTGTGCACTTCCTGTATAGTTGGATGCAAACTGAAAAAGACGTACAGAAATCTGAAATGCACAAATAATGATAATGTATAATAACTTCTTCGTGTTATTTTACAGCATTTTATTAATCTTTTTTTTTTTTCACTTTCTTTTCAGGATCGTCATTTTCATTCAACTGATGTCACCTGTTGATTCCAGAAACTCTACCACATTATGCATATGTATTATATATGTTATATAATATTAATAAAGATTACTAACTGAAAAGAAAACTCTTTTAGTTTAGTACATTTTCATCTGTTGACACTTATGCAAATTTAGTAATTTTATTTTAAACGAACCTCATAACAACTATTCATCACTGCAATAATTATCGGTGGCCATTTTTAATTGCTAATTAGGTCACCACACATCATACTGACACAGCAAAGACACCATAAGGTCTGTAGCATCATTCCGCATATTACCAAATTCATCTTGTAATTTTTAAAGCTAAAATTCAGAAAACGTACGCTAATTTGTGAAATAGTAATTAATTAGCGCCCATTTTTAATTGCTAATTAGGTCACCACACATCATACTGACACAGCAAAGACACCATAAGGTCTGTAGCATCATTCCGCATATTACCAAATTCATCTTGTAATTTTTAAAGCTAAAATTCAGAAAACGTACGCTAATTTGTGAAATAGTAATTAATTAGCGCCCATTTTTAATTGCTAATTAGGTCACCACACATCATACTGACACAGCAAAGACACCATAAGGTCTGTAGCATCATTCCGCATATTACCAAATTCATCTTGTAATTTTTAAAGCTAAAATTCAGAAAACGTACGCTAATTTGTGAAATAGTAATTAATTAGCGCCATTTTTAATTGCTAATTAGGTCACCACACATCATACTGACACAGCAAAGACACCATAAGGTCTGTAGCATCATTCCGCATATTACCAAATTCATCTTGTAATTTTTAAAGCTAAAATTCAGAAAACGTACGCTAATTTGTGAAATAGTAATTAATTAGCGCCCATTTTTAATTGCTAATTAGGTCACCACACATCATACTGACACAGCAAAGACACCATAAGGTCTGTAGCATCATTCCGCATATTACCAAATTCATCTTGTAATTTTTAAAGCTAAAATTCAGAAAACGTACGCTAATTTGTGAAATAGTAATTAATTAGCGCCCATTTTTAATTGCTAATTAGGTCACCACACATCATACTGACACAGCAAAGACACCATAAGGTCTGTAGCATCATTCCGCATATTACCAAATTCATCTTGTAATTTTTAAAGCTAAAATTCAGAAAACGTACGCTAATTTGTGAAATAGTAATTAATTAGCGGCCATTTTTAATTGCTAATTAGGTCACCACACATCATACTGACACAGCAAAGACACCATAAGGTCTGTAGCATCATTCCGCATATTACCAAATTCATCTTGTAATTTTTAAAGCTAAAATTCAGAAAACGTACGCTAATTTGTGAAATAGTAATTAATTAGCGCCCATTTTTAATTGCTAATTAGGTCACCACACATCATACTGACACAGCAAAGACACCATAAGGTCTGTAGCATCATTCCGCATATTACCAAATTCATCTTGTAATTTTTAAAGCTAAAATTCAGAAAACGTACGCTAATTTGTGAAATAGTAATTAATTAGCGGCCATTTTTAATTGCTAATTAGGTCACCGCACATCATACTGACACAGCAAAGACACCATAAGGTCTGTAGCATCATTCCGCATATTACCAAATTCATCTTGTAATTTTTAAAGCTAAAATTCAGAAAACGTACGCTAATTTGTGAAATAGTAATTAATTAGCGGCCATTTTTAATTGCTAATTAGGTCACCGCACATCATACTGACACAGCAAAGACACCATAAGGTCTGTAGCATCATTCCGCATATTACCAAATTCATCTTGTAATTTTTAAAGCTAAAATTCAGAAAATGTACGCTGATTTGTGAAATAGTAATTAATTAGCAAAATAATTTGCGGCCATTTTTACTTCCTAATTAGGTCACCAGACATCATATCAAAAAATAAATGACATGACCAGTTAGGCCTTGCAACCCCGATCGCAGTGATGTATGGTTGCTAAGATGTTCGTTTATAAACAAAACAGATAGTCTCAAAAAACACCAAAATTTTGATAATCTGGGCCAGATTTTGACCAGGACGCAAAAAATTCCTCCAGTGAGCACTCTTTTGTGAAAATTTTAGTCAAAAGGTCACGACACTCAAATTTACATAACTCAGCTTAGAATTGAGACACACAACTCATTGAGGTACCGTTAGATTTGGTTTTTCAAGGCCTATCTATCTGTGGTTCTCCCAATAGTAAATGATCAATTTGAAAATCACGATCAGAAAGCCTACTATAAACCTCTCAATCATACTAACCTCACTTCTACACTAAGATTTTGAGGAAAGTAATACTACCTCACTACACTAAGATTTCAAGGAAAGTAATACTACCTCACTTCTACACTAAGATTTTGAGGAAAGTAATACTACCTCACTTCTACACTAAGATTTTGAGGAAAGTAATACTACCTCACTTCTACACTAAGATTTTGAGGAAAGTAATACTACCTCACTTCTACACTAAGATTTTGAGGAAAGTAATACTACCTCACTTCTACACTAAGATTTCAAGGAAAGTAATACTACCTCACTTCTACACTAAGATTTTGAGGAAAGTAATACTACCTCACTTCTACACTAAGATTTTGAGGAAAGTAATACTACCTCACTTCTACACTAAGATTTTGAGGAAAGTAATACTACCTCACTTCTACACTAAGATTTTGAGGAAAGTAATACTACCTCACTTCTACACTAAGATTTTGAGGAAAGACAAAGTCATGAACATCTGCACAGATTTATGTCAAAATATTTAGTTTTTAGTTTCATCCACAGAACATCTTCAGTGATTACTCTTCCTACCTTTCTCTGTTATTCCACTTCTACACTAAGATGTAGAGGAGAGTAATTCACACGTGCTTTGAACATTTGCCACAGACACAGGTATTGAAACATTTAGGTTTTATTAAAAATCCATCAGTGATTACTCTAAAGCTGTCACTCCACTTCTACACTAAGGTGTAGAGGAAAGTAATGTATTACAGTCTTAATCATTTTGCACTGTCTTGAACATTTTGCACTGTCATGAACATTTAGCACAGATACAAAAACAGACTAGCTGACTGCACAAATGACATTCAATAATGACAGTCAAAGAAAACTCCCCTTCCAACACAATTTCATCAAGTTTGTTATAACAAATGCATTTCACTGAAAGCAATACTGTTAACATCTGCTTCTATCACAATCGTCACTACCACTACTGCTGCCGCCGCAGATACTCACAATGTGTGCAACAAATATTGTTCTAGAAACAAGACAACAGACTCAAGTCTTGCCTGCTCAGCATGAAGGTCATCTCTGTCATGCATGTGTTGATGCTTGCCCAGGTCAGTGGTGATCTCACCAACTTCTGTGTAGAACTGGACATCAATGTGTTTCTTTTTGCCAAACAGGATGGCATTCTAAAACCAATATGAGTATAATTAATACAAAATACCATTTCTAAGACTGCTGCTGAGGCTAAGGGATAGTGAAACTGTGCTTCATAATTCCCTGTCATATGCAGTCGAGGGTTTAAAATCATCATCATCATGTGCCATTCTGATACGCGCAGGTGGTCATGTTTCACCAGCTCACACGATCACTAGAGTGGTTCTAAATTCTTCATTGGTAATTTGGAAGATTTTAGACTAATTTGCATTAATTTTTATGGTATGAGGCTTCAGCTGCTCAGTAGGCAATAGCAAACAAATGCCTAACACTTCAAGCCTCAATGACAAACAAATGCCTAACACTTCAAGCCTCAATGACAAACAAATGCCTAATGCTTCAAGCCTCAATGACAAACACATGCCTAACAATTCAAGCTTCAATAACAAGCAAATGCCTACCACTTCAAGCCTCAATAACAAACAAATGCCAAACACTTCAAGCCTCAATAACAAACAAATGCCTAACACTTCAAACCTCAATGAAAAACAAATGTCTAACACTTCAAGCCTCAATGACAAACAAATGCCTAACACTTCAAGCCTCAATGACAAACAAATGCCTAACACTTCAAGCCTCAATGACAAACAAATGCCTAATGCTTCAAGCCTCAATGACAAACACATGCCTAACAATTCAAGCTTCAATAACAAGCAAATGCCTACCACTTCAAGCCTCAATAACAAACAAATGCCAAACACTTCAAGCCTCAATAACAAACAAATGCCTAACACTTCAAACCTCAATGAAAAACAAATGCCTAACACTTCAAGCCTCAATAACAAACAAATGCCTAACACTTCAAACCTCAATGAAAATCAAATGCCTAACACTTCAAGCCTCAATGACAAACACATGCCTAACACTTCAAGCCTCAATGACAAACAAATGCCTAACACTTCAAGCCTAAATGACAAACACATGCCTAACAATTCAAGCTTCAATAACAAGCAAATGCCTACCACTTCAAGCTTCAATAACAAACAAATGCCTAACACTTCAAGCCTCAATGACAAATACATGCCTAACAATTCAAGCTTCAATAACAAGCAAATGCCTACCACTTCAAGCCTCAATAACAAACAAATGCCTAACACTTCAAAACTCAATAACAAACAAATGCCTAACAATTCAAGCTTCAATAACAAGCAAATGCCTACCACTTCAAGCCTCAATAACAAACATATGCCTAACACTTCAAAACTCAATAACAAACAAATGCCTAACACTTAAAACCTCAATGAAAAACAAATGCCTAACACTTCAAGCCTCAATGACAAACACATGCCTAACACTTCAAGCCTCAATGACAAACAAATGCCTAACACTTCAAGCCTAAATGACAAACACATGCCTAACAATTCAAGCTTCAATAACAAGCAAATGCCTACCACTTCAAGCCTCAATAACAAACAAATGCCTAACACTTCAAGCCTCAATGACAAACACATGCCTAACAATTCAAGCTTCAATAACAAGCAAATGCCTACCACTTCAAGCCTCAATAACAAACAAATGCCTAACACTTCAAAACTCAATAACAAACAAATGCCTAACAATTCAAGCTTCAATAACAAGCAAATGCCTACCACTTCAAGCCTCAATAACAAACAAATGCCTAACACTTCAAAACTCAATAACAAACAAATGCCTAACACTTCAAGCCTCAATAACAAACAAATGCCTAACACTTCAAACCTCAATGAAAAACAAATGCCTAACACTTCAAGCCTCAATGACAAACAAATGCCTAACATTTCAAGCCTAAATGACAAACACATGCCTAACACTTCAAGCCTCAATGACAAACACATGCCTGTGGCAAAGTGGTTACACCTCTGGCCTCATACTCTGAAGGCTGTGGGTTCGATTTCAGGCTTCAACATTCGGTTCACGAGTGCAATTTTCTCAGAGACTCCTGGGGGTCATCGCTGAAGCTACAGAGTTTGTGTTTTGTAAGACATTTTCAGCCGGTCACCCAGTGGAAAGAGGGCGAGCCATAAGGGATAAAACCCAATGCAATGAAGTTAATCCTCTTGCCTTTTGTCTTGTACACTGTTATGTCTCCCTCTGTTTCATTGGCCCTGTGGGGTTTTAGACAACGGATATTCTAGTAACACTATTCTCAGGTGTTCTCAATGTGTGTCCCATCCAGTGCCAGCATCTCTCCCTCACCTCCTGACCTGATTCACTGGTTTATGTATAGTCCTCTCTGTGAGCTCCACAACAGTGATTCTGTCTTATCTTAATCCTCCTCTTCTGCACAGGCACCATTTATCAAAGTTTGTAGATTTTCATTATCTCCAGCCCTCACATTAATGGCTACAAAGGTCACTAGACCAAGATATAGGCTGGCCAAGACCTAGGAGCATCTCGTTGTGGTATGGCATATCCAAAGATTTGGTTCTCAGTGTGGCTGACAACCCAAGGTTTGCTATGCTTCTTAATAGATGTCTCATCTCATCTCATCATGTTCCTCTTGTACCTTGCGATGTCGAGGTGAAGTATAAACAGTGGGAGAGTGCCTGCTTATGGGCTTCATTTATCGATATTCCCATGGACTCTTGTTATTTCTTGCCTCCATCGTTTACATGGTCTGCCTCTTCCTCTGTTTCCCTCTGGTCTGTACATCATTGCTTGTTGTGGTATACTGTAAGTTGGTAATCTACTTGCATTGCCAAACCATTTGACATCTTAACAGATGTAAAACATTAATAACTAATTGTTAACTCCAGAACATCATAACATTTAAGGCAAGTCCACAAATGGTCCTTCTCTTGCAGCAAAATTTGCAAGGTGTAGATACTAATCGTTCCACTGACACACAGACATGTTGACTTCATCCTCTCAAACTTCTCTCCTGACCAGACCCACATGTAACTCCTAATGAGCTCCCTTGAATATGTTGATTCATCCATTAATGTGTCTTTAACAATTAGTCATCATAGAATAGTCTGCTGTGTTCATGATGAATCTTCCAATCACTGGCACTTTTGAAGCCAGCCAATCTGCTCACTCGTTACTTTGCACTCCAGCATGTCCGGGACAGTATATCCATTTAAGCCCCTGCAAGATAGAGTTATCTATATTTGGTATCCACTCATCAATCTGTCTTTCTGAACTTTACATGACGCAGACTGAGAATCAGACACTTTGATTGACTTGGTGAACTTGAGTATCTGTTATCTTCAAAGCTTCAGTGACCATATACTATTGCATAATCTCCTCTGAAAATTGTATAAGTTGTTGAACTTCTAACTCTGCCAAACCATTACACCAATCTCTACAGTTCTCTGTCCAAAGTTATGATGTGAAAGTTTATGCTTTTCTCAATGCCAATCCATTCTTTCCCCTGTGTATTTGATTGAGGTAATCTCAATATTATATTCTGCCTACGCCATCCAGGACCTTCCCCTTTTATTTTGCCTTCTCTTGATTCACTTAGCTTATTGAGTAATGGCTGTATGTCATCACTGGTGACTGGCATGTAGGCCTTGGCCTGATCTAGTGAAGAGTATGTACCAATATTTAACATCATGTTAGTTCTTGCACTTGGAAGGAGATTTCTGCAATATAGTCCCAGGGAGATGGTACTGGGGTAGTTGGTCAGGTGGAAAGTGTCTACACCACCTAATTCCAATAGATGTAAACCATTTTCAGGGCTCTGGCAATCAGAATGTCAATGCATTGCACTCAAAAGTTAGAGCTCAGTCTTGGAGGGGTCTTTCAATCAAACCACCAACCTAACCACAAGCTGAAGTGAAGTAGAATGATGATCTTATCATTAAGTAGATGTCAAGTGGAATGATTATCTTACCATTAAGTAGATGTCAAGTGGAATGATTATCTTACCATTAAGTAAAGGTAAAATAGAATGATGATTTTACCATTTGTAGAAGTGAAGCAGAATTATGATTTTACCCTAAGTTGAAGTGATCTTACCATTAAGTAAATGTGAAATAGAGTGATGGTTACATGCTAGAGTTGGTGTGAAGTAGAATAATGACCTTACATTTAAGTTCAGATGAGGTAAAATGATGATCTTACCCTTAAATTGAAGTGAATTAGGATGATCATCTCCCCATCACATGGCTGAAAAAAGGCATGCTTGATGTTGTTATACAAGATATCTACTTTGTCTCCACGGACAGATGTGAACCGGAAACCTGTAAGTATGTGACAGTTGCTAGTAGTTATAATATATACATAACTACTTTATTTTGTCTTAGGAATAACTGTACATAAATTTATAGTTATTCTTATTTTTAAACATCTATACATTATACTTCTCCCTTTCTTTTTTTTTTTTATGAACTCTTTTTCTCTTTCTTATTTTCTCCTCCTCCTTCTATTCTTCTTCTTGTCTTTCTATTCTGATTTTCTGTCAACTCTTCTTCTTCAGTCTTCTTCATGGTCTCCGATGTGATGAAGCCTGCCAAGAACCACACACCTTGCACACCTGAGACTGAAAGACAGTCAAGGTATATCCTTACAATGAGGTATACATTCAACACCCAACTCTTACACTCATGTTTGAAGACCTCATAAAATGGATGTGTTGCTTGCCTGCTGGGATATTAAGTGCTCCTTAAATTCTTCAGGTCATGTAAGAGTGAACTGCTTAAACAATGAGGTTCACTGAAACAACAAGTGAAGTTCTTCATGACATTCTGTCTTCAATTTCAATTTCCCCACAAGGTCTCATAAGAATATGCATTGTCTAATTCAGTTTCTTTCAAAACCATCACTTCTCATTTCATGTGTTCATTGTGTTCTCAATATCATCATGTGCCATACTGATAAGTGTGGGCATTCATGTTTCACCATCTCACACGATCACCAGTCGTGGATCAGCGCTGTGTTTTTGTCTCAACCATGCCACATGGTCAAGCCATCTAGATATTTACTTCTCTGCTTTCCCCTTGTTCTTTATCATCAGTCTTGCCAGTTGTCACTAAGTTCTCTAGTTTATTTCTTCTCATAACATGCCTAAACACTTTTGACTGTCTGTGACTAATTTCTCTAATCAGTTTACAGTTTTCATATTTTCTTGCAGGACTTGCTCATTGTTTTTTCTGTCTGTCTATTGTATTCTCAGCAATTTTCAATTGAACAACATCTCTGTAGTAGTGTCCATGGTTACTTCTTATTTTGCTAACAACAAACTAATGACAGTGAAGGTGAAATAATATCCGTGATAAATTACCAACTCCTGAATTATGTCCCATTGTTTAACTGGCCAAAGACTGCTTCAATTTGGCATTAAACATGTTAGCAGGTGGAAAATGTGTCTGACAAGCAGGCACCCACTGAATTTTAATAAGGTTGGAATAGCATCAGTTCTGGTAAGAAAGAAATCTATTTAAACATGACAGATGAGGAATAGGTTATTACCATTTGTGTGAGCTTCTAGAATGCCAGAAATTCTCTTGGACACAATGTTTGGCCGTATGTATAAATCTTTCAATTTAGGATTTCCCCTGTTTGGATTAATTATCAATGAGTCTTGTTTCACAATGCCCTGAGAATTGAAAAAAAAAATAAACAATGGTAAAGCACAATAACATATATGAGACACAGAAGAATGAACAGTTAATTTCATCAAATAAAAAAGTTGCAAAGATAAATTACTCATATAACTCTTTTATTCTACGGTTTAACAGACGGACAGTTAGAGCACTTCTTTGCTGAATTGGCAGCTTCTGCAGCTTGTCTTACTCCAGATGTATTAGTGTTACCATTCCTCTGGAATAAACCAGGAGAGAGGGATTATGCTGCATGGGCAACACATGGTCTTTACTATTCAGCCCACCCTTTGTGCTATGGTAAATTCCCATTATTTTCTGTCTCTCAGCATGATAATATTAAAACATCATGGTTCCTGTTTATCTTTTGATGTTATCTTCCCATTTATGTTGTTGCCTGACATTCACCTTTCTCTTTAGCATGGTTTTCAGAATGGCATTACGTCTTTTTTGTCTACACAGTGTTTCATTTGTCGAACCTCAATCTCATTTAGTAATTGCCTTCTGATTTTATGGTTAGGACTTCTTTATTTATCAGTTTGCCTTCCCATGATATTAACACACATTTCCTCATATATCGATCAAGCCGCAGTAATGCAGTGGCTAGCATGCTCACCTTCTAGTCTGATGGTCATGTGGCTTGATTCTACACTTAAAGGATTTTTTTTTAAATTGACCTGGACTCAGAGGACAACCAAACCTAAGATCACTACCAGGACATTTCATGGGAAGTAAATCTGACCAGTAAGATAATGACAACATCACCTATCAAGTCACAAGTGGTCTTTCTTATGGTCTCTTCTGTCTATTCATGCTTTTCTTACTGAACTACTTCTATTATGCTCAAGTCTTCAACGCTTACCATGACTCATATTGGAGGGGAGGGAGGATGGGAAGGCAATGGAGACTTGGCAAAAACAAAAATAAGGAGTGAAAACTAATATATATTATACCATGAAATGACCACACACAAAAACGTAACCTACTAACAAATCTATCATATACAAATGATAAAATATAAAAATAAATTGCCCCAAGTTAAAATTTAGTTGCATATCCTTTACAAGATGTCGCAGTCAACCCCATAATTTTTTGGCTATTTGTAATTTCTTGGTAAGTTTATGTTCAGTAGTTTGCCATTGCTTTCTGCACACCCTAAGTATAACTTTCGATTAGAAGACTCAAAAGGGTGGAGCTTAAATAATAAAATAACAGAGGGTGGGGGGAAATGTTACCTCCTTTTCTCTCTCTTCTGCCTCTCTGGTCTTGAATTTCTTCTGAACTTCTTTGATTAAACGGAACGCAATATTCAGATTGGCAGATGGTGCAGAGATCTCACCAGGTTCCTTTGTGTTTGAGCTCCGATAGGTGCTGCCAGATTAAGAATGTTGAATAGTGACAATACACCAATGCATGTATTATGAAGCAAATTTGAACGATAGGTTTTGGTAACAAGATAATTGTCAGCTCGGTAAAATACTTCATGACCTAGTAAGGAAAACACAAAATTATCTTATCTTTAAAACATAGAAACCTTAAACAATAGATTAAATATATTACACATTCCGAAGCCTAGGATAGACTTATACAAAACAATCTTCACGCAACTCAGCTGTGGAACAATTTTCCACAAGAAATCAAAGACATCACCAATCCCTATACATATAATCGCAAATTATTTGAACACTATCTCAGTGCGGATTACCTTCCCCCTTAATAATAGAAATAATAATAATAATAATAATAAAACCCTAGTGTAACAGCCAGTCCCCTTTTGGTAGGCCAGTATATTCCACATAGCTAATAACAAGTGCCACACCAGTCATTACTATTACTGAGTCATGTAGTATTGATTTTTCATTTTTCCCATGCCTTTATAATGCATATCTTTTATATTGTTGCTGTTTTCAGTTAGCCTTGAATGATGTGTGAATGAAATAATGTATGAAAGAGAGTGATAGAAGGGCAGAATGTTAGATGGGCCTGCGTGCCCAATTCTTAACCTTTTGAAAATAAAGTTTTGTTGTTGTTGGTTGCACAATGTATTGCCTGGCATATTTCGATTCATCTGGCCAGGTGCACACTGCAGAGTTATATATCATATGAAGGAAATAGATAAATCATATTTTGGCTGAAATACAGAACAGTGATAGTATTTTTCTTCATTCATCCAGAAAAGGAATCTTGAGTTATGTCAGCTTAATCAAAGCTGTTATATATGCACCATTTAACTGACACATCTGACTTCAATATGGCATTCTCTTGGGACTGGGTTTGCTTGGTACATGAATCATAAACATGACAAGTGTTTGACATCATTGATTAAGTTGGTTGTGTTGCATTGTTTCATCAAACCTGCAGCTCAATACAACTGATTTTAACTGATTCAGTGCCGAAGGATAATATATGGCCAAATACGACCTCCCATTTAAGCAGGACAGTATCGCTGTACTAGGGCCATGTTATTCTTTTTGCTTCGTGGTATCTTCGGCAATTTCAATGCTTAGTGAACGGATATTAAATTATAATACTTGTTAATTTTATTGTGGATGATGTTTGGTTTAAATCTACTTTTTGTTTGGCACTTAATCAGTTAGTAAGCATTTTTTAGGGTTTGCTTTGCCTTTCTTAGCCTTTGACTGTACCCAGTCTATCTTAAAAGACAGCAGGTTTGTGTATCACTTCCTCTGGTCCCAAATCCTTGATCTGTCTGATATGGGAGACCTTATCACTAGCTGCGGTACCATCAGCATAGCTCTTGAACTCACTGGAACATGCAAGATCCCCATCCACTACACAGTGGATACACAACAGAGGGCTTACAAGTGTTTGCTCATGCCCATCGTTCTGCAATGGACTTTCTGCCTCATAGTAATAGAGTTATTTTTTTGGGGGGGTTATCTGATTTCATTATTTTGTTACAAGAGATTTCTCATGCCCATCATTCTGTAACATCTTTCTGCCTCATAATAAAGTAATTCATATTTTTGGTTATCTGATTTCGTTATTTTGATTATTATTTAGTTTCTTTATTTCCTCCGAATTAGGCAGCTGCTGTTACCATCTGGAACTAAGAATTAAAAACATTCTTTTCAGATAATGTAATGATCTGGGTATTTAAGAAAGCACTGATAAATATATCCAAATGTGTTTCTTAAAATTAGCTGTGACCGAAAAGATAAGAGCTCTTGCTCTTCAAATTCTCGTTCAGAAAGCAATGGCAAAGTACTGAACATAAAATTAAACTAGAAAATCAACCTAAAGTTGATCGCAACATCCTGCAAAGTACAGGCAATTGTTTTTTAAAATATATTTCTTAAGTGATTCAGTAATGTGGAATCCACAAGTATTAACTTCGTAAAAAATAGTGCAAACTATATTCTTGTAACAATGAACAAACAACATCAGATAAGTGGTGATGTAGATGGCTTACGGTTTTTAATAAACAAATAAAAAAGTTAGTTGAGTGTCCTGTACAGGATGGTGCAATCAACCCCAGCATGTTGTTATTTACTAGGCAATTTTACATTGAATAGTTTGTCACTGCTTTCTGAATGGCTGGCGCCTCATACCATTAAAATCAATGCAATTTGGTCTACTTTCAAATCACTCGCAGCTGATAATAAACCCTTGACTAATAAACAAATACTTGATAAAGATTAAATAAAATGTAATGCATATAACAGATACAAGCAAAGAATAAGAACTGTTTTCAGCATGACTATGTTTTTGAAGAGAAAACTAACAATGATTTAGGCAATTATCAAAGCAATTTAATGCAAAGCAAATATCGTAAAAATCCTTGGTCATCTGAGAAATTAAAACACAAGAGAATTTAATATTTAATTAGACCTGTACTTTGTACTCAAAGAACATTTACAAGTGAGAAAAAAATTAAGAGAAAAACTTACATCTCCTTCAGAAAGATCATATCTGGATTAGGGAAGCTGCCCTCATTTCTCCCCAGAGCAGAGCCCGGATGAAAAAAGTTAATTCTCAGGTACGTATACTCCCCTTCTACAGACTGGCTGATATTCTGCATCAAGTCGACAATGAGAACACACATTATTACAAATAAGAAACAAATGGGTTGTTTAACACAAATTCATTAGTCTGCCTATGAGACTTATCTATCAATCTTTCATGTCATTGTGAGGCATAGAGCCCAGTCATCTAGTGTTACTGAGACCCATAAGGGAAGTAAAGAACAGTAACACTGAAACCTACTAAGAATGTTGCAAGAGGCAGCTTAGGAGGGTTGGCACCAGGCTGGCTACTTCACCCTATAGTGCGCATGTTAGTTCATACACACCAGTTTATATGAATAAAATTAACGTTTCCTGTGTGCTTGCATTGAGATTGCATCATCTTCTTATTTTCCTGTTCCTGTAGGCCTGTTCATGATTGGATGGACTTTGTAGCTATAGTTTTATACAGGATGAAGTAGCCAGCGAAGCTCCTTAGCTGCCTCATACATCATGCATGGTCGCTTACTGTGTTACCATCCCTTACTTCCCTTACGGGCTTCGGTAACACAAGACGATTGGGCTCTTTGTACCCTTTTAATCAACACTGAATTCAAAATGACTCAAGATGAAACTCCTTTAACAGGTTTCAACATGATATGACTTTAAACAAAACCCTGGAAATGTGATAAGTACAGAAAGTTTCCAGTAAAGTTCATCAAAAGATCTTGCTTCCCATAATACTAACCAAAGATGATGACTGTTTTGTCCTTATGCATGTGAAAGTCTGTGAACCTGTCTTCTAGAATGTTCAATTAATTATTAGTATTCTTTGCCATCAGATGGATTCTCAACATGTTCTGTGTTGTGAGAAAGTTTGTGGTGTGTGAGGTGAATGTGAATGTATGGTGATTTGCTTGGCATGTGAGTTTAAAGGCATTTAAAGACAAGAGGTTCAACTTCATTGCACCTGGTTTGATCTCATATGGCTCAGTCTTTTTCCCCATAGCAGCCTGCCGAAAGTTTCGCAGACAGCGTGAACCCCGTAGCTCCAGTGATGTCATTCAGAGTAGTCTCATAGAAAACTACACTCAGGAACCAAATGAGAGAGTCCAGAAATCAACCTACATCCTTCGAAACACAAGGCAGGTGGTTTAACTTCACCATGGAGTCCCCCAATATATGAGTTACAGTCAAGTGTTTCCTCATGCCCATCTTTCAATACAAGCTTCAACAACCTGGTACAGCATTAGTAAATGTAATAACAGCAAACAAGGTAAATTGTTGTTTTAGAAAAACCAACTGAGACTTGCTTACCTTAATAGTAGAAATATGAAATGGCGTGGCTGTGCCAAATATAGGCAGGACAAGTGTCTCGTATCTTTTGTCTGCAACAGAGTAGAGCTTTGTTGAGGAAGTGTTTATTCTTGACTGTTTTAATGCAATAAATACACAGTTAATTACATGTGATGTAAAACATGTGTAATGTTTACTAAGACACCAGGCTCACAAAGCCTTTATAAGAATGGAACTGGGATGCCAAAAGTAGACAACAAAGCAGTACTGGAATAACAACAAAACAACTAAGATGGTAATACTTATTTGTAAGTGTCCTGTTGTCTAGACCTGCGTAAGGTTTTGTTTTCCCATTATCTAATTTACTAACCCATCTTGTCTCTCACTGGGGCTAATATAATACCTATGGCAAGGCTTCTGACTATGTGGCAAAGGACTTAAGAATGCAATTTGTAATCCCATATATTGCGTTCAAAACAGATGCAGACGATTTGGAAACAGACAGCCATGTATGGTTTTCATACAATGGTATGAATGCCGGTGATTAAGAAACAAATGTCAGATGACTGAACATAAATTTGCCAAGAAATCACAAACAGTCAACAAATGTTGGTTTTGACTGCGACGTTCTGTAAAGGATATGCAACTATAACATAAAATGAACATAAAATTGTCTAGAAAATCAAATTGGAGTTTGACAGAAATGTCCGGCAAAGGACATGTAACTGTTAAAACAAATGTTTTTCTTAAATGACACAGTGTTATGGAATCCATCCGAATGAACTTCAACAAACAAGTATAGTGCAAACTATAGTAACAATGAATAAACAACATCAGATATCTGGTGTTGTAGATGGCTTTCAAGAACAAATAACAAAATTAGTTGCATGTTCTTAACAAGACATATAAGTGCATTATGCCACACATTTGTTTACTATTTCCTAACAGATGACAAACAACAGTACATCAAAATAAATATCTTAAATACTATGCAATGTTGATCATACTATTTGGCATACTTTTTTAATCTCTCTCTCTCTCTCTCTCTCTCTCGTAAGCTCCTAAAGTCACTATAAGCTGGCCTATAGATTAACCAAAAAGATTTACCAATAAATGTATCTATCAAATATATACTATTTGTACATATATATATGCCCAGACCCCAGATTCTCTTAATCTACATAACCCATAAGGATAAGGGAAAAGTTGGAGAAGGATAGCGGAAAAGTTGAAGAAGGATAAGGGAAAAGTGGGGAGGGAGGGGAGGGGGGTGACTTGCATTTCAAGACTTTATAAAGTTAGAGAAGGATAAGGGAAAAGTGGGAAGGGAGGGGTGAGGGGTGACCTGCATTTCAAGACTGTATGTGCTGCTTTGTTTGCATCAAATCTGTGTTTGTTTAGTGTACCCTTTAGGTTGTCTATCCATCATTTGCTTGGTCTTCCTCTGGCTCTAAACCCACCTCGCTTGTGGTTGTATGGTCTTACCAGTATTTTGTCAGGTATCATTGTGATATAATGTCAAAACCAGTTTATTTGTTGTCTCAATGAATTTGAAGCCTATCATATTTCTAATGTTGCTTCACATTCTCTGTTTTCTATGAAAACCCCCGGCTGTCTTTCTGAAGCATTCCACCTTACATGTAACTAGTCTTCTATGGTGGGATGATGACAGGGACAATTTTGGCATTGAAAACATATTAGAAGTATTAGAAGAAAAATTTATCATTTTTTTTTAAATTTAACTTCTAATGTAATCTTTGGATGTTAGGGTAAAGGTGACATCGGATAAGTCATTTGCCTTTTTTTAAAGATTTTGTTAAAACTTCTCATTAACATGATGTAGTTTACATTGTTTTAGGCATCCTCTAGGCCAGTGGTTCTCAACCGGTGGGGAATTCCCCCCCAGGGTTTCCAAGGGGGAGGGGTGGGGGGGGGGGGGGGGGGGTGGGAATGAAGATTATTTCAAGATCATGTTAATACAAGAACCGATTACTTGATCTTGTTTTTCTCTTCATACTTTACGGTTCTGTATGTCTCACCGTTCTAAAATTCATTTTATAAAGTAAGTAGACCCACAAATCACGTTTTAGACGTCTAGACTTGTTTTAGTATGTGCTTCCATTATTATGTATACTGTGTAGGGGTGGGAGGGGGAAATTTTTAAGTAGGAAATACAAAAGGGGGGAATGACGTTCTGAAATTATGGTGAAGGGGGGCACGGGCCAAAAAAGGTTGAGAACCACTGCTCTAGGCCAACTGGCAAAGCAATTATTGCATATGTTTATGCTGGAACTCTCAGTAAACATCAGAAACAAAAGTTCCTGCATGTCTCCCTACCTGGTATGTAACCACAAAGTCTCCAGTAGGATCTGCTCTAGTTCTAAATGGGACATGATCTGTCTTGATACTGTCTTACCTAGCTGCTTCAAATACACATTTTGCAGAGTAATGATACGAGAGCTGCTGAGCTTAGCAGCATAGTTTCTGAACTTAAGTACTAATTACAGGTAAATGTGAAGTCAGTCCTCTGGCACTGCCGGCTCCGCGGTGAAGAGGTTTGTAATCCCGCATACCCACGTTCAAAACACAACTGCGGATGATTTGGCAGCAAACCGCATTGTGTTAGTTTTTTACAAAATGGTATGGGTGCCGGTCATTCAGAAAGCAATGGCAAACTACTGAAAGTAAATTTGCCAAAAGATCACAACAGCAACACCCACAAAAATGCTGGTTTTGACTGTGACGTTCTGTAAAGGATATGCAAATACCTTTTAACCTCTGGCACTGGCCATGGAGGCATAGTGGCTAGACACTCACCTGCCATTCTGGAGGTCAGCGGTTTGATCCACACTGGAGTGGATTTCAATTTTTACAAATTGACCTGTGCTACCATGTCAACCCAGCCTAAATCAGATACCAGGAAATGTCTTGAGAAGTAACATTGATCAGCATGATACTGAGGGATACTTTACTTATTTACCTCTGGCACTGTGATCTTCTTAATGTATGTACTGAAAAGCTCTTCACTGCTTCCTTAATCAACTTTTTCAAGGTGAATACAACATCTGTGTTACCCACCCATTTCCCTTCCAAAGCCACATTGAGACCAGTCAGCTGCAGATGAACAATGTATCTTATTCTTTGTATTAGTATTTTTGTGCATGACTTTATCAACAAATGTCTCTGTTTCACATTCCCCTATTTCAAATAATTGATCTCCATTTCTCTGAAGGCTTTAATTAGTTATACAGTGTACACTTGTCAATTTGTTTTGAGTACTGTTGTTTATGGTTGTTTCTATTTCTTGACTCAGTAATTTGGGTTCTGAATTTTTCCATCACATGTAATCTATTGTGACGTTAGGAATGTATATTCATTCATCCAGTAGCATGTCCTTTGCAGAACCTCACTCCCACAACAACCTTCCGGAAAACTTCTCGATCACAAGCAAGATGTCCCGCATCTGATACACCCATCTGGAGATCATCCGTCACATCCTGTACCCATCTTCTCTTTGGCCTTCCTCTTCCTCTCTTCCCAGGCATATACCCCTCCATTATTGTTCTCTCCAAACTTTCATGATGTTTCAAGTGACCAAAATATATCAATTTTCTTTGTTTTATCTTCTTTAATAACCAACCCTCTTCAATATTCAGCTCTTGAAGTATGGATGCATTTGTTCTTTTCTTTATACAAGATATTCTTAGAAACCGTCTATAACATTTATATTCAAAAGCATTTATGCACTGTCAGCTTGTTTAGTAAGTGTCCAAGTCTCACAGGCATATATTGCAATGGGAAAGATGCATGCTCTTAAAAATCTAGGAATGTACAGTTCTTAAAAATATTCTTACACCTCACCTTTCCTCTTCCACATACCCTACAGAGACTAAACAAGTACTTACCAACAAACAATTTTAAATCTCTGCATTCTACATCATCAGGAAAGTGGTTGGTATTTTTGTAAGATATGTTTGACTTTTTGGATCTGGAGGGAAAACAGTTGACAAATATCACAAAGTGATTTTTTATTCTATAAAGAGTAATATCAAAATTCAAATACACTTCTACTGTACTCAATTAATCTAATCAATATAAAATAAGTATGAAGACATGATTTGTTAATAACAAGCAATGAGAAACTCCCTCTATTTTAGAGTTTGGTGATATAAGTATTATCACACATCATCTTCTTCACTGTGATGGTGGTCTCACTGTGAAGTGGTTAAGCCATCTGCCTTGAGGTCTGAAGGACATTGGTTAGTGTCTGGACTTTGTCATTCGGTTGATGAGTATGTTTTTCTCTGAGACTTGTGGGGATTGTTACTGGAGCTATGGAGTTCATGCTCTCTGTGCAGTTTTCAGCAAGCTGCTCTGTGGAAAGAAACCAAGCCATATGGGGTACACCTGGTGCAATGAAGTTGATCCCCTCACCTGTAAACCCCCTTCGTAAACCACCTTCTTCACGTTTCAAATTGTGCCTGGCAGCAGCACTAGGCTAGGAAGAGATTTAATAAATGGGCTCTCGTGTGTGATGTACATACACAGGTATGCATTTACTCTGTTATACAGTTCATCTATTTAAGGGGTGGCCTTTTTATTATCTTCTATTGTATTTGAGAGACATTGCTTTTTGAGAGCACTGTCTGTATGTAAATGTTATTTGGGCACATATATTCCTTTATGGTCTACCACAGGTATTTTGCCAAATCATTTACTGATATCATCATCATTTCTGATTGTATATTGCTTTCTTCTTCTGCAACCTTTCATCTTCCAATGGAACATAGGCTCTCAGCCAACTGACGCCCTTTGTAAACTTGTTCATGATTGGCTGGATTTTGCAGCTTAAGTATTCTACTATATGAGGTAGCCAATCTCACGCCAACCAACCTTTAGTCACCTCTTATGACAAGCAAGGTAAGTTAATGTCCACTTTAGGCACTAACAGTATTTAGTGGATAGAAAAACTATGTTGTATAATCCTGTTTTAGTGTCTAGTATCAAACACCACACTATAATCTTTTACAATGTATTTAACATTTATGAACTGAAACGATTGTTAAATACTTCTTATCTGCTGCTCCAGTTCTAATCCCTCTAAGTCTCTCTCTGGCCTCTTCATTAAGTCTCCGAGCTAGTTCTTTCTGATGCTGCTGCCTCTTCTCTTCTGATGGTGCTTCAGTCTGGAAAGAAAGCAAATCAGTTAAGATAAATAGCAAAAGCAAATGAAGGAAAACACAACATTTGTCGTCATCTTAAGTGTTCATCGTGAAAGATATGTTGGTTGTGTCCATTTAGAGTGTGACTGTGATATTTAAACTTTTTTTGGTCTATACATCCAACTTGATCATGGCAGTTAGGCATATGTGTTGTATGTCATCAGGTGATTATTGCATAGTTATATATCATATGAATTGAATAAATGCATAATACTTAGGTCCGAAATACTAAGTGTATAGTCACTGATATTGTTTGAAGATGGAGAACATTAACCCCACGGAAGTTTAAGATTTAACAGGAAGTCTCTCTATTTGCATAGTAATGACTAGAATTGCTTAATTGACAATGTTTAGATAAATAAGAGCAATCAAATATTGTTCGTCTAATACAGTATACAAAATGCGTTTTGTTTATTAACTCTATGATTGCTAATAAGCAACTCTTCCGTTATGGCCAACTATAATTTGTTTAATTCACTAAGGTAACACACTGTTTTCAATATAAGTACTGTGATAAATCATTGCCTCGTTACATCTCAATTTGGCTCTCTGCTGGAATAAAGTTCCAGTACAAGTCTTGCACACACTGTTGGTTTCTGAGCTTACATAAGGAAAAGAGATCTCTGCAGCAACTACAGTGGAGACGGTACTCTGCTGGTATAAAGTTCCAGTACCCATCTTGCACACACTGTTCTGAGCTTATGTAAGGGAAAGAGATCTCTGCAACAACTACAGTGGAGACTATACCTTGGTGTCCAGGAGAACAATCTCTACACCAGTATTATTCTGATAGATACAAGTCCTTGTTGGACTCAGACGACCAGAATTCACTGAACTTAAGAGTTAAAGCTTCCTTCCAGGAGATTCACAACAAACCAACCAGATTTCATTTCCATCTTTAATATAGAAATATTTGCAACCAAGATTTCCCATTTTTGAACATTGAACGGGCAATGGTTTGTACAGTCTGCTCTTTACAACCTCCTCCTCCTGCTGATGGATTTTCAACTTGTGCAACACGCGCATGGAACCTCCAATTTGAGAAGGCTAGGTATGTGGTTCACTACCCAGAGGTCATGGTGGTTTATAACACCATCAACATGTTTCTCTTAACAAACTGATCCAGAGAATACAGTCCTTATTGCATTCCAACTTGGTATTTTTCTAGATAGGAGGTAGATGTCAAATATCTAAGTCAATCAGTCTCCCACATCTATCTTCATAAGTCAGTGAAGGATGCTACAGCACTCGATATAATGAAACAGTCAAACATCTAAGTCAATCAGTCTCCCACATCTATCTTCATGAGTTAGTCAGTGAAGGATGTTACAGTACTCGATATAATGAAACAGTCAAATAGAAATTATTATTATTTGTTTTGTATTTTGCGCTCGCTCACTTTGAATTCAAGTGTAGTCCACACACACACTACTTCTAGTAGTGTTGGGCTGAATTGTGTATGTGGATTAGCTTTCCCTATTAACAGTGTCCCTCACCAACAGGCGAACCCTCTCCAACTTCAGAGGTGCTTGTAATTTACATCCTCAAGTCAAGAATGAGAGGACAATATCTTAGTCCAACCCTTTAACTCGACATCAGCACACCGAATGTTTAAGAACACGCGTTCTTATCTATTCGATCATGCTGACCTACTTATTTTTGTTGAAGGCTGTGTGTGTAATGCAACTCATGCATTCGGTAATCAACTCATTGTCCTGAGAATAAACTTTTACATGTCTTTACAACTCATGCATTAGGTAATCAACTTATTGTCCTGAGAATAAACTTTACATGTCTTTACAACTCATGCATTAGGTAATCAACTTATTGTCCTGAGAATAAACTTTACATGTCTTTACAACTCATGCATTAGGTAATCAACTGATTGTCCTGAGAACACACCTTTACATAGAGTGCTAGCCCCATATTGTTATAGACCGATCAGTACTCGGGCCGTGATGTATACCAGCCAGCTTTACTTTCCATGACATATTCTGGCACCCATTTTAGAGATGGAAAACATAAAGATAGCAAGATGTAAGATGACAAACAGAATCACCACACTGGACAAGAAATAACATGATCTCTAAGACTGGTGATCAATGTCAGATGGAAAACATAAAGATAGCAAGATGTAAGATGACAAACAGAATCACCACACTGGACAAGAAATTACATGATCCAAGACTGGTGATCAATGTGAGATGGAAAACATAAAGATAGCAAGATGTAAGATGACAAACAGAATCACCACACTGGACAAGAAATGACATGATCTAAGACTGGTGATCAATGTGAGATGGAAAACATAAAGATAGCAAGATGTAAGATGACAAACAGAATCACCACACTGGACAAGAAATGACATGATCTAAGACTGGTGATCAATGTGAGATGGAAAACATAAAATAGCAAGATGTAAGATGACAAACAGAATCACCACACTGGACAAGAAATAACATGATCTCTAAGACTGGTGATCAATGTGAGATGGAAAACATAAAGATAGCAAGATGTAAGATGACAAACAGAATCACCACACTGGACAAGAAATTACATGATCCAAGACTGGTGATCAATGTGAGATGGAAAACATAAAGATAGCAAGATGTAAGATGACAAACAGAATCACCACACTGGACAAGAAATGACATGATCTAAGACTGGTGATCAATGTGAGATGGAAAACATAAAGATAGCAAGATGTAAGATGACAAACAGAATCACCACACTGGACAAGAAATGACATGATCTAAGACTGGTGATCAATGTGAGATGGAAAACATAAAATAGCAAGATGTAAGATGACAAACAGAATCACCATACTGGACAAGAAATGACATGATCTAAGACTGGTGATCATGTGAGATGGAAAATATAAAGATAGCAAGATGTAAGATGACAAACAGAATCACCACACTGGATAAGAAATGACATGATCCAAGACTGGTGATCATGTGATATGGAAAACCATGGACGCCCACACTTCTTGCCAAGGCAGATGATGATTATGATTTTAGGCTGGGTGGACATGGTAGCCCAGGTCAATTTAAAAAATCTTCCCCGATGAGCATTCAAACCTATGACCACCAGGCTGGCAGGCAAAATGAAAGGATAGAATCCTTCTATTCTGAACAGACACCAATTAACAAAAGCTTGTAGTTTATTCAACATTATTTGTAGTTTATTCAACATTATTTGTAGTTTATTCAACATTATTTGTAGTTTATTCAACATTAATTGTAGTTTATTCAACATTATTTGTAGTTTATTCAACATTATTTGCAGTTTATTCAACATTATTTATGGCATATTAATTGGCCCTACTTTACCATCAACAAAATAATTGTGTTTTCCCTTTAAACTCAAGCACAATGCATCCACATGCTACTACTTGTAGAGCACTGGACTGATTTTTGCATGTGGATTAGCTTTACCTTTCACTAGTGTCCCTCGCCAATAGATGAACCCACTCCGACTTCTGAGGTACTTGTAATTTAAGTCCTCAAGTCAAGGACAAGAAGTCAACATTTTAGTCCAACTGACTAGTGTAGGGGATGAACCTGCTACCTCGGTATCAGCATACCGGAAGTGTAGGAGCAAGTGATCTTATCCATTCAGCCATGCTGACCTCCAATAAAACAAATAAAAATATATGTATTCATGCACAAACATACATATGTATAACCTTACCCGTGTTCGGCTCTCCACCATGGCATTTCGTCTCCCTCTACCTAGCAGGTGCTCTGCTTCTTTCTCTAACTCAATGTCCTCGTCCTCTGCCTGATCCTCTTCATCATCATCCTTAAGAAATATTCCTATGTGTTTTAATCTCTTCCTAGCTGTTGTAAGGACAGTTGCTGGGGAACCCTGAAAATGTTACGGCATCATGAAAAGCAAAATGAAATCCACATTTTCTTTTAAAAAAAGTTAGTTGCACATCCTTTACAGGACGTCACAGTCAACCCCAACATTTTTTTGACTGTTTGTGATTTCTTGGCAAGTTTGTGCTCAATAGTTTGCCATTGCTTTCTGAATGACCGACATTCATATCATTGTATTAAAACCTATGCAAGTTTGTCTGCTTCCAAATCACTTACAGCCGTGTTTTGAATGTGGCATGCGGGATTACAAATTGCGTTCGTAACTCCTTCACCACAGAGTCAGCTTTCTTTACAAGCCATTTCAGAAACATAGAACTTGTAAGCAGATGTGCCAATGTCCTATAACTTAGAAGCCCCTGATGACACTGCACAAATCAAATGTAATATTAGCACACTTAGACATGGTTAACTCATTAACTTCCAGGGATAGCCTCCGCCTCCTCTTTTTTCTTCATTCCTCTTTTGAGGGAAGTGTGTCACACCTACTTATGCACCTGTGTCTGACCATGGCATGCATTTGTGTGTAACATTTGCTTCCTCTAGACAGATTCCATCCAAGGTGCTCGATCTACCTGTGGGTAGGTTTCTTTCTTAACAATTTTGCCATGGGAACCCTCCAGCCTACTCTTTGATATTTGCAATTGCTGAGGTATTTTTAACACGCACAATTTGCACAATAAACTTCCTGTTTATCACTCTTATCCGAGAATACCTGGTATTCGATCTCACTTTATAAGCAATCAGGGGCATGTATGATAATAGAAACTAATGATTCTTGGAAAGCAATATTCTGTGACTGAACCCAATATCTTTTGAGCCTGAGGCAGACACCATGACCTCTTGTCAGCGTCTCACACGCACACAAGCATTCTAACTCCTTCATACGCACTCAAGAAAACATCAGTCGTGCATATGGTTCTTCACACCCTTTATTCAGCCTCACCTGACCATGTTTACAATGTGTACACAGGCGGTGACTTCATTACATATATATATACAAATGCCGCCTTACATACGCTTATAGCACACAGTCAGTTACATAAGTCCTACACTCGCTATCTTCAAACTAGCACTCTTGCAAAAGCTAAACACTCGCTCAGAAAAACAACGGCCTTCCCCTGAAACTGTCTGAGTCCCGTCTGACGTTTTCAGCCTGGTCGGCTGGACTCGTGGTACTGGACCCCGTGCCGTTCGTGACCCTCATGCTGTCATAGCAGTCACGTCGTACTGCAATCCGTCCGTTAGGTTAGGTTATTCAGTGTACTGACGTCTAATCCGTTCAGGGCAGTTTCCTGTGAACTTATGTCCCCTCCTATCACTCAGTCTTGTCCTGCCGGTGTCCTGTTTATGACACGTCAGTGTCCCCACCTTAGTCCTGTCTCCACTCTATCTCCTGTCCTGTCTTATGACCACTCTGTGTCCTGACTTATGTCCTGTCTCTATTCTATCGACTATACGGTCGATGTCCTTACCTGTGTCCTGTATGTCCTGATCTATGTCATTCTGACTCTATTCTGTCCCTTGTCCTCTCTATGTCCTGTACCTACACTCCCAACACCCTGACACCTCTCAACCATGGTTTTCCTCTCCACCCACCAGGGCCGTCTATATAAGTACTTAATTATTTATTCACAATGGCGAGATGCAAAAGCTGCATTTTAGAAAACAAAAAGAATCTTATGCAATAAGTCACTATCACTGAATGTCAAAATAGAGTACTGAAATGTTATATAGAACCTGTCCTATTGTATGGCAATGAATCATGAAGTGTGAACGAACAAATTAACAACTTGAAGCAATGGA
Source organism: Cepaea nemoralis (assembly GCA_014155875.1). Taxonomy (NCBI): domain Eukaryota; kingdom Metazoa; phylum Mollusca; class Gastropoda; order Stylommatophora; family Helicidae; genus Cepaea; species Cepaea nemoralis. Next base: position 248,918 of record JACEFZ010008129.1, read on the forward strand.
GATGTGGTTTCTGAAACATATGCTGCAAATATCTTGGACTGTCAGACTAACTATTAACAAGTTCCTGGAAAAGGCTAATGAAAGTAGAACATTATATACAAATACAAAAAGGAGACAATCAGTGTTCTTTGGTCATGTAATGAGAAAATAGGCAATGGAAAACATCATGTCGAATGAAAAGATCAGTGGTCAAAAATATAGAGGTAAACTGAGAAATTATGTTGGACAGACAGATGGTGGCATGGGGGAATATCATCAACAGAATTGATCCAGAACACCAATGGCAGAAATCTATGGAGACGCATGAATGCAAGTTGGCAGGGCATTCAATGATGATAATAGCAAACTACCGCTCCTGGCTTTAGTTAGTTGCATTTCCTTTACAGGACGTTTGCAGTCAACACCAGAAAGTTTTTGCTGTTGTTGTCTTGGCAAATTTATGTTCAATACTTTGCCATTGCTTTCTTTTCGACCGGCGCCCATAACATTTTGTAAAAACCAGTGCAACGCGGTCTTCTGCCAAATCGCACGCAGCAGTGTTTCAAACATGGGTATGCAGGATTACGAACCGCGCCCGTAACTCCTTTGCCACGGAGACCAGCCCGCTCCTGACATCAAACTTAATTGTTAAAAAATGAAGTGACAATAAATCACAACTTTTCCAAATTCCAATGCAAAGTTTAGAAACATCACAGGAAATTATCTGTTCAAACCTGTGGTGGTTTTTATGGTTGAACATTCTTATTGTTATGTTTGCATTTTCACCTTTAAAATCAACTACTAAATTTTTTATAACTGTTTACAATGGTAACCAGATTTTGGCTAATATAGAAAAGGAAAAAAACCGACAAGACAAAGACATGGAATGGAGTAATAGGAAGCTACATAACCAGCCACGGGTTAAAATATTTGATAATGATGATATACATATATTCCTAAAAAACACAATCTTCCAAAACTAAACACACAAAGCATACCTCATTGACAAGCACAGTGTCTCCCAAAAATAAGGCAACAGTTTTATTGCTCTGCTTCAGATTGGACAAGCCAACGCTGACATTGAATACCATGCCTGTGGATTAGTTACAAATACAAAGCAGAACATAAGACAATGGCGTACACAGAACTGAAACTGGTAAGTAAAGTAACAAGAGGACCCTTGTTAAATGCCTTCACACATCCTGGGTACATGGTGCTGGCCCCATTTTTAGACCAACTGGCACTCATTGGGTGATGTGATCTATTTTGTGTTGGCCGACTTTACCTCCCAGAATATTTCCTGGACCCAGTTTAGGTTGGTTCAATCAAGCAGCCCTGGTCAATTAAAAAAATCCCTGCCTGGATGGGATTTGAACACGTGACCACTGGGCCAGCAGTGCCCAGCTATTGTGCTAGTCACAGCGGCTACCCAAAACTAGATGTGTGACAGAAATACAATAAAACAATAGAATGTCAACAGTCTTTCTTTATTAGCTAACGTCATCTAACAAATGTTGAAGGACCATTAAAAGACAATTAAGCACCATCAAGTTAAACCTTTGAAATGGCTGCAACAAAATACAAATGAAGGAATCATATCTAGACAAGTAACAATAGACATTTAAATCAAAAGGACTGATACAGTAATGCTAAGGATAGCATTTTTTAGTATATAATTATTATGAAGCATAAGTATAAATCTGTTTTTACTTCTACGGTTATTTATAATAAATGTATAAATATATGTATATCTGAAAACATGTAATTTATGAAATTGTTATACTATACAATTATTATGAAGCTTAAGTACAGATCTGTATTTACTTCTACAGTTATTTATAACAATGTATGTATGCATATCTGAAAAAATGTAATTGATAAAATCTTCTCCTTCGCTGCTGTTCTACTAATGTCTACACAAGAGGTTTTCTTCTTCTACCTTTGATCTCCAACAAGAGCACAGACCTTCAACAAACCAGTGCCAAGCACTCCTAATATGGACAAGACAATGACTGGTTGGATTTTGCACCTTGAGTTTTCCACAGGATGAGGTAGCCAGTCACATGTCAACCCTACCCATGTATTAGTAGGCAAGTGAACTAACCATTGTGCCACAATAACCCTGAAACTTCCGAAGCATAGAGCATGATTAAGCCCAAGTGAATGAAAAGACTAATGAACATAGGTAACTGCACTATTATCATTTTCCACTTACCTTTTTTGGCTGGTGCTCTTGTCTTTGGGGCAATCAGCAAAGATGCTTCTCTGAACTCAATGCCCATAGCAAACCCAAAACTTGCAATCAGGTTGTTTTCAAGTTCTGGATGATCTTTTTTGACAACTGCCAGACCAGCACTGTAGACATCACTCAGTTTGACACCTATTCAATATAAAGTGGAGTGTAAATGCCAGGTTATTTAGCTCAGACCGGTATTGAGTTGAGTCAAGTTGAGTCAAGAACCGACATTGCACTCAGGGCATTCCCAAAAGCGCTCAGTCCTCATCTTCAACAGCCAGCAAAGAATTCCAATATTAATGGTGCCAGGTAAAATCTGATTACATGTTCTTCTTGCTTTACCTATGAGTGACGACTGTCTGACAGATCCTTTGACCAGCCCTGCTACCGCATTCTCTCAAGATCATGACAGTCTATCTGTTCTTCTGCATTATTCACACGCTCCCAGAGGGCCTTCACTACATCTGCCTTAACATGCATCAAATCACCCCTCAATGATGCAGCACCAGCCAATCTGTCTGCCTGTCCATTTCCAACAAGACCAGAGTGTCCTGGAGAAAAGATCTAGCAAATTCTCACAACCTACAACATCTGAATTGATGCATACCATTCAGCACAAAGCATGCCAGTCTTCACCTTTATCAGCATGCTTTGTGAATTAGTCACAATCACAACATGCTTATACAGTTTTTTTTCTCCAACCAGTGGAAAACTGTCTCTATTTCTTTTCTCCATATAATTATGTCTCCCTCTAATTCTGTTGCCCACTGGGATCTAGACAAAGGACATTCTAATTATACTATTAACACCTTTTTCGCAATGTGTACGACAGGTGGACAATGTTGTCGGCAACATCCAGATCAAGCACCTGCTCTATCAGAGTCCACTGAATTTCATTACTGGTTGTAGTTTTTGTTTTCCTAATCCAGTCTATTGTATTAGTCTGTTATTTAAGACTAATAAAGATAACAAAAGCCATCCCTGTCACACTCTTGTTCTTATTTCAAATGTATTTGTTAGTTTTCCCACACAAAGAACTCTGCATTTTATGTCACTGTCTGTTTCCTTTCACAAATTATTGATCTTATTGATCTTCTGAGAAAAGAGGCAAACTCGCAAACTCCCTTTGGCCAGATTTTTTCATCCTAAACCTATGACTGGCCTAGCAAACCAGCAAGGAATGTTTTCCTGCTTGAAGAAATAATGAAAAGAATATTCGGGAATAATAGAATCCATAGGAATCACATAATATAAAGCCTACAGCGGGCACTCTCCCGCTGTTTATGCTTTATCTTGACAACGCAAAGTACAAGAGGAACAAGATGAGATGAAACTGTTAAATCAGTACTGTTGTATGAGTCATAAGCATGGAGAAATTGTAAGACAAGAGCTAATAAACTACCAACATTCTTTAACTAGTGCCTGTGTAGATTTGAAGGACTAAAATGGCACGACACTGGCACTCAATAGGACACACACTGAGAAAACCTGATAATAGTAAAGCTAGGAAGTCCCTTTTCTGGAACCCCCATGGTAAGTAGTGTAAAGCTAGGAAGTCCCTTCTCTGGAACCCCCATGGTAAGTAGTGTAAAGCTAGGAAGTCCCTTCTCTGGAACCCCCATGGTAAGTAGTGTAAAGCTAGGAAGTCCCTTCTCTGGAACCCCCATGGTAAGTAGTGTAAAGCTAGGAAGTCCCTTCTCTGGAACCCCCATGGTAAGTAGTGTAAAGCTAGAAAGTCCCTTCTCTGGAACTCCCATGGTAAGTAGTAAGCAAAATAGAGGGAGACTTAAAAATACAAAGAAATAAGAACAGGAGCAGTGATTAATAACATGTGGAGGACATGGAGGGACCTCAGGAGTTAGCAAATGATTGAATGCGTTGGCCTGAGTTGGCTGGGGATCTATACTCCACTGGGGAATAATGGACAGAAGAAGAAAGGGGGGACTGGCACTACCCAGATTACTTCCAAAGTAGGTAATAGGCTCTATACATCTGTTGGCATCATAATTATCATCATCAAGTGCCATGCCAGCTGGCGTAGGCGTTCATGTATCTCCACATATCTCGGACTTCGGTGATATTCCTCCATGCCATCGTCTCAATTTCTTTACTACCAATTTTGCAAACAACAGCCTTTTAACAGTGTATCTTGCACACAATTCCACCTGCTTTTTGCCTTTATCCAAGAAGGCTAGGTATCCAATCAAAGCTAAATGAAAAGAAACATTCAGTACAAAGCATGGGGGGAAAATCTTGAAGAATGATATCAACTGCAGTTGCAAAATCATGGACATGACACAGAAGTTCAACCCACCATGTTGAAGCTTGGCGATGACCTCCTCCTCAATCTGAACCAGAAACTCATATATTTTCTGCACAGGTTCTGCTGGATTGACAAGCAGTGTGCGGACTATGTTAGAGCAGTAGGACTTATAGCGGACCCCCATTGCGCAGACAATGGCATCAAACTGTATGTTACTTTCATCACTGCAACAAAAAGAGGCAACCTATGAGAATTAAGAAACTGATTAAAATATTTGTCATGGTAAAATGAGTTACTCAGCACAGTTTCGTCAAGCCTGTGATTAAGACATTGGTTAAAATAAATGTCATTATAAAGTTAGTTTAATAGCTGTATCGTCAACTTGTGATCAAGACACTAAACAAAATATCTGTCTTGATAAGGTGACAAGCAGTTTCATCAAGCCTGTGGTCTGGTGTATCCAATTTACACAAGCATTTCTTTCTCCACCGGCTCTGTGGCAAAGGGGTACAGACACAGTACGTAATCCCACATACTCTGTTCCAAATACAGCTGTGGACGATATCGCAGTAGACCACTTGCGTTATTTTGATAAAATGGTATGAGTGCCAGTCATTCAGATAGCAATGGCAAACTTCTGAAACTTGCCAATAAATAACATACAGCCAGAAATTGCTGGGGTTGACTGTGATATACTGTAAAGGATACGCAACTAATTTGTGTGCCTTGCCTAGCTTTTGACTGTTCCCAGTCTACCTGCAAGACTAAAGTTTTTTTGTCTTCTTTTTATTAGTTGCTCTCCTTTGATATGTCCAACTTAAGGGTCCTTGCCATAAGTTACACTACTGTCAGCACAGCTATTTGGGTCAATGGGAGGAGCAAGACCCTCTACTGTTATCTCAGCGCCCTGCCCTGTTCATTACCGAAGTAGATACACAGAATATGTTGCAGTTGAAGAATTAACACTGAAATCCTGAAAATATTCTTCTCTAGCATTATCTGTGAATTGTCACGTTACATTTTGTAGTGATCAACCAACTTTGAGTTTTTGGAAAAATCCATGACCGCGTATATTGAAATTTCTCAATTTTGAGCTATCTTCCCAAATAAATTGCTTCAGTAGGGCAGATTATTACTTTTATGGTCTTGGCTAGTGTCAGCACATTGTTCTAGACTAATTCCTAGTGATCCAGCAAGTTTGATTTTTTGTGGAAAAATCCACGACCGGCGACGTGTTGAAATGTCTCAATTTTGAGCTATCACTACAGGACAACATTGGTTTGATTTTCTGAAATGTCGCCTCCCATTACTAACTGCGAAGCCATTAGATGGATTATTCAAGCTGAAGTGTAAAATGTCAGTACAGGATTATCGATTGAGAATTTAGACAAATGACATTACTGTGCGAATATGTGTATATTTCAGCTTGAAGAATTTATCTAGTTATTTTACTTTATGTTGTGTGAATTCCGCAGTATGTACCTGATGAGATGTAGCACAATATGCCAGGCAATAAATCGTGCAATCTCATGTTTGTGTCTTCGTTATTCAAAATCTTAATTTTCCCCAACAAATTGCCCCAGAAGGGCAATATTACTTTTATGGCCATATCTAGTGTCAGCACATTGTTTGAAACTAATTTCCTAGTGATCAATCAACTCTGATTGTTTGGAAAAATCCATGACCACGAGTATGTTGAAATTTCTAAATTTTGAGCTATCTCATTTTTTTCCCAAAAATATTGCTCCAGTATGGCCAATTATTACTGTTATGGTCATATCCTGTGTCAGCACATTGTTTTAGACGTATTTTGTGGCAATCAGCCAACTTTGATTGTTTGAAAAAATTCATGACCAGCTGTATGACAAAATTCCACAATTTTGAGCTAGGTCTATTTTTGCAAGAAATTTGGTACAAAATGACATTTATGCATATAAATTTTAAAATCTAGCGTAAAAACATTGGTTTAGACTAATTTCTAAGCGATCAGTCAACTTTGCATTGTTTGAAAATTATGGGGGGAAAACCCAGTGCAATGAAGTTCCTGTCGACTTTTAAGCAACTTTTTTTGAAAAATTTCATCACCGGTCGTATGACAAAATTTCTCAATTTTAAGCTAGATACATTTTTGCAAGAAATTTGTTACAAAATAACATTTATGCACATAAATTTAAAAATCTAGTGTAAACACACTGTTTTAGACTAATTCGTAAGTGATAAGTCAACTTTGCATTGTTTGAAAATTTCATGGCTGGCCGTATGACAAAATTCCTCAATTTTGAGCTAGGTCCATACTTGCAAGAACTTTGTGACAAAATAACATTTATGCACATAAATTAATAAACCTAGTGCAAACACATTGTCTGTAAACTTCACGTGCATATTCTGATTGTTCTTTGTAATCTGACTGGCCACCCTTTTAAGAAACATACCAGCAGAAGCTTTCAATATATGAAATCATTAAGCACTTTGACACTGGCAGTTTTTTTTATAATGAATTATTTTTGGGTATGATCAAAGAAACTCAACAATGCAATTCTCCTCCATGATCTCTCAGTAGTTGATTGAATTCCCACTCTTCTTCTTGTACAAAGATGAAACATAGGTGTGCATATATAAATGGTACAAACTATAAAATTTTGTGTCAATCGAAAATGGAAATCATTAAGAGTGAGATATATAAATCTCTGACTTAACCAAATTTTTAAAATCAGAAAACCTATGCACAATTGCATATTTATTGTATATGTTGTAGAGGGAAAGCAAACCCAGCTTGAAGTCAGACTTGCCATGCTGAAATTTTACATGCGTCATGCTGAAGTTTTATACGTGCCATGTTAAAGTCAGACATGTGCCATGCTGAAGTCATATGCAATGCTGAAGTCTGACTTGCTGGTCAACAAATATATATATATCACAGCTTTACTGCAAACGCACACAACACACACATCCTTTACAGAGAGAACAAGGCAGAAGGTGAAAATAATCTGATATTGCAGAAATATATAAACAGCTTAAGACCTATGTCCCATAACTTTTATGAGGTACAGATTGTATTAATTACTTGCTGAGTGGATGTCATCTGCAGACTGACCGTTCCTGGTCTGTGCAGTGAGCGGCCAGTGGCAAACGAAATGCCCAATACATGGAAGTGAGGAATTAAAGCAGCATTGAGCAGGACGTGGCAATTCCTTGGGTGAGCCCAGTCTCAGAGCAATATGTGCCAGCTCTGCAATTATGGAAGACCCCTTAGTTCATTAGTTAGTTAGTTGACAGACCATCCTCATTGCACATCGAACCATTCAGTCCATAAGTGCTTGGATCCCCTCCTCAGCAAATCCCTGCAGCGTGTAGCGGCTAACGACGCCAGTTCTGTGTTGGTTTATTAATCTTCTTTGGCTTCCAGCGTAGTGGTCTTGTTTGGCCTCTCCTCTTTTAATTTGCTGTTCTCGCAATCTGACCATGGTTGTAGATTCACAGTCATCACTTGGTTCTCACAAAAGTCTTACTTCTCGTAGAGCATTCAGAATGTCAGCCTGGTCCATGGTGAGTTCGCTCTCCACATTAGTCTTACCTGTGGGCTTGTCAACCCGCTCATTTCCTTGTACTCACGCATGCCCTGGCACAAAGATAAACTAATCTTTGTAAGCCGAGACCGCTCCAGAGACAGCAACCACTCTCTTCGGATCCACCCCATCTCTATCCTCTTGAGCATGTTCATTGAGTCGCAAAGGAAACATGCCCTATTGAATGTCTGTTTTTCGAGCCATGTTATTGCTTTACTCACTGCCATGACTTCCATAGTCAGGCTACTTGTGGGCTCAACAAAAGCACCAGAGTCCTCCTTCACAATTCTCCCTCCGGCCTGCGACATAAAGGTCCATGAGCTTCTCACATGTCGGACGACCGACCCATCTGTGTAAATGACAGCATCACCGTCTAACGAATTCTCGAAAATCAACGCTTGTATTTCTGCCTCCACAGCAGCCGGATTTTCTTGTCTGCATTTTCTGCCTAGTTGGATGCAAACTGAAAAGGACGTACAGAAATCTGATGGCACTTGCACCCATTCCTCGCCAGGTTCTACACACCTGTTGAAGAATGTCGTCAGCTTGACCCATCCACAACCTTCTTCTTTTTAACCTGCAGCCCTTCACCTTCCTAATTTCACTATGCAGTGGATGTTGTGTGTTTGCGTTAACTCTGAGGTAGGCACATGCTCTACAAATTTGTAGTCTGTCTTCAATGGTTGGAAAATCAAGAAGGTAGTGCATCGACCTGCATGCTGTATCTCTTGTACATCCAAGAATAATGCACATAGCTTCGTTTTGTATCCTTTCTATCTGCTTATGGCTGAGAGTCAGGATCGCCATCGCATACTCAAAAACAGACATGACCAGCCCCTCATACAGGAAGCATAGATGGCGCTGCTCACAGTTTGCTGCCGCCATCCGCATTGCAGCCAAACTTCACTTGGCCTTTGTTATCACCTGATCTATGTGCTCATTATAAGCAAGGCTTCAATCTAAACGTATCCCTAGGTAATTCATTGCCTGTGTTCTTTCCACTGTTGCCTTTGTTGGGTTGACCATTGCCCCAGCTTCAGCACACCAAGTACTTATGCAATTGAGTTCAGTTTGCAGATCCACAGCAACCTGATCTCTATCCTTACACCCCCTCCCTTCTGGATACTGGTGAATGCCTATGGTCTAGCCCTGCCTTCCATTGAGGGTTGACCGTGATGTCTTTGACTGTTCTAACTTGACCAGCTGAGATTTAGATGACACCACAACAGGAAGAGTCTAATGTCCCTCGAAATCCCAGGAAGGCAAACCCATAAAAATGCCAGCAGAAGTCAGATGTGCCAGCTTAAGGGTGCAAATAAATTGGCACAGCACAAAAACGTCAGAGTGAAATGTCCCTAGTGCCCGGAATCTGACTATCTTGTCTTCCGCCCGGAACAGCTCTGACCATCTAGTTTTCCGGGCACAGCGTCCGTACATGTCCGAACCAAAAGCTCGCCAACTGGAAGTCGTCTGCAGACAGACCGTTCCTGGTAGGTGCAGGAGCGGCCTGTGGCGCACCAAATACCCAATACATGGAAGTGAGGAATCAAAGCAGCCATGTGCAGGGTGTGGCGATTCCTGGGGTGAGCCCAGCACCAGAGCGCTATGTGTGGGCTCTGCAATTATGGAAGCCTCCCCGGATGCAGAAAATGCCATGGACTGCTCCTGCCTTCCCTTGAGGTCTGATAGGGAAGTCTCTGACCGTTCTAACTAGACCAGCTGGAATGTGGACGGCACCACAACAGTGAGAGTCCCCCAATAATGCTAACCTGAACAAAAATGCACGCTAAAATCAGATGTGTTGGCCTAAAGGTTGGCCCAAGAGTGCCTAACTTAGACACACTCAAATTACGTCTGAAAAAACACTCTGGATGAATGCAGAAGAAGTATTAATTAATTTTTGGTGTGGGTAAGAGTATGCTCACCTTGTGGTACTAAACTTCAGGCTGTACTTTCCCCCACTCTGAATTATAGCTGGGTAGCAAACGTCAAGTTGGCTGGCATCTACACTTGAGATGTATTTCTTGTTCTGTAAGGCCTGTTCAACACCATCTGACAGCTTTGAGTGCTTTACTTTCTGAAGAATGACAAAGTTCACAATGTCTATAAGCATTGCTGATGGTAGCTAAACTCAATGACTTTTTATGGGGTCCCAGGCAATAGTTATTTCAAGAAAATAATATGAATCATAAGTAATTAATAGTGGTCAGCATGGCTGAATGGATACAAGCTCTAGCACTTAAACTTTTGGTGTGCTGATGCTGAGGTTTAACCCCTAGTCAGTTGGACTAAAATGTTCTTGACTTGGGGACATAAATTAGTGTGTTTGAATGATGATGAGGGACATTGGTAATAGGGGAAGCTAATCCACATGCAAAAATCAGTCCAGTGCACTAAAAGTAGTAGCCCGTGTATGGACTACGCTTGAGTTCAAAGTATGCAAATGTAAAAAAAAAAAATAAAAAATAAAAAGTCATTAATGTAGCAACTAACTGAGGCTGAAAGGGTTAAGGTAACAATAACAACTAACCATTGTTTAATGAGTTAAACTAATAACTAAAATAGGATATGTAGAGGGACAAACAAAACACAGTGGGTAAAAGTATTAACTGCTAGGAATGAAGGAGGACCAAGGCTGCTCTTCATCTCCGTATGGAGCATGTTTGGCAGACACTAGCTTGACAACAAAGGGAGGATCCAACATGATCTCTGCTGTAATGAAGTCTGCAAAGTGTGCATCCTGTGAGACTTCAAGAGTCACAGCAATTCCCTGTGATGATGATGCTGGGAAATCAGTACTGAAGTCTTACACACACTGCAGGGAAAGCTTACAAGTGTGCTCAGAATAAGTGTGTTACTTGACTACTGGCATGGAACTAAGTCATCAATATCATTATGTGTCTTATCAAATGACACAGGTGTTCATACATAGACAAAGAGCTTGGTCTCTGGTGCTCTAAATCAATTCTCTCTCTCTTGCTCTCTCTGTGTGCGTGTGTGTGTATGTGTGTGTGCCTGTGAGTACATGCGTGTGCTTTTTGTTTGTTTTTTAAGCTCGCTCGCTTTGAACTCAAGCAGAGTCCATACACACTACTTCTAGTAGTGCTGGACTGAATATTTTGTGTGTGGATTAGTTTTCCCAATTAACAGTGTCCCTCACCATCAGGCAAACCCACTCTAACTTCAGAGGTACTTGTAATTTACGTCCCCAAGTCAAAGACGATAGGTCAACATTTTAGTCCAACTGTCTGGTTTAGGGTTTCGTCGTCTTCTGCTGCATTCATCCCGAGTCTTTTTTCGGACATGATTGCATTGTGCCTGTTTACAGCAGAGCTGCAATACTTGCACCTTTCCGCTGACACATCTGACTTCTGCGGGGTTTAGGGTTTGAACCCCTTACCTCAGCATCACCACACCAGATGATAAGAACACGAGTTCTTATCCATTCAGCTATGCTAACCTACATAAATGCTATATAGATGATATAAACCTGAATGGGTACTCCACAGGATTTATAAAGCGCCACTGCCAACAGCCCAAACCAAAACCAGACGAAACAACAGTCCCTAAACTCAAGGTATTCATCCAGCTAACCTTTCGAGGGGATGACATAATGCAACGTCTACAAGACCGGCTCATTGCAGCAGTCGGCCGAACATTCTGTACTGCAACTCCAGTCATTAGGTACAGAACCACACTGATTCCCACTCCAGCAGTAAAAGAACCTGTTCCTCTGTACGCCAAAAACAATTGCATTTACCAATTCACATGTAGGTGCCGGTCTACCCACACCTGCAGAACAGAGCGGCAGTTGAACAACAGAGGTGCTAAACACATACCTAAATAGATTGACAAGATATTACACACAAACAATGGCAGCCTAGTGAGGCCGACACACTGGAAGCTTCCCGCTTCATCAATCGCAAGGCATGTGTTGGAAAGCGGCCATGTGATTGAAAGAGACAGAGCCTTTTGCATGTTGTTTAACACACAAAATATTAGCTTGTTAAAGTTTGCAGCAGCCATAATGATTAAGCTGCACAAGCCAGTTTTGTGCAAACAGAAAGACATGTTAGTCAGTTTAAAATTGCCGTGGTAGACAATTGACATTACTGTGCAAACATGTGTATATTTCAGCTTGCAGGATTTATTTAATTTTACTTTGTTGTGTGAATTCTGCAGTATGTACCTGACGAGATGCAGCGAAATATGCCAGGCAATAAATTGTGTAATTTATTGTTTGTATCTTCGTTATTCAAATTCACTACGGGAAAATATTGTTTTGAATTCTATTGATATTAGTACTCCATGTCTTAGCTCTCTTAGGCAATCATTAATCATTTCTCTACGTCTCCCTCTGCCTCAACTTACGCCGATCTTCCCTATCATCACAATATTTTGTAATATTTCTCTTCTCATAAAAAAAAAAATGATAGCACCATGTTCTTTATATATAACATCACATTCAACCTCTGAATTATTTGGCTGTTTGTCATTTACTAGGCAAGTTCACGTTCAGTAGTTTGCTATTGCTTTCTGAACGACCGACTCTCATTCTACTGTATGAAAACTAGCGCAGACGGACTGCTTCCAAATCACCTGCAGCTGTGTTTCTAACATGGTGTATTACGTAACTGAAAAACATTGTCTTTTTCTTGAAGTTGCATATGTTTTACTTTCATTAGCTTTTACCAGGCACTTTTTATTTATCTGGCAATTCAAGATATTTACGACATTTGTCTCATAAATCATATTTCTGTTGCTTCCAAACTATTCCAAGTCTTTTCACATTCCATGATTCACTCATCATATGCCATGCCGATAAGCATGGGTGGTCATGTTTCACCATATCACAAGCCATATGGCCAAGCCATCCAGATATTTACTTCTCTGCCTTCTCCATGTTCTTTTCCCTTCAATCTTGCCAGTTGTCACAAGTTCTCAAGTTTCTTTCTTCTCACAATATGCCCAACAAATCTTGACCGTCGTTTCACACACTACAAAATACAGGTTCTATGTAGTACCTCAACAATTTTTTTCTCATTGCAATCGATATCTTTTAATTGATCTTTATATTTTTCATCTTACAAAAGGCAACCTTTGCCATAGTGATTCTTGTTCTAATCTCTTCAAGACAACTCTTATCAGATGTTATGACTGATTTATTTAGTTGTTGGATGACTGTTGTGAGATAGTTGTACTGATTTACTTGCTTAAGAATATTCCAATTTACCCATATATTATACTGCCATACAACAAAACAGGTTATTTATAAGATTTCAGTACTCTCTTTCTGACATTTAATGCCATTGACTTATAATACAAGATATTTTTCATCTTCTGAAATACAGCTTCCAGTTGGCCTATTCTGCTCTTCATATCTTAGCTAAGTCATCATCAACCCCTTTATTTTCAAGTCATAGAATGAACAACTCAAAATAATTAGGATCAAAAACAAATAAACAACAAACTGACTGAAGATTTACATATTTTAATTCAGACACAGTATGTATTTCATCTGACAGTTAATCAATTACTTAGGTAACATCAAAGCTATTGTTCATGTCCATTCTGGTTACCTTATCGGCATCAATAATCTCCATTATCTGCTCCTTCAGATATTTACTGAATACATCACATGTCACTTGACATGCTTTCTGTATTGTCTTCACTTCGGCTTCTTCCTTCGGAGCCATAATGTAAGCGAATTGAGATGATACATCCACCTGCACAGAAGCGGGAAAATAATAGCTGATAAGTTGATACTTCATCTGCACAAATAATTATAATCTCATGACTGATGCCACCAAAGATACATGAAAATTCTAAGGCTCTCATTACATTATGATGATGTTAAAAAGTTCCTTTTATCTACGACTTCTTTTCTCTACTGGCGTAAAGGTAAGGTCGCATTTTAATGGCTTGGCGTGCTATCACCTAGTTCAGAACAAGACTTTATTCATAAGACACCATGTTTTATGATAAGAATTAACCAGTTCTCTTTCTCACTGTCATTTCCTTCTTGAACTCACAGCAAAGTCACATAGTCTCTTTTACAGCTTGGTGAGGTTTTAGTGAGTTGCCATCAGTGATGCTTAGAAGCATTGTGAGCTTTGTCAATCTTCAGAAAGTGAAGAACACAAAGCTGCCATATGGTGTGGGCAGACCTTTCAGAACAAGAAATACCACTCATGTATATATGCCAGCGAACTTGCTGAAAAACCATGACCTATTTTAACCCAGCCACTGTGGCCACAGGTGTAAACTATTTTAGTTTGGGACTGAAGATGCAGCAACCACTGACTCATAGCTTGTCTGCTTACATCAAGTTCAGTGAAAAACAGTTGATGCAGGTGTTAATCCACATCCAAGCAAACAGATTCTTCTTCTTCTTCTTCGTTCATCCGGAGTTTTTTTTCGGATGTGATTGCGTTGTGCCTGTTTACAGCAGAGCTGCGTTCTTGCGCCGTTAGGCCGACACATCCGACTTCTGCGGGCATTTGTTGACCGGGTTAACCTTCCCGGGGGTTTCTTAGGACGTTTGACTCTCACTGTTGTGGTGTTATCCCCCATCCCAGCTGGTCCATATAGAACAGCCAAAGATCCTGGTCAGCCCTCAAGGGAAGGCAGGGGCAGACCATGGGCATTCCCCGCCATCCAAGGAGGCTTCCATACTTGCAGAGCCGATACATAGCGCTCTGGTACTGGGCTCACCCTAGGAATCGTCACGTCCTGCACATGGCTGCTTAGCCTCACTTCCGTATATTGGGCCTTCCGTTCACCATAGGCTGTTCTTCCGGAAACCAGAAGTATGCAGTCTGCAGATGACATCCACACAGTGAGCTTTCGATTCGGACTTTCCATGTAATGGATTTGCTAGCCAAGCAATATTCCATTTTGTGCCACTAGGACACTTCTCCACCTTTTATGAAGCCCACACAGTGGGCTTTTGATTCGGACTTTCCACGTAATGGATTTGCTATCCAAGCAATATTCCATTTCATGCCTCTGGGTCTTCATGCACCTTTAAATGTCAACCTGTATATAGTTAAAGTAATCTGCGGTCAACTTTAGCTTGTTGATATCTCCATAGAGCTTGTCCTCAAATGAAGCAGGTGTGGGCCAAAATATCTTTCTCTGTTCTGCATACGTTGGGCAATCCTGCAGCAAATGTTTTGCTGTCATTTTTCCAGTTCTACAATTACATTCATCGGTATCTCCTATCTTTAGTTTATTGAACAAGTGGTATTTCAGTCTGTTATGTCCTGTGCGGAGCCTGAAGATTGCTACTTGTTCTCTTCGGTCGAGTTTGTAATATGCATCATCCTTCTGATGGCCTGGATGCTCTGATTCCCATTTGGTTCTATAAGTGCTTTTTATCAACCTCTTTGCCTCATTATAGGTTATGTCTATGTCAGGCTGTGGTAGTCGTCCGCCCTCTTTTGCCAGTCTGTCAGCCTCTTCGTTTCCAGGTATACTGCAATGTGATGGGATCCACTGTATTACAACTTTTTTGGATTTCTGGCATAGACCATGGAGTGCTGCTCTTAGGTCAGTTAGTTCTGTGCTGTTATTGCTCTTCAGTATTGAGACAGCTGACTTTGCATCTGTGAAGATAGCTATTTGCTTCTCTTTATTTTCCTCCATCAGGAGCATTTCTGCTGCAGTTTTCAGAGCCTCTACCTCCGCTTTGAAGTTACTTGAAAATTTTCCAGTTGCCATTGAATGTGTTTTTTTCGCTCCATTTTTTAAATTTAGGAGAATTCCTCCTCCTCCATTCTCTATTGAATTTTTGGCTGATCCATCTGTATATGCATGGGTCCAATTCCTGCTTGGGTAATGTTCTTTTATGTAGTTTAGGGTTATTTTTCTTCTTTCGTTTTCATGCTGAGTGTTCTTTTTCTCAATACCAGGAATGTTTTCTATCATCTCAGGCAGTTGCTGCTGTCTCCAAGCTGGGAACTTGTGTGCATTGTGTATGGGCTTGACTGTTGATATGTTAAGAATAGGATCTGACCTAATCCTTCGTTTTGCAGTTTCTACAAAGTTGCTACGCTTCAGTCTTCCCTTTCCAAAACCATTAAATCTGTTGTACATAGGGTGGTCTGTCAATCTTCTAAATTTTTCTGCTTGTTGCTGGGCTCTGCTATCTCTTCTATCCTGCATTGGTTGTAAACAAGTGATCTTTTCTAATTCATTAATAGGCGTTGTCTTCAGGCTTCCAGTTATGATTCGCATTCCTTGATTTTGGACTCTACTTATTTTGTTAAAGTTTGACTTAGCTGCTGTTGCCCAAGCTGCAATGCCATATTCCAGTACTGGCCTCACCCGTCCAGTATATAACTTCTTGAGAACTTTCTCATCTGCTCCCCATGTTGTACCAGCAAGCTTTTTCATGATTGCCATTCTTTGCCTTGCTCTTGTTCGATTTTTCTCAACCTGTGTCTTCCATGTCAGGCGACGATCAAAGGTGACTCCTAGATAGTTTGGATTTTCTTCATGGCGCAATATTTTTCCATTCAATACCAGCTTAGGTTGCTGAGTTTTAGTTGAGAGGGAGAACACTGTGCATGTTGTTTTCTCCTCACTTATCTTCACTAGCCATGATTTTGACCAGTCCTCTAGCGCTAATAGGGCTTGCTGTATTCTGCTGTTAGCTGTACTAATATATTCTTCAGATGTCCATATGGCTAGGTCATCTGCAAAGGATGATGTGTGTACTCTGGCTGGAAAATTTTCCGTGATGTCGTTTATATATGCTAGGAATAATGTTGGTGAAAGAACTCCTCCTTGGGGGACACCTTGCTCCAACAGCATCATTTTGCTGGTTTGTTCCTTGTACTTTTGTCCTGGCAGTTCTGTTCTCAAGGTAGTGGCTGATCCATTTGTACATTTTCCCGCAAACATGCATTTTTTGCAGTTTTACTTTCAGTCCTTCCTTCCATACTTTATCAAATGCTTTTTCTAAATCTATCCAGACTGCTAGTGTGTGCTTTTTCTCTTGGAAGGCATCCTCTATTTCCTGAGCTATATAGGTTATTTGATCTTCAGTAGATCTGTACTTTCTGAATCCTGCTTGGTGAGGTGTTAAGAGTTGGTTTTCTTCCAGATGCCATGTTAGCCTGCCATTGATAATGCGTTCCATTAATTTTCCTACACAGCTAAGAAGACTGATAGGTCGATAGCCATTTGGTTCTTCCAGGTCTTTTCCTTTCTTTGGGACTGGTATTAGTATAGCTTCCTTCCATGCCTGTGGGACTATTCCCCTCTTCCAGCTGTAATTTAGGACTGCTAGTAGTTTCTTTTTTGCCTTAGTGCCTAGTCCTATTAGCATTTCATTTGTGATTCCATCCTTTCCTGGTGATGTCTTCTTTTTTAGGGTATTCATTGCCTGTTCCATTTCTTCCATTGTTCAGATTTGCCATCATATATTCTGCTGCTGTCTCTGTATATGTATGATGTATCTGTTTATCTTTGATTGCTTTCTTCTGTTCGGCTGTAATATCAATGTGGTTTGCACTGGCATAGTGTTCCATTAGTGCATTTGCAGCCTTTTTTCCTGTAAGCAAGGCATTTCCTTGTTTAATTGTTATTTGTTTGTTTCTAGGTCCTTCATTGTTCATGGCTTTCACTAGTTTCCATAGTTTGTTTCCATCCCTGTCAAAATTCAGGTTTTCTGTTTTTTTCCTCCAACAATCTCTTGTTGTTTGATTTACTGTTCTTTTATATTTTGCTGAGATGGCTTTGAGAGAGATGTTCGCTTCAGTTGTTTGTTCTCTCTCTGCGGTCTTCCTAGCATCTTCAACTTTGTCCTCCAAAAATTGTAGTTCTTCAGTCCAGTATGGTTTGTAATTTTTCCTTGCTCCTCTTGGAATAGACTCAGTGGCCGCCTGTATTATTGCTCTGTTTAGACTTTCCACCATTTGCTTCATGTTAGTATGGCAAATATGTCCCAATCTGCTCGTTTGTAATTCCAACGGGGCAAAGGCTTTTGCTCCTGTGGAACATACTCCATATTTATTACAAGCTTGATTGGTCTGTGGTCACTACCTGCTAATTGGTCCAGCACATGGCGATCGATTTTGTGGAGGATGTCTCCTGTGCAGAAAGCTAAGTCTGGAGTAGAAGTGGTAATCCATCTTCTGGAGTAGAAGCTCGGTGTGTCATCCGCTTTGTTAAGTAGATGGAGATTTGAGTCTATTTCCCAGTCCTCCACTTCATCTCCTCTTTTGTCAGTATCAGGGTATCCCCATCTTTCTGAACGGCTATTAAAGTCTCCGACAACAATGCAATTTGTGTCAGTTATTTCCATGTTTGAGAGTGTAAGATCCTTATCTGCCGGGCTATATAGATTGTAAATTCTTATTTTCACGTCCTTTATCATTATATCAACACCTATAATTTCCGTTTGGTTGTCAGAGATCACAGATACTTCACTGCAAGGTATTGTATTTCGTGTAAGTATTACAACTCCTCCTTTGTGTCCTTCGCGGTCGAAACGTGTGGCCTGATATCCCTCGACTGAAAATGTGCGATTGGCGTTGAGGTGTGTCTCTTGAATGCATGCCACATCTATTCTATCTTTATGAAGACGCTGTGTTAGGGAGGCTTTCTTGTTATAAACTCCTTCTGCATTCCATTGTAGTATGTTGAGTGTCCGGGGTGTTTGGTCAATAGCTCTTAACCTACTCCTCTGTGCCTTGACTCCACAGCACAGGGGAAGGTGACCACCAGTAGTCATGGGTGGACCCCCTCGAGGCAGGGGGCCCGGCACTATCACCGCCTGATGGGACTTCACGGGATTAGCACCATAACGATTAATTTTCATCTGTCGCATCATGAAATGATAAAGTTACGTTGCACTTCTTTGTCAAGCCTGTGGCTCAGTACATCCGATTTCGACAAGCATTTGTTCGGGATGCTTTCCCTAGCCTTTGACTGTCCCCAGTCTACCTACAAGGCAGCAGGTTTGTGCGTCACTTCGTCTGGTCCCTCGCCCTTGACCTGTCCGACATGGGTGACCCTACCAGTAGCTGTGCTACCGTCGGCATAGCTCTTGGGGTCATTGGAACGCTCAAGCCCCTCTACCTCGTCAAGGTGGACGCACGGCAGAGGGGAGCAAACAGATTCAACAGACAAACTGTAACTGAAGAACTAAATGTCATAGACAACACACTGTAACTGAATAACAAACTGTAACACAGATTTGGAAAAAAAAAAAAAAAAAAAATTGTCAGGTAAATTTAACTGAATAACTAAGTGCCAATACTTCCAAACTAACCTTTCCAAAGCCCGCAGCCTTCACAGCATGTCTCCATCCTTCCATTAGCTCTCCAGGGTAGTTATCTTTATTAAACTCTCCAACTGTTTTTCCCTGAATGTGCAGACCATTTAAGATAACAATTAAGCTCTTTAAACCTTCACTCACAAAAGATACTACATTTAACTCAACTTATGTAACTCACAGATGATCAAGAAACTCGGAGACAGAGTGGCTTAGAGTCTTGTGTACGTCTCTTGACGCATGAAAACATATGATAACTGAATAACAAGGTGTAACAGAATTCAGTTATGGGTTTTCACAACATAAGCAACTCTAGGACATCTTCTTCTTCTCCTTCTGCGTTCATCCGGATTTTTTTCGGACGTGACTGCGTTGTGCCTGTTTACAGCAGAGCTGCGTTCTTGCGCCGTTAGGCCGACACATCCGACTTCTGCGGGACTCTAGGATATTATACTCCCTGTGATGCTGGGGTAGTGGATTATATGTCCAGCCTACAAAGGTATAATAATGTTTTGCATATCCTTTACAGGACATCGCTGTCAACATCAGCATCTTTCAGCTGTATGTTGATTTCTTGGCAAGATTACGCTCAGTAGTTTGCCATTGCTTTCTGAGCGACCGGCTCCATACCCTCATAAGTCACTGGCATGACTCGAACTGCTTCCAATTCTCGTGTATTCATGTAAACCACGAGAGTATTCAGGGTTACAGAGAAAGTTGCTAACCTCTCAGCCAGGGAGCCTGGCCAAAAAGGTAAGGAAGAAAAAAAATAGGACTAACAGTATTATAAGGTCAGGTAACCAGCTTTCCTACTCACCACCTTTGGGGCCCATAATTATCCCTGATATAAATTTTACAAAGCTGGATCAATCTGAATTTAAATGGATTGAATTGAAATTTCTCCTTCTTTGCTCGTTTTTTTCTTTTTAATTTTAGATATAACAGCGTTGTGTCGTTTACAACAAAGCTGCAATACTTACACTTTTCGGTCAACACATTCAGACTTCTTCCTCGCATATGTTGACTGGTTTAGCCTTCCTAGGTTGTTTTGAAGTTATGATGTTAATCTCAACCTTATATCTATAGGTAACGCCCCAAACAGGCTCACCTAGAGCAGCTGCATACATGCCAAAACAAGGAAAAGCAAGGTCGCATTCCATAAATCAGAGCTAACACATAAAGAATCATCTTGTCATACACTTGGCTGCTTAGCCTCACCATTTTATTGAGTCTCCCATTCATTGTAGGCTGCATCTTTCGAGACTCGAAGGCACAGTCCATAGTTTTGGGACTATTGATGACCTTCAGACAATGATATTTGTCCCTGCTAAACCACTACCTCTGCTAGCAGTCGACATGTAGTTGACACATGAAATTGTCATTCAGAAAAATTTTGTTCAATGAATACTTGAACATATTTGTCATATAGGAGGAATCAAACATGTGTGTCAAATTTGTAGAGCACACCTTAGATGGACATTAGTCATTAGTCACGGTTCCAACTTCATGGCAAAGGGTCATGCCCACTATGCTCCGTTCCTGTGCCAGTGAATATCACACAAAATGTTCCTCATTGCCCAATGTGAAAAGTGGAACAAACAGGCGTCTGACAAATCAACGACCTGCACAGGTACACTGTGCATAATTCCGCCACCAGAATGCCAACACAAAAGTCCTCCACGAAAAATACAGTTCATCGTCTATGGAAGCGGCAGTCACTAGAAAACCAGCAGCCACACATTACTGCATAAGGCAATCCAGTCAGTTCTGCGACAAAGCCGGCTGCCATTATTCTGAACATGCCGTGGGCATCATTCACTCAGGATTTGGCTGTAGGCTGATGAGTGCAACATAATGGCCTTAACTTCCTCCATGTCTGTCACTGATGTCACCAGACCATGAACTGCAATTCTTTTTTGTTTTGTTTTCTTTAGAGCATGTGTACCAATGATAGTGTGTGCCAGAGCAGTTTTTTTAGCTGAGAAATAAAGGCTATTTGCCCAAGAGTTGCCACATAATTTAGAGGCTTCTTCATCTTCTGCTCTTTATCTACTATTGAAGTATAGCCCCCCCCCCCCCCTCAACTAATTCACACCCAGCTGCCCTAACTTCTGCTATCTCCTGCAGCTCATTCAATGCCCTCCCAATATTATTTCCAAAATACTCATCTTCTATTTCATTTCTTCCCCCATCTGTGCTGTCTTTTGCAATTCATACATACAAAGTGTATTTTTAATGACTTGTGGTTTTTGAAAATATTGCAGTTTGTAAATTTTGTATTTACCTTTTATGTTGCATGAACTCCACAGAGGGTGAATATAAAAATTGGAACGTCAATATTTTCAAAACCCCCATTCATTAAAAATACACCCTTATAGCCCTAACATTCCAAGTGCCAATTTTGGAAATTTTCCTAGATAAAAGTGAGCAGGTGATGCTTTCATTGAATCACGTCATATCTCTTCTAGGAGAACCTCGTCACCTCTTGGTTGGCTGGGTTATTTTATTTCTTTTTCATTTTTAAGCTTGTTCATGCCTGGTTGGATTTCGCAGCTAAAGTTTTGTAAGGGATGGTGGGGTGGCAGACCCCAAGGACAAACCTCCTTAGTTGACTGTTACAAAATGGATGGGAGGTTTCATTGTTATTATTTTCTGCTTCCCTTGGGAGACCCAGTAACTCAAGGATGAGTGTATCAGCTAGGACTTTTTTCCATATCCTCAAGATTTACTAGGGATCGAAATTACATCGTTTCTGCCACCTGCTCATCTGACATGCAGTAAAACTGTGACAAATACAGTAAGTAAATCAACAAACACAGAAAGTGACAAGCGTCAGCTCTACAAGAAAACAATCAGAAGTGACAGAAAGGATGTTGCAGCTATAAGTCTTCATCAGCAAACAGAAACAAAAAGACACTAACACACCTACATTAAAACTACATATTTTTGGGTAGCATTTATACTATAGTTATTTTAGTGAAGGAAAGAAAGAAAGAAAGAAAGAAAGGAAGGAAGGAAGAAAGAAAGAAAGAAAGAAAGAAAGAAAGAAAGAAAGAAAGAAAGAAAGAAAGAAAGAAAGAAAGAAAGAAAGAAAGAAAGATGGATGGATGGATGGATGGATGGATGGATGGATGGATGGATGGATGGATGGATGGATGGACAGACAGACATGAATTTTACACATCAATTTTCCAAACCTTTTTACTTTTCTTTATGTAATCTATCAGTTTCTGAAAGTTGGCCTTGTCCTTATCCTTGTCACCCTGAAAATAGTAATGAAACTGTTCACAAAATCAAGAAACCTATATCTTGGGTACTATCACTTTATAAATTATGACAGTTTAGTCTTCATGCAAAGATTTGACACTATAATATTGTGACAGTTAACAGTCTTGACACAATAATTTTGGACTATCACATTATGATTAGAAAAAACAAAGGATGCACAGATGCTATCTTTGCTCTTAGACAACTTAAAGAAAAATCAACTGAATTTAAAGAAACATTCTATATATAGCCTTTGTCGACCAAGAAAAGGCATTTGATAGAGTCGATAGAATTAAGCTGTGGGATATCCTTATTTGATATGGAGTGAGTACACATCTTACAAACTTATGTAGAAGCTTATACAACAGCAGTGAATGCAGGTAAGAACAAACAGAGGACACGATTCCTTCACCACAAGATCCGGAGTATGACAAGATTGTGTCCTGTCCCCCATCTTGTTCATAACCAAAATAAACAGCATATGTAAAGAAACCAGCCAACCCAGAGATCACAAGAACACCGTAAGAAGAACATAACAGAAGAAGAACCAGCAGTAAATTACACCATTAAAGAACTCCTATTTGTGGATGATAAAGCACTAATAGCAAAATCAGAAGCAGAATTACAAGTCCACATAAATAGTCTATATGAAGTGTGTAAGGAATATAACATGAAAATTACCATTAGTAAAACTGAGGTAATGACTATAGTCAAATAAAGAAAAGAAAAAAAAACACACAAAGAATCATCTAAAGGAATACCCCCTGAAACAAGTAAAGTTCTTCAAGTATTTAGGAAGTATAATATCAACAAATGGCAAATTAGAAGACAGGATTTAAAAAAATATATGCAATAAGGCAAACCAACTCACTGTATGACAGCTCACATGTTTTACACAAATATTTGGCATTATCGAATGCTAATCTGGAATTAATAATGTAAATAGTTGCTCTGTAGTCATGGAGGGTCATCCTAAATGCCATTAATGCAAAGAATCTTCATAATGCTACTTTCCATTTTTTTTAAACTTCTCAGTACTATAGATCTTCCCTTACTATTAAATGTCTACCTTGCTAAGAATATATATTTCCATGATTACTATGGCATATTGGGTAAATCGTACAAGGTTAATCATTATCCAGTGCAACCCATCAGGCATTGGGAATCAACTATTCCTTCCCACAAAGCTTGACACCAAAGGTGGAAGAGGATTATGATGATGTACGTGTCTATCTTACAACCAGAAAACTGTCTGGTTTCCATGTTACGAGGCTGGATCAACACCATAGCCACAAATGTGAAGTAGGTAGAGGACTCTTTTACAAGCCTGGAGGTGCATTAGACATATTGTTAGCCTCATATTTGTATAGACCAACTAACACTTGATTGCTGAGGTGGTCAATATTGTGCCGGTCACCTTTATTTATCCAAACATTTTCTAGTACCTACTTTAGGCTAGGTCAGCCTGGCTGGCAGCCTTGGTACATTTTTTCATCCACACAAGTGAGATTTTTTTGGTTTCGTTTGCTCGCTGTGAACTCAAGTGTACTCCATATATGTGCTGCTACTACTTCTGGGGCAATGGATTGGTTTTTACATGTGGATTAGCTTTCCCTATTACCAGTGACCTTGCCATCAGGTGCACTCACTCCAACTTCTGAGGTACTTGTAATTTATGACCCCAAGTCAAGGACGAGAAGCTGACATTTTAGTGCAACTGGCCAGTATAGGAGTTGAACCCGCTACCTCGGCATCATCACACCGAAATGTTAAGAGCAAGCACTCTTATCCATTTGGCCATGCTGACCTCCATCTGCCCAAGTGGGATTTGAACACAAGACCACCGGGATGGCAGGCAGGCATGCTAGTCAGTGCTCTCAGGCAACTCCCCCTAAACAAGGAGTGTGACAGAAATATAATTCAACAGAATGTTTCAACTGCAGTCTTTCTTTATAAACAAGCCAACTAAGAACATTTTAGCACAGGATCATTAAGAAATAATTCAGCAACAGCAAGTTAAGAGCAATATGGTCACGAAAAAATCCTGAGGGGTTCTGGATCCAAAACTCCACATGTAGCAGAGTGCACTGCTAAACTACTGATTAATGGAGTTCCGCTACACTACCACAGTCCCTACTTCCCTTTACTACTCATGCATTTCTTCTTTCTCAAGAACCTAAATGATGCTACTTGACAAACCTTCTCCCTGGTAATTAATTTCAGTTGGGGAATTCCTTGCTCATTCTCCTTTGAGGTATCTAGCTGTTTCAGAAAGTCAATCTTTTTCTTGCTTGCCAGGATGCAGATTACATTTTCACATAGAATCATGATGGTGTCTGTCAGCTCGTATCCAAACAGCCACGTCTGTATAGAAATGTTTTTTAAAAGTTAGTTGCATATCCTTTTACAGGACATTGCAGTCAACACCAGCATGTTTAGCTGTTGTGATATATAGAAATAGCAACTTATAAATCGCAATAATGTAAACAGCAATGTTTATCTATAATATGGTTCAAAACTTTCTTCTCCTCCTTCCTCTTTATTCACTCTGACAATTAACAGCAAACTCCATGGACAAGGCAGATTTTCTGAAGACCATTATTGAATGACCACTAGTTTAAGATACACTAACAGCTGAAACAACATACGTAAGGATCACTGAATCTGGATTTAAGCGTGGTTCCATCAAGGAGAATATGTATGAGAGGACGAATCAAACATGTCTACAACGATCAGCATCTACACCTTTTGACATTTGCTGAGAGAGACGGGGCTTCTATGGATTTGACTGAAATGTTGATTCTAAGAAACCAAACACCAGCAAAGCTGTGATACATAATTTGTCCTTTAGCTGTTCCATCCAATATCAGCAGGACATTTCTTAAGAACTCAGATTCCCTCCCACTTCAATATATACTATAAAAAGGATGTTGTGGATCATCATCATCATGTGTCATACATAGCGGCACAGGTGATCATGCTCCTCCACAAATACCTGTAATGCGTATTCTTGATAAGTTTAACCACTGTACATCTTCCATACTGCTTTGTTTTCAGCAGGACATTTTTTCCCTGTCTTTAACACCCTCAATCTTCCCACTCATCTCATAACGTTTCCCTGGACCCACTCATCTCATAACAGTTTCCCAGACCCACTCATCTCAGTGTTTCCTAGACCCACTCATCTCATAACATTTCCCAGACCCACTTATGTCATGTTTCCCAGACCCACTCATCTCATAACATGTTTCCCAGACACACTCATCTCATACATTTCCCAGACCCACTCATCTCATAACGTTTCCCAGACCCACTCATCTCATAATATGATTAACAAATTATAATTGCCCTGCCCTGATGCAGTTAATTATCTTTCAAAAAGAGGCTTACAGACAAGAGGATCAACTCTTACAGCACCAAACATATGACTCAGCCTCCTTCCTCACTCAAACCTAATGAAAACATTACACAGAGCACACATTCTCCCCCAGGCTGTCCCTGAGAAAACTGCACTCGTCAACTGAATGAAGAAGTCAGGAAATGAACCCAAAAACTTTAAAACATGAGGCAGGCAACAATAACTGGCCCTAACCTTGGGCTGAACCAGGGACCTTTAGATCTTAAGTCTAACACCCTCCCAGCTAAGCTATTTTGGCTACCTAGTATCTGTGTTTCTGAAGTACTTGGATATTGGTCTTTCTAGCATAATATGAATAAACCAAATCTTTGTGACCTCCAGTTATTTCCTACTCTCATTATTCAGTGTCCATCTTTCACAGGCCTACAGTAGTCTTCTTCTTCTTCTACTATTCATTTCAATGGAGCAAAGGCCCATAATCAACTCATGCCTAAACCTCTGCAGACTTGTTCATAACTAGGCTGATTTTGCAGCCACAGTTTTCTATGGATCGAGGTAGCAATCCCTCTTCAATCGCCTCTTACAACATGGTAAGGTTACTGAGTAACTATTCTTTGCTTCCCTTATGAGTCCGGTTCAAAAGAACCATACACTCTAGAGCAGTGGTTCCCACGCTTTTCAATCAGAGGGCCATATCTGTTATTTTCGGTAGTTAAAGCGGGCCACAACGTTATGAAATTATAAAAGTCGTGCAATATCATTCTTAACTTTCTTAACTTTCGTCATAAAAATTCTAAAACTTTAAAGGCAGTCAATGTCAGTACTACACTGCGGTCATTTATGTGGTTTAAAATCAGAAGTTCATTAAACAATACATTTTTAATCAGTTTCGAAATCGCTATTAATGTAATTAATTTACAATTGTAACTATTCTTCATAACCAGTTACTTAAGTTCATATGCCAGTTTATCAATGTCTGGGCACAAATTTGTCGTGCCCAAAGTCACAAGCGCAGCTAAGTTACTGTCGGTGAGTCGGGAACGTTGCTTGTTTTCTTTTTATAACGATTATTGCGGAAAATGACTGCTCGCATCTGTAAGTCGAACCAAAAGGACAAATGTATCTCTGGGCGAATGAACGCAAGTGTTCAAATTGTTCGACAGGCAATAGTCGCCAGAATAAAATCATTTGATCAGCTGAAGGTTAAGCAAGCAGCTTTGTACGACACAACAACAGCACTCTTGCTCTGTTCGTTAGCCTTGGTGAAAGATGACTCCTGCCTGGTCAGAGAACTTTCTTTTTTAGCTACGAAATCTTTTCTTAACTCCGAATTGATCGGATATTCAGCATTTATGTCTGAATGTGCGGTCATGAAGTGTCATTCCAGATTATTATTTTTTTGGGGGGTAACAAAAACACAAAACCTACAGTTAAGCAAACTGGTTTACCACAACGGCTAGGCATAAACATAAATTTCTCCGTCCAATCTTCGTTGAATTCAGGACAATCAACGTCTTCACATTTTCGCTTTTTACCATTGTTTGATTTTAGATTTTCCACACTCATGTTTATAGGCTTTAACGGTAAATTTTTCTTTGAAAAAATATAATTTCAACACAATACTGCCGACTCTGCTAAACAGTTGTAACAGACAACATCATGGCGCCTTGCCTACTCTGATTGGTCGACAAGGCTGGGATATGGGAACTTCATAACGTTTCGTTGCGAACTGAACAGGTGCATTCAATCATATCTGAGCATAACAACCACGAGCAGAGTAAATTATCGCACGCTGAAGGGGCGCTGCGAGTGCATTTTTGAAATTATTAAAATAAATTATATAAGATAACGAGGCCTCGCGTGCCACTTTCTGACCGCTGGCGGGCCACAAGTGGCCCGCGGGCCGTGGTTTGGGAACCTCTGCTCTAGAGATACTAAATGATTTGACCAAAGACATAAATGTTAACTGGCATACAAACTTAAAAATTAAGTGCAGGTAGACTAACATCAGGTGGCTTTGTGGATTGTAATGTAGTACTGTGTAAGGCAACATTATTGTTAAGTATACATAGGAGAAAGACGTTATGCCTACAAACAACACACCATGACATTGACAACAAACAATGCCTTAACCTGTAAAGCAGTTGATTTGGAGTAGATGACATCCTCATCCACACCAACAGCTGTGATAAGGGCATCCATTTTAGCAAGTCCATCATCTCCGCTGGATTTCTGTGGGCAATTATCAACTGATGAGGCTCACATAAATTTTGGTGAATAATTGGGCAGAATGTTTAACGTTATATTTGAACTGAGCAGAAATGTGGAGAGTGACTAGAATAATTACT
The DNA here is from genome assembly GCA_014155875.1 of Cepaea nemoralis. Classification (NCBI taxonomy): domain Eukaryota; kingdom Metazoa; phylum Mollusca; class Gastropoda; order Stylommatophora; family Helicidae; genus Cepaea; species Cepaea nemoralis. Next base: position 277,219 of record JACEFZ010008129.1, read on the forward strand.
AATAAGCTACAAATATTCCCTATCTAGTGCCTGCAAAGAGTTTAAAGTTAGTTGCATATCCTTTACAGGACATCACAATCAACCCCAGCATTTTTTGGCTCTTTGTGATTTCTTGGCAAGTTTACGTTCAGTAGTTTGCCATTGCTTTCTGAACGACAGGCACTCATACCATTGTATGACAATCAACACAGGGTGGTCTGCTGCCAAATCGTCCATAGCTGTGTTTCAATTGCGGTATGTGGCATTATGAATAGCATCTGTAACCCCTTCGCCACCGAGCCAGTTATGGAGTATGCAGAATAGAACATATTAAAGTAATTATTAGCAGAGAGTTCACAGTGTGGAACAAAATAATAACTGGTCTTGGACCATACGATACAGTACACATTTAAAGCTTTCAAATGTTACATGTCCTTTGCAGGGAGCAATGATCAACCTCCAAACTGATTTTCTAGGCAACTGTACATTCCATCGTTTGCCACTGCTTTCTCAATGACTTAATGGCACTATATAACTGATCAGTTCTCACTGACATCCAAAATGACTACAGTTAAAATTCAAATGTGTGTTTTAATATCTATGTACTGAACCATACTGAAGCAAGGAATAGTAATATTGTTACCTACCATACATGTCATAAGAGACGACTAAGGAGGGCTGGCATGAGACTAGTTACCTTATCACGTAGAAAACTTAGCTGCAAAATCCAGCTGATCATTAACAAGTCTGCTAAAGATTTGGCATAAGTTGGTGGAGGGTTTCCGCTCCACTGGAAGATAAAAGACAGTAGAAGATATGGCTGCCTGCCAATCAGTAAACCTTTGTTGCTTGTTGCCATAGCCTGGGTAGGAAGTGGTTATGTTCATGCAAGAAAATTTTCCAAAAAGTATCTGTTCATATACTGTAATAGTGTAGTATTTTGAACATTTATTAGTTAACCATATTAAGCATACTTGTTAAATCTGGTAAAGAAAATTTATGAACACTTGATACAAACAGCAGCATTCATTCCAACGTGCAAACATAATCACAACAGTGACAATTATACAACCTGCGTCAATTCTCAGCATCCAAAGTCCTGAGGCTCACTTATTATTACTTAAATTAGCCAGTACCATCGTGCCATGACCCAAAATTAAAACGGAAATGATGTACAGAGTCATTCCGCCATGATTCACCTGTGTCTCCCAGTTCGCTAGTTCAGACCATGCATTCTTTCGACGTCATTCATTCATTCAAATCTCACGTGACAATAACACACGTCATCCTGGGTTTTCCAGGAAAGGTTTGCCTAATATTCCTGTGCATAGCAATTGGTTGAAATCATCGTGACCTTTTATATAAATAAGAATATATTTCATACTTACTGTAATTAATTTTTTTTTGGTGTTCTTGATCGAATTAAATCAATTATAGATGTATTTTTGAATTCTGCATACAATTTTAAATATATCTGGGAAGTTTCATCACTGTAATAGCTTTATTTGCAGATAAAAACAACATTTTCTGCGACGATGTGTTTTTGTTCTTTGCGCATATTGATTGGACATGCATGTCCACTTTGTAACACTATTCTGGCGTTCTTAATTGAATTAAATCAATTATAGATGTATTTTTGAATTCTGCATATAATTTCAAATATATCTGGAAAGTTTCATCGCTGTAATAACTTTAATTGTGGATGAAAAACAACATTTTCTGTGAAGGCGTGAATGGAGAAATTATAATTGCGAATGGAGAAACGCATGGCATGTGCCATGGCGACTGCGCATGCGCATATCGATCGGAATGGCACGTACACTTTCACTTTTCAACACTCAAAATGTGCTGTTTGACCTATTAAAGTTAAAGAGAACACAAGTTTAAAGATTATTAATAATTTATTTGTATACTTGTACTATTTTTTAATCAATTAACATGACGGAACATATTTTTGAAGACAGTTTTCATAATCCGCCTATGACCCATTTGGTTGAGGCAATCTCGCATGCGGAGAAAAATGGAAATGGCACGCTGAACCGTAACTAATTTTTTTCTGGTGCTTTCAATAGAAAACCATCAATTGTAAATGAATCTTCGAATTCTGCATCAAATTTTTCAGAAATTTGAAAAGTTTCATCGCTAAATTTGCTTTAATTGTGGTTGAAAAACAAGCGACGATGTTAGCGATCATGAGTACCTTTGTGAATGGGAAACCCAAAATGGCGGCTTGACTATATAATTAATCTTTGTGGAACAATCATTGTGTCCTCGCTAGCGTAGTCGTAAGCATTCTGCCTGTCACGTGGGAGACCGGTGTTCTATTTCCAGCTGGGTATTTTTTTATTTTTTTTATTTTTCACAAAATTATTAGGTGATATAATAGAAACTATTAAACATTGCGAACTAAAATTTTATATAGAACTAAGAATCTGGAAGTTTGTGAATAAAGTGTGCTCTATGGATATGTGCAAGTTGCCGAATGCCGGGGAGCGCATCCCACAGAGGCAGCAGAATGATCACGCATCGGAATCAATGGATACAATAGATGTCTTTGTTTAATGTGAATTTTAATATGTCCCCTGAATCAGTATAGTTTCATCGCTAAACTTGTTCGAATTGTGGTTGAAAAACAGATTTTCTGCAAAGATGTGACTTTGTGAATTGGAAAGATTAATAATAATTTATTTGTATACTTGTACTATTTTTTAATCATTTAACATGATGGAAAATATTTTTGAAGTCAGTTTTCATATGACTGTTTGAGACTGTCTTCGCACGCACAGACATGCACAGATCACTGGTGGAGGTAACGGACACACTGAAGAGCGGCAATATTGAGTGAGGAGCATGAGAAATCGCAACTCATCTCACCTTCACAAAAATGTCAATATTTTCACTTAGAAGTGACATACAGTGAAGTATAAACATCGTGAGAATGCCCGATTATGGGCTTCATGTATCGATATTCCCATGGACTCTGCTATTCCCTCCGTCCAACGTTTACATGGTCGGCCTCTTCCTCTGTTTCCATCTGATCTGTACATCATTGCTTGTTGTGGTATGCTGTTGACTGGTAACCTACTTGCATGGCCAAACCATTTGACTTGCTGCTTTCTAATAAAATCTAGTGCTGCTTTAACCCCCACTTTAGTCCTGATTTCTTCATTTCTGATCTTATCTCTTCTTGATACGTTGAGTATTCTTCTCAGGAATCTCATTTCTGTTGTTGTGATTTTTCTTTTCTCTTTTTCTGTCATTGTCCAGGTTTGGCATTGGTAGCATAGAGTTGGTAGGAAGATTGTGTTGTAAAGTGCTTTCTTAGTAGTTATTGATACATGTTTGTTCTTTAGTATTGGTGCCATTTGTCCAATGAGTTGATTTGCCTTATTGCACCTATTTTCGATCTCGTCTTCTGATCTGCCATTTGATGATATTATACTTCCTAGGTACTTGAAACTCTTTACTTGTTTCAAGGGATGTTCGTTTAGGTGAATTGTTGTTGTTTGTTCTTCTTTAGTTATAGTCATTACCTCTGTTTTGCTTGTGCTAATTTTCATGTTATGTTCCCTACACATTTCGTTTAGACTATTAATGTGGTCTTGTAATTCAGCTTCTGATTTTGCTATTAGTGCTTGGTCGTCCGCAAACAGGAGTTCTCTAATGGTTAGATTTGCAGATGGTTCTTCTTCTGTGTTCTCGTCATGCGGTATTCTTGCTGTCTCTGCTTGGCTGGTTTCTTTACATATGTTGTCTATATATGTTATGAACAAGAGAGGGGACAGGACACAACCTTGTCGTACTCCAGATCTTATGGTGAAGGGTTCTGAGTGTCCTCCAGTTTCTCTCACTATGCATTCACTGTTGTTGTATAAACTTCTACATAGGTTTGTTAGATGTGTACTCACTCCATATTGTTTAAGGATTTCTCACAGCTTGTTTCTATCTACTCTATTGAATGCCTTTTCTTGGTCGACAAAGGCTAAGTAGAGTGTTTCATTGAATTTGATTGATTTTTCTATAAGTTGTCTAAGAACAAAAATGGCATCTGTGCATCCTTTGTTTTTCCTAAATCCAAGTTGTGTTTCGCTTAGCTGGGGTTAATCTTTTTTCAAGAATTTTGCAAAATATTTTCCCAGTATGACTCAACAGTGAAATGCCTCTGTATTGTGTGCAGTCTCTTTTGCTGCCTTTGTTTTTTCAAATTGGGATAATTATGGCGTTTCCCCAGTCTCGTGGTGTCTGTTGTTCAACCCAAACATGGTTGAATAGTCTATGTAGCCAAGCTGTTCCTACTTCTCTTGCTGCTTTAATTAGTTCATTTGGTATTTCATCCTGTCCCGGTCATTTGTTCAATGAGGCTAATCTGATGGCTTCTACATTTTCTTCTTTTAGTATGTCTGGTTCTAGTTCTTCGGTGACATCTGTGTAGGTCTCTTGAATTCCTGTGACATCTGATGGGATGTTGAGAAGTTGTTCGAAATACTGCTTCCATCTTATTAGGATTTGTTTTTGTTCACTTATTGGTTCTCTATATTTCGTTGTTAATTATTTCAGTTGGCTCAAAGGGTTCTCCTCTGGTTCAGCATTGCACTGATCTTTTTGTAGAAGTTTCTATTTGCCTCCTTGTAGTTTTTATTTAGGGTTTCTCCATAATCTTCCCAGTCTTTTTGTTTTTCCCTCTTTACTATTCTACTCACATGTCTTCTCGCTATTCTATAGTCTATGTAATCACATTCCTGTTTGCTCTTCAACCACTTTTTATATTTTTCCTTTTTGTCTTTTACCGCTTTCTTTACTTCTGTGTTCCACCAAATTGTTATTTTCTTTATCCGTGTTTTGCGTTTTTGCGTGGTTCCACATGTTATTTTTGCAGTATTTAAAGTGCTTGATTTGAACATCTCCCATTCTTCTTCCACTGTTTTTCTTTTTATAGGTAATTTTACAAAGATTTCAGTTAGTTCTTTCTCATAATTTTCCCTAACTGCCTCGTCTTTAAGGTTTTTTAAGTTTACTGATTCACATGGCATGTATTTTCCTGCTCTTTGTTTTCTTCTTCTGATGGTTTTATTGTGGCAAGACTGCTTTATGATCTGTGTTTACTGTTTATACTGACATTGGGCACTGCCCTTGTATCTAATATATTTCTCTTTCTGTTATTTCTTGTTAATTTAAAATCAATTTGGCTTTTAGTATCTAGATCGTTCCATATATACCAGGTGTAAACTTGAGTGAATCTTTATATTGTTATATAGAGGATTAGAAGTCGTGTTGGCTGCGCACATCTCTGGTCGTGTCATTCGCACTGCGAGCGCTAACAAGTCAAGTCACCTTATCCTGTCAAGAAGCCTGATACGCGGGAAAATGCCACGTGGAAAGTCCAACAACAAGAAAACACGCTGTAGCCAAGATGTGCAGTGTGGGAGCCGACAACAAGAAGAACAACGTGGAGAGCCTACCTGCTAGCCACATCAAAGAGCCTGATACTACAGCTATTACTGAAGCTACCACGAGGGAGAAGATCGACAACCCAACTCAGACAAGAATCAAGACAACAGAGAAGAAGGAGGAGAAAGACACCAGAGCCGGGAAAACCAACTCAAAAACAGTCCGATGGGTTGTCAAGCGGATCCAAGTGGAGCTGACAGATGAAGAAATCCTGAAGCAGCTACGAGAAGAGAATCTTCACATCCGATTCATGAAGGCGGAGCGGCTCCTCACCTACTCCAAGATACCTACAACCTTGGCAGTGGTGACATCGGAGGGCAGCGAAATGCCGACCACAGTATCAATCAGCAAGAAAATACAACAGCCAGAGAGATTCATCCCAAGAGTTAATCAATGTTCAAGATGCCAGAGCACCGGCCACAGCAGAGCAACATGTTGCAGTAAGACTGAAATCTGTCAATACTGCACCGATCATCACGCCTTCAAGGAGTGTCTGCTGGCCAAGCTGGACACGGACTTCCGAGCACCGAACAACAAAAGAAAGTGCACCAGCTGCCTGGGCAAACAAGGAGCAAGATACCTGGGCTGTCCATACCTGCAAAGACACAGAGATGTCTTAAAGATAGCCATCACCACAAAGACACCATACAACGAAGCAATGCGGAGGTGCGAGACAGCAACATGCATCTCACAAGCTGAGAAAGAGCAACTGCAAAGCCAGATTGAGGAGCTAAAGAAGCAAGTCAAGCTACTGCAAACATCGGCACCAACCAGCGACAATGGGAAACTTCTTGCCAAAATAAAGGAGATCCAGCGGGACATCAAACAAGAGGTGGAGAATATGAGGCAGATGACAAAGTTAAATGAAGAGATTCTGCGAGACATCAAAGTGGTAAGAGAAATTCTAACAACTGAAAGGGAGCCAACCCAAAACAAACCAGCACAAGAAACAGAAAAGCACACAGAGAAACCGCAAGAAGACATCCAACAAGAGGATGAGCCGGAACAGCTAGACAAAGCCAGCAACCCAGCTATGACAATATCCCGCCAGACACCCGAAGAAAACCAAGACAAGCACCCTGAGGATGACACGGAGAGGCCCCGGTGGCCTACCTTGGAGGAGCTACGAGAATTGGCAAGGATTGAGAAACTCAGACACGAGGAATTCAAAAGGTGCTGGATTGAAAGATAAAAGAAGAAACCAAAACAACTCAGGAGACCGGTAGAATACCCAACTAGATGCTTGGAACAGGATACCGACTACTGATACTACATAGAAGACAAAGAGAGAAAACCATGGCTGAGCGCGGAGGAAAAATTCGAATGGCAGAAGCTAAAACTCGAAGATTAAAAAAAAAAGTACAAGAAGGAAAATAAAAACGTCGAAAAGCTCCTACAGAAAATACACAAAAAAGGAGACTAAAAGACCTAATAAAAAGTCCTTATAAGGACTACAGCCAGTCAAACCAGGAGCCTACACCAACAAAGAATACCACAAGAACAGATTAACACAAAATTTAGCTGCTGACCGATCCCCCAGCTGATGTCACAGACACAAACCAACATAATCAGTCCGAGATAGGACCCACAAGACAAGAATTAGGGTAAATAAACCCACAAAAACCACGGTCCTCAACGAGGAGGAGACAAGGCCGAATTTGGAATTTTTGTTTTGAAAATTGGAATTAGGAATTGGTGTTCAGTCTGTGTTCTACTTCTGTTATCTATCATTCCCCTTTCATTATGCTGATCTCCAAATGCTCCCAGATGTTTTTCTATGCCCACTCTGTTATGTTATGTCCTAGTCTTGCATTGAAGTCTCCCATAATTATGATGTTGTCCTGCTTATCTATTTTATTTAGCACGTCATGTACGTCTTCGTAGAAGAATCGACGCAGTCGTTGAGTTGCTCACCAATTCCACCACCACAGACAGATGTTTTCAATCGATTCTAATTGTTGAACAGAAAGAAAAAACAAACACACGCAACACAGTAATGATGTCTATCTTTATAATACCATTTATATAAATAATGCAAGAACTTACGGCCCAAGCAGAGTAAATCTTCTTCATACGTCTGAGATAGACGTCTTTCTCCACCTTGATGCTCATCGTTAGTCAGACAGATCACAGATTCCTGCCGTTGTTTACGTGTAAGTTGACGGCCTCAGGTGTGCCAGATTTTCATTGTGACGTTTACGCGCATTGCAACTTGCAACCAGCCACTTGAGAAATGTAAAACAAGAGAGTGGTCGATCAATACTGGTATATGTCTACTTTCACATCCCCCCAGACACACTTATAGGAAATCTGTCTTCCTTTCTTCTAATTATTTTCCCCTTTATTCCCCCATTGGAGCACAGGTCTTCAGTCAACTCATGCCTAGCCGCCCTCTTCTTTTATATTTTATCTGGTGCATGGTAGGTCCTAGAAGATTATGGATTATGGGCGTGAGTTTTCAATGTGCACAGATCATATTTAGTGTTTTCGGTTGTTTACTTGACTTTTTTTTAACTTTACCCTCAATGTGCCTATAATTAATCTGTGATCACTGTAACAGTCAGCATTGGGAACTGTTTTCGCCACTGTTAGCGCATTTCGAAACCTTCTGCTAATCAGGATGCAGTCTAACCAAATATTCCGGATCCGGTCAGGGATATGCACTACTGACGAGCTCAAACGAGGGCGAAACTCGAGTATAGTGCTTCCATATTGACGTGGATAGGCCTTAGGTTCATACTAGAATACGATCAGCGTTGCCAGTAGTGGGTTGCAGGGGCGTCACTAGGGGGGTGCGGGCCGCACCAGGTGACACCATCAAGGGGTGACACCAAAATAAAAAAAATTGCAAATTTGACAAAGCAAACATAGCAAAATAACAAAAATTTAACTTTGTCCGAGTTTGTCGAAGTTCTTTATTTATGTTTTACCTGAAGTATTGAAGTTATATTGTTCAATTTGTTTTCTTTCTTATGTCCTTATTAACTTTTTGACTTATTTTACAAACATTACTATATGCGATTATATATGGTACAGGAACACTCGGAAGAAGACCATGGTGAAAGTCTAGAGGGGTGACACCAAGAGTTTACCGCACTGGGTGACACCAACCCCAGTGACGCCACTGGTGGGTTGTGCTCAATATTTAAATACAAGATAATTTTAACATAGAAACAAAGAGCAAATCTGATATATCGTCTGATCTAGAGATCCTATTTCAAGATGTGGATGACCAATGGGAAATGTTGAAGAATTCAACCAGTTTAGCTGCAGAAAAAAAAACAATTCCAAAATTAAAGAAAGTGGGTTGTCAGACATGGATGACTGAAAACATTTTACAGCTAATGGAAACAAGAAGACAAAACAAAAAATAATCCTGCCAAATATAAAGAAATTCACATAACATTATGTAAGGAGGCAAAAGAAGCATGGCTCGAGAAAAATTGCATAGAAATTGAAAAACACACAACAGTAAAAATACCAAACTAATGCACAAAAGAATTCAGGAGCTTACTAATCAAAGATCACATACATCAGCAGGCTGCCTAAAAACAAAAGATGGAAAAATCATAATAGAAAAAGATCAGATTTTACATGTATGGTCAGATTTTGTTAAAAACCTTTATGACGATAACAGAGAAGAACAGTATGATATTCAAAATAATAATGAAGGACCATCAATTTTGAAGATGGAGGTTCAGAATGCTCTTAACCATATGAAATCTGGCATGACCCCCGGTTCAGACAGCATCACAACCGAAATGATTAATGCTTTAGAAGAATAAGGAATAGATAAAGTAAAGTTACCAGACTCCTGAACACCATATATGATACAGGAGATACACCTCATGAATTATGTAAATGTAATTCTGTATTTATTGCAATCCCAAAGAAATCAGGAGCCATGGAATGTGATCAACATCGAACAATTAGTATAATGAGTCACATCACGAAGATTGTGTTAAGAATTATCATGCAAAAAGTTAGGAAGAAAATACAACCTGAAATAGAAGAGGAACAATGTGGGTTTGTAGAAGGCTGTGTACATACTGAGAACAGTAATTGAACGTTCTGTAGAAGTAAACAAAGATCTGCACCTCTGCTTTATTGATTACACAAAGACTTTCGATAAAGTGAGACATGTCGACATGATAAGAATGCTTGAAGATCTACAAATTGATGGAAAAGACCTTAGACTTGTAATACACATATATTGGAAACAACAAGCTGCCATAATAATAGATAATGAAGTAGGTCAATATCAGCCTATTAAGAGAGGTGTGAGACAGGGATGTGTAATGCCTCCAGAATTGTTTCCCTGTACAGTGAAAATATTTTCAGAAACATAGAAGATATGGAAGTGTGAACGCCTGATGCGTATAGGTGCATACGAGAATCAGAGATAGACGAAAGTTGTCTAGAGACCAAAATGGGTACCGTGGGCTGGCAGATTTATGGCAGTGGGAACGTGCTTGAGCTGAGAAATCTACTTCAAGGAGCATGAACTCAAACAAGGACTATGAACTCAAAAACAAGGTCGTATTGGGGTGAAGGTAGTTAGATTAATAATAAGATGCAAATTGAAGCAGGGTACGCGAAGTACTGATTGGATGACAAGGGACAGCGACGTCACGTGATTCAAGAAAGAGCGCCAACTCGAGAAGTAATATATACTTGAGGATCCAGTCAGTTAGGAGAGTCGAGCAGGAGAGAGGACAGTTAATAGTGGACTCCGGGAGCGGCAGGGGTCTGAGCCCTCTTGGGGCAGCCCAAGGAACATAGTAACAGGACTTCAGAAATTGTGGCTAATCCGTGCCCAAGTCTGTATAGTATCTGTAGGAGGAGGAAGTGAAGGAAGACGGACAAGCGCTCATGCTAGAACTTCGTCTGAATCACTGATAGGAGTGAGAGCGACTAAGGATCTGTGAACGGAACCTACCCAAGGCAGATAAGCCAAAGAAGGGAAAGACACGCAGAGTCCGAGGGTCGTTAAAGTGCAAGAAAGCCACTTGAGTTAAGAGGACCGCCAGCTAAGGAGACCGCTCGTTAGTTGCAGTAGATGGCTAAACGTCAAACAGGACGACCATAGCCAGGAACACTGCGGTTGGAACCACGCAGGAGACTAAAGGTCAGATATGACAATAAGGTCAAGTGGGATCCACGACAAGCGATTGATTGGGCAGAGACAAATGAAACCCAGAAGGACGACCATAAAACCCACTGGATGGCAGAAGAAGAATGTAAGTTGACATAAGACTTAGACCTAATTAGTTTAGTTGTATATTATAAATCAGGTACTTTAGTTTAGAGAGCTATAGCAAACTACTGTAGGTAAGTTTACCGAATAATTATGAGCAGTCGACAAAGGATTAGGATTGGATGCGACGTCCTGCAAATTACGTATATATAAATGGCTGGTCTATAGTGTTGGGAGTCATATTAATCGGAGAGATAAGCAGAGTGTGGATAAACTGTATATGTTCATGTAAACTGAGCCATTAGCCTACAAGATTAATGAGAACTAGGCTAGTGCAAGTGCATGTAAATACGCAGAGATGGCAGTATTGCAAGGATATAAACACAGCGACCAAACACAGCAGACAGCAGAAGAAGACGGCAAGGCACTCGCGATCACTAGGTCAACCAGACAATAGGTGAGATCGTCGGCCGGAGACGGGACGGACACAGGAAAGGAATGTTGTCTTTTGTTAGCTGGACATAGGTGAAAGGAGGTCGCGCTTCTGCGGTTGTGTAGCTAAGGTGTAGTTAGGCTGGCCCGGCGTGGTACAGGCAGCGAGTTCAGATCTTCGGGTGAATGGTTAAATACTTAATGTTGGCTGTAGGCGGCGCGTCGGGAAATAGGCGATAATAATATTAGTTAAACATATGTGTTCACAATAAGGTTCTTAATTTATGTTATGGCTAAGATATACTAATACTAGTATAGATAAAGAAGCGATAGGTGTTAAGGAATTTGTAGGTAGTGAAAGACTAATGTTTATTCTCACATAAACTCACGGGTATTGTTTTATAATGTTTCAGACATTGTCTGGGTAAACAGTTACCCGCTGAACAAGTTGGATGGGAGCGAATTAGATCCCTGGGTATATGGATTGATGGATCAATCTGTGGATCAATGGGTGTTTGGGCTGAATACATGTACCACTGATAAGCCTACGGAGAGATAGTTATGAAACAAAGGCCGGTGTAATTCCTAGATTTAGTCCTTTTCTTCATGCGGTTAGGAGGTGATAGTAGGTAATGATTCCCTAACATCTGGTTGTATAGTTTATTACATTATCTACCTCCCCCTTGTGGCGTCATGCAGTATTGTGTTGTTTTTTGGAGTCGATTATACATAGATGTGTCTTCAATGCATGTACTGGTTACTTTATGTGATTATACTGTAGATTGTCACTCTGTTACCTGTTCAGAAGAAAATAAATATGTTTGAGTTGCCTTTTATTTCGACTTGTCAGTCTGAGATTGTGTAGATTATAGTAGTTTAGAGACATTGTGAGGTGGGCTGTACACTTCTCCTATAACCTGATGACATACACCACGAGACATTGATGGTGCAATAGTAATTAACTATTGTTCTCACGCGGAAACACGAACCTACATCTGTCGTATCCCTCACTCTCATCCTCTTTTTCTCCTTCTCTCTCTTCGTCTTTCTTTACTATCAAAGGTAGTGTGTAGTAGGCAGAGTTCGACTGAGGAACGAACTTTTAGGCTTCACACTTATCTTATATCATTCCCTCAATTCCCTCTTCTTTCTCTCCTCTCTCTCCTCCCTACTCTCTCTCTTCTTCCTCTTCTTTTCTAGCTGTCACAAAAATGGCGTCGTCTGGCAAGGATATGTTTCCAGAATTTCTGGGACCTTCCAGCTTAGTCCGGGAGCTCCCAGGAGATTCCATGTGACCTTTGTCTCGGCGGTGTCAGGTTCTACTACATAGTGAGATCGTATACATAGATTTGTCGCTTACAGTCAGTAGTTCGTGATTGCCTGCTCGATAGTTGTCTCAGTAAGTGTTCCTTTACTAGGCTACTTATCTCATAGCTGGTTGGTAAATTGTCTGATCTATCTGTCGGCGAGGTTTCTACTAAGTCTGGTCAGTTAGAAACTCTTGTGTAAAGTACACCGGCCATAACCACCTTGCTACAAGAATACAGGAAAACCCACTACAACAAAATACCCAGGGATAGCCAACTCAGAAGGAGTGTCAGCGCAGCGGAATCTGTCCGAAATGAGCTCAGACAACAGCTGAGCAGAGCAAGTCAACGTAAGGGTGGTCTTATCTTGTTATCGTTAAAGGACAAGTTCCTCTTTTCAGTGCACGTTAAAGACTAACTCACTGATTGAAGGGTATCACAATAAAATACCCCACCGTTATACCAAGGCCACCCACTCTTCGTCCAGGAAGTAGAGTCATGATTGACGACAGGGTATGGCAAGTGAAACCCAGAGCCATGCAAAGTATAAGAACAATTCCTACACCTGACATGCAGAGCAATCCAAACCTGTGGCTGTGGGACGGATGTCAGTTAGTTTGTCGGGAAGGCAGCTGTTTGCCTGGCTGAACTCAATACGTCTGGTGGCAGTGGCAACCTCTGAAACCATCAGGACAATATGTTTCAACTCCCCCCCCCCCCTTTTTCCTTCTGCAGAAGAGAACAGAGCGAGACGGGCTGTGCCAAACGTTAACAATGGCACATGTGCATACCAGAAATTCACGCATGAACAATTAGATCATCAAGAGGGGATATTCCCCTGTGTTTTATTTAGTGAGTTTATTATGGCTGTTGTGAAGAGACAAATGACAGTGTAATTCGTGGTAGTTAGAAAATCCCTTTATTTTAGAAGCGGGAACAGAGGTGGAATTCATCGTACCGGCGTGTTCAAGTTTCAAGATACCAGAATTAGACATGTTAACAGTGTTGGGCAGTGAATGACAAGCGACGCCCTATATTTCTGCCCGTGCATATAGAATAGACACAAAGAAACAATCGTAGAAATTCAGTGAAGAAGAAAACGGAATCCAGAGAGCACCCGCAAGCAGAAACATATTCTTTATATATTTATTCCAGCGTGACAATGAACAGTAGTTAAATAATTAGTTAAACATTCGTGCTGTGGTGTTGATTCATTATTGAATGACATTTTGGTCGGAGGGCTATATGGGTAGTAGCGTTTAGCCATCCTTTGTTTGTTTTACAGGTTCATGAATGTAGTTAGAAACATGTTATTTTGTTGTTTAAATGAATATGACTACTTGATAGGATCAACTGTTGTGGAGCAGTTAGCTCCCTTGTTATTTCCATAGCGGAAGTTGTCAAGTCGGGTATGCGAATGTTTTTATTTTTTTGTGTGGGCTTCACTTTATGGTGTTCGGGGCAGACACAACTGTAGTATTGGGTGTCATAGTGACAACACACAGTTCAACGTCGTGCCAGGAGGCCAAGGAGACCATTTATAATCTGAGATTGCCCGGGTAAATGTCAATGCGGGTACATGTTTGTTTTTAATGTGAAGGGGCATGGCGAAGAATAAATGTTAGAGCATGATGTCCTAGAATTGGGCACACATTTTTTTGTCAGAGTTATTTCAGCGTCAAGAGAGTAGGACATAATGTCCAAGAACTGGGCATACCATCATTGTTTTTTCAGAGTTATTTCAGCGCCAAGACAATTGAGCATGATGTCCAACGACTGGGCGCACATTTTTTATGTCCAAAGCTGTTTCATGATATATGTTTGGTTTGTTTCTATGACCACTAAATATTGCGTACTTACAGTAGGGGCTGATTTGTTTTTGTGTACATCGGTGGTGATCGTGAAGATTGCAGCTTCAGGCTGATGTGTCCTTGCGAATAGGGGAGAATTGGTTGTGTTATTATGTGTGGTGACCAGGCATTTGCCTGTCGTGTCACAGGAATTGTTACAATGTTTTTTTTCAGATTCAAGGATGACTACATATGTCCTAGTGGGTAGCACCTAAGTGAATTTGATTGTTCGTTTTGTTGTTGTTACAGGGGAGTGGCATATTAACTGAATGCCTACATTGACATTGTTTTATTATTTTTGGTGCCTCTATGTATTGCATCCATGGAGCTGGGTGTTGATGTTGATGTCAGAATTGCAGGTTTATTTTGTATACAGAATGCATATTCCTCATCGCCACTCATAGGATACGGTAATATATTTTGGCAGAGGCTGATGATTTATTTTTGGTCACTGATATTTGATATTTGTTACTTAAAGCATCAGGTTCATGGGATATAACGGGTAGCAGAATTACACTGAAAGGTTTGGGGCCAATGATGAAGTCCCATTGACTTATTGTTTACGTAATTAGTCCCAGATTTACACAAGGCCTTGCTTAGCATACCAAGAGTATAGATATCTCTTGTTCGACGTGGGTCCGTCGAAGAGTAGGAGGGGAATATGTGAACGCCTGATGCGTCACAAAATGGGACGACAAGGCACTAGATATTGATGACACCAAAACCAGTAGGGGAATTTGGAAGTATCTAAGTTCATCGGCCAAGATATTTTTAAACAGCTTGAAAGGTCAAGCTCTGAACCCGAATTGTTTCGGTTTCCTAAAACTCTACATCAACTGTCGTTGTTCTGTAGCTTTCTCAGGGTCGGGGAATGTCAGATGTAATGTATACTTTAGGTTAGAGCTGTCAGAAAACAAAACAGGCCACATAGTTTATAGGTGCATACGAGAATCAGAGATAGACGAAAGTTGTCTAGAGACCAAAATGGGTACCGTGGGCTGGCAGATTTATGGCAGTGGGAACGTGCTTGAGCTGAGAAATCTACTTCAAGGAGCATGAACTCAAACAAGGACTATGAACTCAAAAACAAGGTCGTATTGGGGTGAAGGTAGTTAGATTAATAATAAGATGCAAATTGAAGCAGGGTACGCGAAGTACTGATTGGATGACAAGGGACAGCGACGTCACGTGATTCAAGAAAGGCGCCAACTCGAGAAGTAATATATACTTGAGGATCCAGTCAGTTTGAAGAGTCGAGCAGGAGAGAGGACAGTTAATAGTGGACTCCGGGAGCGGCAGGGGTCTGAGCCCTCTTGGGGCAGCCCAAGGAACATAGTAACAGGACTTCAGAAATTGTGGCTAATCCGTGCCCAAGTCTGTATAGTATCTGTAGGAGGAGGAAGTGAAGGAAGACGGACAAGCGCTCATGCTAGAACTCGTCTGAATCACTGATAGGAGTGAGAGCGACTAAGGATCTGTGAACGGAACCTACCCAAGGCAGATAAGCCAAAGAAGGGAAAGACACGCAGAGTCCGAGGGTCGTTAAAGTGCAAGAAAGCCACTTGAGTTAAGAGGACCGCCAGCTAAGGAGACCGCTCGTTAGTTGCAGTAGATGGCTAAACGTCAAACAGGACGACCATAGCCAGGAACACTGCGGTTGGAACCACGCAGGAGACTAAAGGTCAGATATGACAATAAGGTCAAGTGGGATCCACGACAAGCGATTGATTGGGCAGAGACAAATGAAACCCAGAAGGACGACCATAAAACCCACTGGATGGCAGAAGAAGAATGTAAGTTGACATAAGACTTAGACCTAATTAGTTTAGTTGTATATTATAAATCAGGTACTTTAGTTTAGAGAGCTATAGCAAACTACTGTAGGTAAGTTTACCGAATAATTATGAGCAGTCGACAAAGGATTAGGATTGGATGCGACGTCCTGCAAATTACGTATATATAAATGGCTGGTCTATAGTGTTGGGAGTCATATTAATCGGAGAGATAAGCAGAGTGTGGATAAACTGTATATGTTCATGTAAACTGAGCCATTAGCCTACAAGATTAATGAGAACTAGGCTAGTGCAAGTGCATGTAAATACGAAGAGATGGCAGTATTGCAAGAATATAACACAGCGACCAAACACAGCAGACAGCAGAAGAAGACGGCAAGGCACTCGCGATCACTAGGTCAACCAGACAATAGGTGAGATCGTCGGCCGGAGACGGGACGGACACAGGAAGGAATGTTGTCTTTTGTTAGCTGGACATAGGTGAAAGGAGGTCGCGCTTCTGCGGTTGTGTAGCTAAGGTGTAGTTAGGCTGGCCCGGCGTGGTACAGGCAGCGAGTTCAGATCTTCGGGTGAATGGTTAAATACTTAATGTTGGCTGTAGGCGGCGCGTCGGGAAATAGGCGATAATAATATTAGTTAAACATATGTGTTCACAATAAGGTTCTTAATTTATGTTATGGCTAAGATATACTAATACTAGTATAGATAAAGAAGCGATAGGTGTTAAGGAATTTGTAGGTAGTGAAAGACTAATGTTTATTCTCACATAAACTCACGGGTATTGTTTTATAATGTTTCAGACATTGTCTGGGTAAACAGTTACCCGCTGAACAAGTTGGATGGGAGCGAATTAGATCCCTGGGTATATGGATTGATGGATCAATCTGTGGATCAATGGGTGTTTGGGCTGAATACATGTACCACTGATAAGCCTACGGAGAGATAGTTATGAAACAAAGGCCGGTGTAATTCCTAGATTTAGTCCTTTTCTTCATGCGGTTAGGAGGTGATAGTAGGTAATGATTCCCTAACATCTGGTTGTATAGTTTATTACATTATCTACCTCCCCTTGTGGCGTCATGCAGTATTGTGTTGTTTTTTGGAGTCGATTATACATAGATGTGTCTTCAATGCATGTACTGGTTACTTTATGTGATTATACTGTAGATTGTCACTCTGTTACCGTTCAGAAGAAAATAAATATGTTTGAGTTGCCTTTTATTTCGACTTGTCAGTCTGAGATTGTGTAGATTATAGTAGTTTAGAGACATTGTGAGGTGGGCTGTACACTTCTCCTATAACCTGATGACATACACCACGAGACATTGATGGTGCAATAGTAATTAACTATTGTTCTCACGTGGAAACACGAACCTACATCTGTCGTATCCCTCACTCTCATCCTCTTTTTCTCCTTCTCTCTCTTCGTCTTTCTTTACTATCAAAGGTAGTGTGTAGTAGGCAGAGTTCGACTGAGGAACGAACTTTTAGGCTTCACACTTATCTTATATCATTCCCTCAATTCCCTCTTCTTTCTCTCCTCTCTCTCCTCCCTACTCTCTCTCTTCTTCCTCTTCTTTTCTAGCTGTCACAGAAGGAATCAACATTGGGGGACGATAGATCAATAACGTTAGATATGCAGATGATACTGTCTTGATTGCAGACAATGAACAGGATCTGCAAAATTTAGTAGATGCAGTTGTTGCACACAGTGAACAACTAGGGTTAGAACTGAATTGTAAGAAGACACAGATTATGGTCGTCACTAGGAAGGAAGAAATACCACAATGTAATACTAATATTCAAGTAAATTGGCATATTCTTAAAGAAGTTAATCGGTACAGCTATCTCGGAACAGTCATAACATCTGATGGGAGATTCCTTGAAGAGAATAGTACAAGAATTGCCATGGCGAAGGTAGCCTTTTGCAAGATGAAAAACATACTGACCAATAAAAAAGATATCATTTGAAACGAGAAAAAGAATGTTGAAGTGCTACATAGAAGCTATACATTTATATGGATGAGAAGCGTCGACAATGAGCAGACAAGCTGAAAAATATCTGATGGCTGTGGAAATATGGTTTCTGCGTAAAATGCAAAGAACAACGTGGACACATAGAGAAACCAGTGAACAAGTCCTACAAGAAACAAATGAAGATCGTAAACTGATTAGAGACATTAGACGTAGACAGTCAAAATTTTTTGGGCATGTTATGAGAAGAAATGAATAGGAGAACTTGGTGACAACTGGCAAGATCGAAGGGAGGAAACCAAAGGGAAGACCAAGAATTAAATACCTGGATGGCTTGGCCACATGAGCAGTATGTCAGGCGAAAATGGATTATCATTTATGGCGCAGCACCATAATTTTTACTATATTAAAAGTCTTCCACCGCAAGCGAAACGTCACAAAAGCGGACCACATTTTCAAGAGATATAACTCATGAATACATAATCGAACGTATTTTTGCACTGTTACTTCCCCTTTTTGAGAATTTTATTTTTTAAAATTTAATAAGTACTTATAGTATTAGTTGTAGTGAGTAATGCTTAAACGCTATCATCATACTAGTGAGGCTGTTACGGTACAGTGCTCTTCCTCCTCATTGTCATCCTTCTTTATTTCGTCTTCTTTCTTTATATGTATTGGGCATAAAAACTATCATCATTCCATTGGTGCTGTGTAAGGTTTAGTGTTACAGTGCATTTCCTAGGGGTAGTCTAGGGGCGAGCGGGCGTGGGGGTGGGAGCGTAGGGGTGGGGCACGGGTGTCACCTTGTGGGGCAGGACTAGGCAGTTTGAACATTGTGTCGTGACGGGTATCATTTGAAATCCTTAATAAGTAAGAATGTAAATATGGCAGGTATATGATCTGTAGAGGGTCGTCGTGGCTTATTCACTATCATCATACAGGTTACAAATGAAAACCTTAAAAAGTTAAAATGACCGATATTATTGATTTTAGTGGATATGGCTTATTGAGACTCGGTGATAAGGATGTGTAGCGGTTATTAGTGATCTGTAGAGGGCCACAGTGGCTTGTTCACTATCACCATGTGGGTTACAAATGAAAACCTTAAAAGTAAAAATGGCCGATATTATTGTTTTTAGTGGGTATGGCTTAGTGAAATTTGTTGGTAAGGGTGGCTAGCAGCTATCAGTGACCGGTAGAGGGTCACAGTGGCCTGTACACTATCATCACAGGGATACAAATGAAAACCATAAAAAGTAAAGATGGCCGATATTATTGATTGTCGCGAGTATAGCTTAAATAAATTCAGTGGTAAGGGGTGGGAGGCGGCTATAGTGATCTGTAGAGTGTCGTAGTGGCCTATACACTATCATCTCACAGGTTACAAATGAAAACCTTAAAAAGGTAAAGATGGCCAATATTATTGATTGTAGCGGGTATAGTTTAGTGAAATTCGTTGGTAAGGGGTGGGTAGCAGTTATTAGTGGTATGCAGAGGGTCACAGTGGCTTGTTCGCTATCACCATATGGGTTACAAATGAAAACCTTAAAAAGTAAAGATGACTGATATTATTGATTGTCGCAGCGTATAGCGTTAGTGAAATTCGTTGGTAAGAGGTGGGTAGCGGCTATTAATGATCTGTGGCGTGATATATTGGCCTATACATTATCATCACACGGATTACAAATGAAAACCTTAAAAAGTAAAGATGGTCGGTGGTACTGGATGTAGCGGGTATGGCTTAGTGAAATTCGATAGTAAGGGGTGGGAGCGATTATTGGTGATGTAGAGTGCCGTAGTGACCTATCCACTATCATCATACAGGTTACAAATAAAAACTTTAAAATGTAAAGATGGCCGGCATTATCGACTGTACTGGGTATGGCTTAGTGAAATTCATTGGTGAGGGTTGAGTGAGTAGCGGCGTAGCTAGATAAGTGCTTCCCAACACTATCATCATATGGATTACAAATAAAAACCTTAAAAAGTAAAAAGACCAATATTATCGAATGTAGTGAGTATGGCTTCGTGAAATTCGTTGGTAAGGGGTGTGTTAGTGGAGGAGAGGCTAGATAGGTGCTTCTTATAATTGTTCAGGGATGGTCGAGTGGCGGGGTGGCTAGATAAATATTTTCGGTCCTTGCTAAGAGCAGGAGGAGGTGCTAGATAAAGACTCTTGGTCACTGTTAAAGGTGGGAAAGTGGAAGGAAGGCTAGATAGCTGCTTCTGATAATTGTTAAGGAGTTGTCGAGTGGCAGCGTGGCTAAATAAATATGTCCATTCCTTGATAAGAGCCGTAGGCTAAGTCATATATTAAAGTCTGAGGCATGAACTCATCATAGTTTGATGAGCTGAGGGTGGCCTCCTTGGCGACTCAACATGTGGCGATGCAATCAATGAACGTGCGTGAACGTTTCAGACATGTCTTTGGGGAAATCCGAAGTATGACGCAGTGCGTACTGACCACATAAGAATACAGCCGAGACACTTAGATAAAGATCACAGCGCATCAAATATGGCTCTGATTCCGGCCGCAAGTGTAATGACTATAACCAGACTACGTGGGCAATAGTTACATCCTGTCAAAGATGGCACTGCATCCAATCACACTTGGGTAATGGCCACATCGGATCAAATATGGCTCTGCTTCCGGTCACATGTCTAAGAGATACAACCAGACCCCGTGCTGACTGGATAAGAGTGGTCAAAGATGGCGTCGCATCCAATCACATGTGGCAATGGCAATAACCAGAATACGTGCTCACTGACTAAAGTCGATCAAAGACGGCGATGCTTCATGTCACATGCATAAGGACACAACCAGAGCACGTGGTTAATGACTCAACTGGTCAAATATGGCGCTGCGTCCGATCGCATCCATAAAAACACACATGAAACACGTGGTTAAGAGGGATAATACAGAAAAACTGTCAATTGTCGAACCAGGGGACCTACCTCATGATGATCACCATTTATGGGAGTGATTCCACTACATCGTCAACATGGCATCTGAAGACTAAAACGGTCGCCTTTCTCTCTCTTTCCTATATCCGTTAGGGAGGTCCACTGAGTAACACCAAAGAATATCCCACCCTCAATAAACATAAGACACTTTTGATTGTAGTGTGTACAACTATAACCAAGTCATCACAGTGGTCGACTAAACCTTTCTCATAGTCACAGTGCATAGATGTGGTCACCGACGTCAGTCGAGGAAGACATGCATTTTACCTAACAACTAGAGGGTCATACAGCGACGAGTGGCTAGCGCAACCTATCAGATGTATAATATTACACACGAACACAACAAACTAGCCCGAGTTAACCTTAAGTGTCTCATGTAACATGGCTTGTCACGTGTCCACTGTCCTAACCAGCGATGGTAGCACGACTCAGAACAAGCATTTTACACGTTCACTACCTCTTTATGTGTCTATACGGGACTAGGCATCTTTCCATAGAAACACATTTCCAAGACCAATATATGTTCTTTAGCGAGGCTGCTCATTGCCCCGTATCACATCCGACAAAAGTGCACTTCAACAGTCAAATAAGAAAATATGTTAGCCAAATGAAAAAATATAGGTGAAACTTATAAATATCTCCACCAAATTTATGAAAAGTAGGGAAAGCTGATACTCAAAAGGAAAAATGTTGGCCACATTTCAACCAAACTTAGGAAAATTAGGAAAATTGTCAGCCAAATGGGAAAAGGTTAGACCAAACTTATAAATACCTCAGCCAAACTTATGAAAAATAGGAAACTGTGTTAGCCAGAGGGGAAAAACTTAGGTCAAGTAGGAAAATCTGTTACCCAAAGATGAAAAATGTCGGCCAAATACAGAAACAGCTCATCCACACTTATGAAAAATAGGGACATTTCTTAGCCAAACAGGAAAATTATTGGCCAAGTAGGAAAACTTGTTAACCAAATGTGAAAAAATATCAGCCAAAGAGAGAAATATCTCGTTCAGACGTATACAAATTAGGAAAATTTGTTAACCAAATGTGAAAAAATATCATCCAAAGAGAGAATTATTTCAACTACACTTATAAATAGAGCAGCCAAAGTTATGAATAGTAGGAAAATTGTTAGCGAAATGGTAAAAAAATTAGGTCAAAATACAGAAGTATCACAGCCAAACTTATGAAAAGTAGGAAACTTTGTTAGCCAGAGGGGGAAACCTAGGTCAAGTAGGAAAATCTGTTACCCAAATATGAAAAATGTCAGCCAAATACAGAAACAGCTCATCCACACTTATGAAAACTAGGAACATTTCTTAACCAAGCAGGAAAAATATTGGCCAAGTAGGAAAACTTGTTAACCAAATGTGAAAAAACATCAGCCAACGAGAGAAATATTTCGTCCAAACTTATAAAAAGTAGGAGAATTGTCAGCCAAATGGGGGTGGGAGGGGGGTGGGAGTTAGACCAAATACAGAAATATCTCGTTCACACTTATGAAAACTAGGAACAGTTGTTAGTGAAAGAGGAAAAATATTGGCCAAGTAGGAAAATTTGATAGCCACGTGTGAAAAAAAAATATCAGCCAAAGAGAGAAATATATAAACTAACCGTATGAAAAGTAGGAAACATTGTCAACCAAAGGGGGAAAATATCGGCCAAATACAGAAATATCTCGGCCAAATTTAAGAAAAGTAGGAAAATTTGTTAACCAAAGAGGAAAATGTCGCTCAAATACAGAAATACTGCGTTCAAACTTATAAAAAGTAGGAAAATGTGTTAACGAAATGGGAAAAACATCTTGGCCAAGTAAGAAAATTTGTTAGCCAAATGGGAAAATATTGACCAAGTAACGAAATACATTGGCCACATGTATGAAAAATCAGAAACTTTGTTAACCAAAGGCGAAGAAGAAATATTGCAACTAAACTTATAAAAAATAGGAATATTTGTCAGCCAAATGAGAAAAAGGTCGGCCAAATACAGAAATAGCTCAACCAAATTTATAAAAAGAAGGGAAAAAGATTGACCAAATAACGAAATATGTCGTCAAAACATATGAAAAGTAGGAAAATTTGTTAGCCAAATAGGAAAAATCTTGGCCAAGTAAGAAAGTTTGTTAACCAAATGGGAAAAAATATGGTACACGTAACGAAATATCTCGTCCACACCTATGAAAAATAGGAAGCGTTGTTAACCAAAGATGAATAAATGTTGACCAAAATAGGAAATATCGCATCAAATTTATGAAAATTAGGAAACTTTGTTAACCAAATGTGAAAAATAGTCGTCAAATAAAGAAATATTGCGCCTAAATTTATAAAAAGTAGGAAACTTTTGTTAACCAAAGGCAACACATATTGACCAAGTAAAGAAATATCTCAACAAAACTTTGTAGGAAACTTTGTTGACCAAAACGAAAATTGTTGGCCAAATTTCATCCAAACTTATTATAAAGTAGGAAAATTTGTTAACCAAAACGAAAAATGTTGACTAAACTTCATCGAAACTTATAAAAAGTAGGAAAATTTGTTAACCAAATGTGAAAAGTTTGGCAAAATTTCAACCAAACTTATGAAAAGTAGGAAAATCTGTTAACGAAAGTGAAAAATTTTGGCAAAAGTTCAACAGAACTTATAAAAATCTCAGTCAAACTTATGAAAAGTAGGAAAATGTGTTAACCAAAAGGTGAAAATGTTGGCCAAATTTGAACCAAACTTATAAAACATAGGAAAATTTGTTAACCATTTGTGAAAAGTTTGGCAAAATTTCAACCAAACTTATGACAAGTAGGAACATTTGTTTACCAAAGTGAACAAGTTTGGCCACATTTCAACCTAAACTTATAAAATCTCAGTCAAACTTATGAAAAGTAGGAAAATTTGTTAAGCAAATCTGGAAAGTTTGGCCAAATACAGAATTATCTCGACCAAACGTTCAAATATCCCAAACAAACTAATAAAAAGTAGGAACATTTCTTAACCAAAGGGGAAAAAATATCTCACGTTGTCATTTCACAGCCGCAATAGCGTCAAGTCTCCAACCAAAAAAACAAAAACAGTGTCTGTTATTAAGTCGACCTTTTCTTAAATTGACGTATGCCTTTCTAACACCTTGAATACCATCTACCGCATCTTGTAACCGACTTTCAACGTTTCTTACCACTTAACACTAACAGTCTCTTTGATCACATCACAACCGGTTTTGTGCTGACTGGACACATTTCCAACTTACTAGAGATAATCGGTTGTCTCCTATGCAAACAACAGCTGTATTTCGGAAAATTAACAGTATCTTATGCATTAATTCACTATCGTTGAATGAAAAATAAAATTTCAACAATAAAATTGTACAAATATTAACAATTAAATTTCTACATGAAATATTCATACTGGAAAACATAAAGAGAAATTTAATTTGATGACATATTTCGTTACTTGGTCAATCATTTTCCTTCTGTTTATAAATTTGGTTGAGCTATTTCTGTGTTTGGCCGATCCTTTTTCTCATTTGGCTGACAAATGTTCCTATTTTTTTAATAAGTTTAGTTGCAATATTTCTTCTTCACCTTTGGTTAACAACGTTACTGATTTTTCTTACACGCGGCCGATGTATTTCGTTACTTGGTCAATATTTTCCCCATTTGGCTAAGAAATTTTCTTACTTGGCCAAGATTTTTTCCCCATTTCGTTAACAAATTTTCCTACTTTTTGTAAGTTTGAACGAGGTATTTCTGTATTTGAGCGACATTTTCCCCTTTGGTTAACACATTTTCCTATTTTTCTTAAGTTTGGTCTAGAAATTTCTGTATTTTGCCGACATTCTTCCCCTTTGATTGACAATGTTTCCTACTTTTTATAAGTTTAGTTTATATATTTCTCTCTTTGGCTGATATTTTTGCACATGTGGCTATCAAATTTTCATACTTGGCCAATAATTTTCCTCTTTGACTAACAAATTTTCTTAGTTTTCATAAGTGTGGACGAGATATTTCTGTATTTGGCCGACATTTCTCACATTTGGCTAACAGATTTTCCTACTTGACCTAGGTTTTTTCCCTTTGGCTAAAAAAGTTTCCTACTTTTCATAAGTTTGGGTGAGATATTTCTGTATTTGGTCTAGCTTTTTCCCCATTTGGCTGACAATTCTCCTACTTTTTATAAGTTTGGACGAGATATTCCTCTCTTTGGCTGATATTTTTCACATTTGGTTAACAAAGTTTAATACTTTTCATAAGATTGAACGATGTATTTCGTTACTTGTTCAATATTTTTCCTCTTTGACTAACACATTTTTCCTACTTGGTCAATATCTTTACACATTTTCGTTAACACAGTTTCCAACTTTTCGTAAGTTTAGTTGAGATATTTCTGTATTTGGCCGACATTTTCCCCTTTGGTTGACATATTTTCCCACTTTTTATAAGTCTGGACGAGATATTTCTCTCTTTGGCTGATATTTTTTCACATTTGGTTAACAAGTTTTCCTACTTGGCCAATATTTTTCCTGTTTGGTTAAGAAATGTCCCTAGTTTTCATAAGTGTGGATGAGCTGTTTCTGTATTTGGCTGACATTTTTCATATTTGGGTAACAGATTTTCCTACTTGACCTAGGTTTTCCCCCTCTGGCTAACAAAGTTTCCTACATTTCATAAGTTTGGCTGAGATATTCCTGTATTTTAACCTAACTTTTTACCATTTCGCTAACAATTTTCCTACTTTTCATAACTTTGGCTGATCTATTTATAAGTGTAGTTGAAATATTTCTCTCTTTGGATGATATTTTTTCACATTTGGTTAACAAATTTTACTACTTTTTATAAGTCTGGACGAGATATTTCTCTCTTTGCCTGATATTTTTTCACATTTGGTTAATAAGTTTTCCTACTTGGCCAATATTTTTCCTGGTTGGCTAAGAAATGTCCCTAGTTTTCATAAGTGTGGATGAGGTGTTTCTGTATTTGGCCGACATTTTTTCATCTTTGGGTAACAGATTTTCCTACTTGACCTAAGTTTTCCCCCTCTGGCTAACAAAGTTTCCTACTTTTCATAAGTTTGGCTGAGGTATTTATAAGTTTGGTCTAACCTTTTCCCATTTGGCTGACAATTTTCCTACTTTTCATAAGTTTGGTTGAAATGTGGCCAAAAATTTTCCTATTGAGTATCAGCTTTTCCTACTTTTCATAAATTTGGTGGAGATATTTATAAGTTTGACCTATATTTTTTCATTTGGCTAAAACATTTTCTTATTTGACTGTTGAAGTGCACTTTTGTCTGGATGTGATACGGGGCAATGAGCAGCCTCGCTGAAGAACATATATTGGTCTTGGAAATGTGTTTCTATGGAAAGATGAAAAGTCCCGTATAGACACACAAAGAGGTAGTGAAAGTGTAAAATGCTTGTTCTGAGTCGTGCTACCATCGCTGGTTAGGTCAGTGGACACGTGACAAGCCTTGTTACATGAGACACTTAAGGTTAACTCGGGCTAGTTTGTGTTCGTGTGTAATATTATACATCTGATAGGTTGCGCTAGCCACTCGTCGCTGTATGACCCTCTAGTTGTTAGGTAAAATGCATGTCTTCCTCGACTGACGTCGGTGACCACATCTATGCACTGTGACTATGAGAAAGGTTTAGTCGACCACTGTGATGACTTGGTTATAGTTGTACACACTACAATCAAAAGTGTCTTATGTTTATTGAGGGTGGGATATTCTTTGGTGTTACTCATGGACCTCCCTAACGGATATAGAAAAGAGAGAGAAGGGCGACCGTTTTAGTCTTCAGATGCCATGTTGACGATGTAGTGGAATCACTCCCATAAATGGTGATCATCATGAGGTAGGTCCCCTGGTTCGACAATTGACAGTTTTTCTGTAGTATCCCTCTTAACCACGTGTTTCATGTGTGTTTTTATGGATGCGAGCGGACGCAGCGCCATATTTGACCAGTTGAGTCATTAGCCACGTGCTCTGGATGTGTCCTTATGCATGTGACATGAAGCCTCGCCGTCTTTGATCGACTTTAGCCAGTGAGCACGTATTCTGGTTGTAGCCATTGCCACATGTGATCGGATGCGACGCCATCTTTGACCACTCTTATCCAGTGAGCACAGGATCTGGTTGTATCTCTTAGACATGTGACCGGAAGCAGAGCCATATTTGATCCGATGTGGCCATTACCCAAGTGTGATTGGATGCAGCGCCATCTTTGACAGGATGTAACTATTGCCCACGTGGTTGTAGTCATTACACTTGCGACCGGAAGCAGAGCCATATTTGACCACTCGTAGCCAGTGAGAACGTGGTCTGGTTGTAGTCATTACACATGCGACCGGAAGGCAGAGCCATATTTGATCCGATGTGGCCATTACCCAAGTGTGATCGGATGCAGTGCCATCTTTGACAGGATGTAACTATTGCCCACATGGTCTGGTTGTAGTCATTACACTTGCGACGGGACACTGAGCCATATTTGATCCGATGTGACCATTATCTAAGTGTCTCGGCTGTATCGTTATGCGGTCAGTACGCACTGAGTCATCCTTCAGTTTTCCCCAAAGACATGTCTGAAAACGTTCACGCACGTTCATTGATGGCATCGCCACATGTTGAGTCACCAAGGAGGTCACCCTCAGCTCAACCAACTATGAGTTCATGCCTCAGACTTTAATATGAGACTTAACCTCCGGCTCTTATCAAGGAATGGACGTATTTATCTAGCCACGCTGCCACTTCGACAACCCCTTAACAATTATCAGAAGCAGCTATCTAGCCTTTCCTCCACTCACCCACCCCTTACCAACGAATTTCACGAAGCCATACTCGCTACATTCAATAATATCGGTCTTTTAATTTTTTAAGGTTGTGATTTGTAATCCATATGATGGTAGTTTTGGGAAGCACTTATCTAGCTACTCGCTACTCACTCACCCCTTAACAACGAATTTTACTAAGCCATACCCGGTACAGTCGATAATGCCGGCCATCTTTACATTTTAAAGTTGTTATTTGTAACCTGTATGATGATAGTGGATAGGTCACTATGGCACTCTACAGATCACCAATAACTGCTACCCACCCCTTACCATCGAATTTCACTAAGCCATACCCCTACATCCAGTACTACCGACCATCTTTACTTTTTAAGGTTTTCATTTGTAATCCGTATGATGATAGTGTATAGGCCACTTTAACACGCCACAGATCATTAATAGCCGCTACCCACCTCTTACCAACGAATTTCACTAAGCTATACCCGTTACAATCAATAATATTGGCAATCTTTACATTTTTAAGGTTTCCATTTGTAGCCTGTGTGATGATAGTGTATAGTCCACTACGACACACACTCTAAAGATCACTAATACCCACTAACCACCCCTTATCACCTAATCTAGCTAAGCCATATCCACTAAAATCAATAATATCGGCCATATTTACCTTTTCAAGGTTTTCATTTGTAACCTGTGTGATGATAGTGTATAGGCCACTACGACACTCTACAGATCACTATAGCCGCCTCCCACCCCTTACCACTGAATTTCATTAAGCTATACTCGCTACAATCAATAATATCGGCCATCTTTACTTTTTATGGTTTTCATTTGTAACTCTCTGATGATAGTGCATAGGCCACTGTTACCCTCTACCGGTCACTGATAGCTGCTAGCCACCCTTACCAACAAATTTCACTAAGCCATACCCACTAAAATCAATAACATCGACCATTTTTACTTTTATGATTTTCATTTGTAACCCTCATAATGATAGTGAACAAGCCACTGTGACCCTTTATAGATGACTAATAACCGCTACCCACCCTTATCACCGAGTCTCATTAAGCCATATCCACTAAAATCAATAATATCGGCCATTTTTACTTTTTAAGGTTTTCATTTGTATTCCGTATGATGATAGTGAATAAGCCACTACGACCTTCTACAGATCATATACCTGCCATATTTACATTCTTACTTATTAAGGATTTCATATGATACCCGTCACGACCCAATGTTCAAGCTGCCTAGTCCTGCCCCACAAGGTGAAACCCGTGCCCCACCCCTAAGCACCCACCGCCCACGCCTGCTCGGCTCTAGACCACCCCGAGGAAATGCACTGTAACCCTAAGCCTTACACAGCACCAATGGAATGATGATAGCTTTTTATGCCCAATACATATAAGGAAAGAAGACGAAATAAAGAAGGATGACAGTGAGGAGGAAGAGCACTGTACATTAACAGCCTCAATAGTATGATGATAGTGTTTAAGCATTACTCACTACAACTAATACTATCAGTACTTATTAAATTT
This sequence comes from Cepaea nemoralis, assembly GCA_014155875.1. NCBI lineage: Eukaryota > Metazoa > Mollusca > Gastropoda > Stylommatophora > Helicidae > Cepaea > Cepaea nemoralis. The sequence continues at coordinate 306,476 of JACEFZ010008129.1, forward strand.
TTAAAAAATAACATTCTCAAAAAAGGGAAATAACAGTGCAAAAATACGTTCGATTATTTATTCATGAGTTATATCCCTTGAAAATGTGGTCCGCTTTTGTGACGTTTCGCTTGCGGTGGTAGACTTTTTATATATTAAAAAATTATGGTGCTGCACCATAAATGATAATGAATTTGCGCCTGACATACTACTCACATGGCATTGTCGAGACAGAAACACGGAGCTGATCCACGACTCTGATGATCGAGTGAGATGGCAAAACATGACTGCCCACGCTTACCGGCATGACACATGATGGATGGATGGGTGGCAGGTTATATATAGCGATACTATTGCTTACTTCCCTTAAGTTATCCAACAAAGAGGGACAGAATAGAAATTTGCCGAGGACATGTCTCAGAGTAAACTCAAACATACAACATCCACTGCTTAGTGAAATTAAGAAGGTAAAGGGCAGAAGGTTAAAAAGAGGAAAGTTATGGATGGCTCAAGCTGAAGATGTTCTTCAACAGGTGTGTTCGCTTGAGGACTTAGAACCTGGCGAAGAGTGGGTGTAAGTGCCAGCAGTTCTGTACATCTTTTTCATTTTGCATCCAACTTTTACTAATTGCATATTACATAGAACCAGTTTTAACCAACGGTTGCGAATCCTGGGCAATTAGTACACAGGCGAAAAAATCAACGGAAGCCTTTGAAAGGTGGTTTTATAGAATACTGCTGAAAATTAATTGGACAGTCAAAATGAGCAATCAAGAAGTTATAAGGGAAGCTGAGTCGCAAAGACAACTTATCACAAACACCCGAAAGAGGCAGTCGTCGTTTTTTGGCCACGTTATGAGAAGACAAAAAGTGATACATGTGACAATTGGAGGTATTTGCGGAAAGACATAGAGGAAGACATGGTAAGAAGATTCTTGACAGTCTTGTGTCATAGCATGGAAGAGAGTCAACACACGAATTGATCCATGACGTCGGAGATCGTAATTTATGGAGGGGCATGATCGCCCACGCAAGCCGGCAAGGCACCGGATGATAATCCAACGAGACAGCAAATGCAGATAATCCGGCTGCTGTGGAGGCGGAACTACTGGCTTTGATCTTCGAGAGTTCTTTAGAAGGTGATGCTGTCATTTAAACAGATGGGTGGGTCGTTCGACGCGAGAGAAGCTCATGGGCCTTTACGGCTCAGGCTGTTGGGAAAATTGTGAAGGAAAATTCTGGTGCTTTTGCTTCGATCACAATTAATCTTACTATGGAAGTCGACAGTAGGTAAAGAAATAACATGGCTCGAGACACAAACCTTTACTCGGGCATGTTTCCTTAGTGCATCAATGAGTACGCTCCGGAAGATAGAGATGGAGTGGTTCCGAAGACAGTGGTTGTTGTCTCTTGAACGGTCTCGACTGGCAAATATAAATTTCATTTTTGTGTCAGGGCATGCGGGTGTACAAGGAAATAAGCAGGCAGACCGGCTTGCGGGTAATTCTGCTGTGAAGGGCGGAAGAGCCATTTACCAGGCTGATATACTGAATGCCCTACGAGAGGTAAGTCGTTTGTGAGAACAAAGTGATGACTGTGAATCTACAACCATGGTCAGACTGCGAGAAAAGCAAGTTAAAAGAGGTGTAGCCAAACAAGAACACTACGCAGGAAACCAAAGAACATTAATAAACCAACACAGAACTGGTGTCATTAGCCGCTACACGGGATTTACTGAGGAGAGATTCCGAGCATTTATGGATTAAATGGTTCGATGTACAATGGGAATGATCTGGCAACTAACTAATTAACTAACTAACTAACTAACTAACTAACTAACTAACTTCCCTTAAAGATCCCGGTGACGGTAACGCAAAGACGCCCCCCCCCTTTTCCTGTCATCAATGTGTGCCTGTAAGCGTGGGCGGTCATGTTTCGCCATCTTACACGATCACTAGAGCAGAGCGTAGATCAGCTCTGTGTTTTTGTCCCGACCATACCACGTGGCCAACCATCCAGGTATTTACCTCTCTGCCTTCCCGTTGTTCTTTTCCCCCTCAATCTAGCCAGTTTTCACCAAGTTCTCCAATGGTTTTCTTCTTATATAGTGTCAGAAAAATTTTGAATGTCTACATCTAATTTCTCTAATCAGCTTACGGTTTTCATCTGCAACCAATACAGTATCATATGCATATCTATTTTTTTTTTCTTTATAAGGGCTCACAGTTCCCAGAGGGGCAAGAGCCTCCCCACTAGGTCCCGCGTCGCTGTGTGTCGGTTGTGTTTGGAGATCATCCCAGTCCCCGGCAAGATCAAGTGCAGGAACTACACTTTCATCTTAGCGAAAAGGCATATCTAATGTTATTGTTGTTACAGTCCACCAATGGTGATTCCTCTCGTGTCGTCTAAATCAGTCAATATTTTTAATGCTAGTCCCCACCTTTCTCCCATATTGGTGGGTGCCCAGCATTAGCAGTATTAGCAAATCTAAGAAGTCACGAAATGTGGATTATTTGGTTGTAAATCCTCTGGAAGGCGAAATTTAAACTTTTTAAAGACTAAATTTATAATTTTTTAAAGACCAGTGCAGGTTGTCGAATTCGGAAAATGGTTTACATCTATTGGAGTACAGACCTTTCTCTCAACAGGGGATTAAAGTACCATCTCCATGGGACCTATGTTGCATTCCCCTCTCCGAAACCAGAAATTAGACCAGTACTGGAACTTCACATCCGCATACAGACATTTTACGAGTTGAATGTGACCGGGTCATGGTTCAGGGCAGGACACACGGACTCGCTGGGATAAGCCTGGGATAGTAATATTTCCATCACAGGTTTTAGATATTTCATTCTCACAGTTTCCACTCCAGTGCTCATGGGAAGGTTACTATTATACAGTGTTTTTCTGCGTAGCTAGTCATGTGTTACGCGCTGTGTGTGTGTACGCTGCATTTCGTTTGTATGCTGTACTTATGTTGTACGATATCTCCCGCGCTTAACTAGGTATCAGTGGAGCAATACGGCTATCCCCACTCCCCAGGTGTGTCGTAAATTTCGACTAAGAAGGGTTAGTTTGAGTCTGTCTACTCCATCCCTTATGAAACGTCGACTGGTTTGACTGACTTGTGGATTCTTGTGTGTAGTGTATTATATGGATTGCAATTTTCTGTGGTGTGACTTGTTTATGGTATGGGGACCATATGAGTGGTGTGCTTATTATATGTTGTGTATATTTTGTGTAGATTGCATACTGACTGTAATCTATGTATGGTGTAATTTCTCGTCTCCGACTCCATCTTCTTCTTTTCTGGTGGTATTCATGGAGGCTGTTTCTACGTCCCTATAATCGCACTGTCTTTCTATCCCCCGTCCTTCAAAGCTTTTCCCTTGTACTTCCTTCTTCTTCGACTCTTTTTTGAACATTATCTTGGTTTAATCAATGTTGACACTATGTCACAATACTACTTACATCTATCCTCTTTTGTCGACGTGAACATGGCCTGTGTGGCCGGGAGCACATATATCGTTATGTTTGTCGGCTCTACTCTTTCTCAGTGAGCTAGGTCAATGTCAGTTTCATGTCATCGGTCCTATACTGCCGATCTTGTCTCACTACTCTCACTGCTCCTAGTAGCTGTCAGCATGCGACAGCGGCCACCCCCTGGGCAACAGCTGTGAGAGGCTGGCTAAACCAGGCATGGGTAGCCGATTTGGTGTCAAACCAAGCGGTAAACTAGGGTATGCCTACCCAGCATGTGAAGACAGGATTCGGCAGACTGCGCGGAAGAAATCATTACTGATTCAACGGGCAAGACGGCGTTTACCTGCAAAGCGTTGTGGAACGTAATGAGCACGGCAAGGCACGTAGAGCACCCTGGTCATCCACTGCACCTGTATTCGTCTCCAGTCGTCTCGACTTGTCTTGCCACTGGACTCAGATGGACTCGGGCGAGAGAGTGAGGTCGACGAATTGCGCAACTCTTCCTCACTTTAATCCAAGTCATCGCGCAAGTCATTCTTCATCCAACGTCATATAACAGAACTGCGAAATGTTCTCCACTTTCATTGACCTTACCAAGGCTTTTGATACAGTCAGCAGAGAAGGACTGTGGAAGATTATGACAAAATATGGCTGTCTACGAAAGTTTGTCCAAATAGTGCGGCTATTTCATGATGGCAAGCAGGCAAGAGTACAGGAAAATGGTGAACTGTCTTAACCCTTTCCTGTCACCAATGGAGTGAAGCAAGGATGTGTCCTGGCACCAACACTGTTCAGCCTCATGTTTTCAGCCATGTTGATGAATGCCTTCGAGAACGACGACATTGGAATAGACATCAACTACCGTATGGATGGAAAGTTATTCAATCTCAGAAGGCTGAAAGCTAAAACCAAAATTAGCAGCGACACCGTCAGAGAACTCCTGTTTGCTGATGATTGCGCTCTATACGCCAACTCAGAGGCGGACATGCAACATAATGTTTCAGCTTTCTCACATGCCTGTGCCAACTTTGGGCTCAATATCAACTTGGAGAAGACTGTAGTTATGTACCAGCCAGCTCCAGGGAATAATCACACTGTGCCGAATATCAAAGTGAATGATCATAAACTAAGTGTTGTGGACAAATTCACCTATCTTGGCAGCACTGTGTCACAAGCTGCCACAATTGATGACGAAGTGAATGCAAGAATCTCCAAGGCCAGTGCGGCCTTTGGCAGACTGTACAAGAATGTATGGGACAGAACTGGAATAAGCCTGCAAACAAAGCTAAAAGTCTACAAAGCAGTTGTATTATCCACACTGCTATATGCTTGTGAAACCTGGACTGTTTATCAGCGACACGCTAGGAAATTAAACCACTTCCACACATCTGCCTAAGGAAGCTACTGAAGATTAAATGGCAAGACAAGATTCCAGACACTGAAGTCCTAGAAAGAGCGTCCATGCCCAGTATCCACACTCTACTGATGAAGAATCAGATTCGCTGGGCTGGTCACTTGACTCGCATGCCAGATCACAGGCTCCCTAAACGAATTTTTTACAGCGAACTGCGTTGTGATAGACGCTCCCAAGGTGGCCAGAGGAAACGTTTTAAATACACTCTGAAAATTTCACTGAATGCTTTTGGAATTCATCATGACACCTGGGAGGCTGCAGCCAGAGACCGAAATTCGTGGCGTGCATCATTACGCAAGGGTGCAGTCATATGTGAGGCAACCAGGACTGCAAGAGCTGTGAAGAAAAGGCAGGACAGAAAAACCACTGCAGGAAATCCTCCTCCAGAAACGTCAAGCATTCTTTGCCCACATTGTCAAAGAACATTTCGAGCCAAAATAGACCTTATCAGCCATCTTAGAACCCACGGCTCCATACCTTCAACCCCACTGGATGCAATGAATGGTCATCATCATTCTTGATGGACAAACAACACTCTCACTATGTCTTTAGCTTTAGTCGTCCATCTGTTTTGCTATGGTCGGCAAAGTAGTCTTCATCCAACACAAAACATCAAACATATTGCATTACACACATTAAACATATTCCAATACAAACATCAAACATAGTCTAACGCAAACATCCAGATGCATATTGTTTGTTAAGCTATTTATAAATAAGGGTCGCCCATACGCACCACATTGTGCAGTCAATGAATACGATACACAACTGATCATAATTTAAAATCTCTGTCTGTGGTTCTGTGTGTCTGTCTACTGTCTGTCCATGACGTTTACCAGACATGCGGTTGTTCTTTCGTCCATCTGACATCCGGTTCGTCTGTACATTCCGTCCGCAGCCCGTCAGCTCTCTCCGTCTGTCATTATTTTAGTCGATTCATCTGTTTTTCTTTTTGTCCGCACGTCTGTTTCTCTTTCTATGCGATCGTTCTCTTCGTATCTATTTGTTCTTCATTCGGTCATTCCTATATCTTTCAGTCCATTTTCCTGCATTTCCGCTTGTCTGTCAGATCATTTACCTATCTGTGTCCAGATCTTTCTCTTTCTGTTTCCCCTGTAATTTCTCTGTATGTCCGTCTATCCATCCATCTGCTTATATGTTGCCCGAATGTCGTCTCTCGGTATGTAAGTTTATGAATTTATAAGGCATTCGGTCATCTTTCATTCTGCCCGACCATCCGTCCTCCCATCGATCTGTCCATATGGCAATCTATCAATCCGCCAGTCGGTTTGCATCATCTGTACATTTGTCTATCTGTATATCTATATCTGCATGTTTGTCTGTCCGTCTCCATCCCTACCTCACCCCATGCCTGTATGTCTGTTTGTAAATCGGCCTGTGTGTCCGCTTATCCGTCTGTTGATCTGTTAAAAGGTTCATCTGTCCATCTGTGTGTATGTCAGTATGCCTATTCATAAGTTTGACATCTAACTGCTCTTCTGTGTCCTATTCATAAGTTAGACATCTAACTGTTCTTCTGTATGTTTGTATATATGTCTTCATCCATTCACTTTGTTTGTCGACTCTTCTGTATTTCTATTTGTCAATCTTTCGGTTGGCTTGATCGTCCGACAGACTGTCCTCGCGCATGTCTGTCCTTCCGTCCATCAGCCTGTCCTTCCGTCCACCAGCCTGTCCTTCCGTCCACCAGCCTGTCCTTCCGTCCATCAGCCTGTCCTTCCGTCCATCAGCCTGTCCTTCCGTCCATCAGCCTGTCCTTCCGTCCACCAGCCTGTCCTTCCGTCCATCAGCCTGTCCTTCCGTCCATCAGCCTGTCCTTCCGTCCATCAGCCTGTCCTTTCGTCCATCAGCCTGTCATTTCGTCCCTCAGCCTGTCATTTCGTCCCTCTGTACATTTTATCGTGCGCCTTGTCCGTCTTTACGCATGTCTTTCCGTTCCTCTGTCCCTCCATCTATCCGTCTGTATTTTCATCTGTCTATCCGCCTGTGGGGCTATCTTTTAGCATGTCTGTTATTTCGTTCACTCGCCTGCCTGCAGTAGCGCAATGGCTGGCATGCCTGCTGCCTGCTCAGTGGTCGTGTGTTCCAATCCCCATCGAGACGGAGATTTTAAACAAATTACCATGGGCTCTAAAGTCGACATATTCCAAAACGAGTACCAGTAAATGTTGTAGGAAGTAAAGGCAGCCGGTGTTATATTGATCATATCACCCATCCAGTGCCGATTAGTCTATGCAAATATTGAATCCCCCCCCCCCCTCATATCCTTCACAGGACGTTGTAGTCAACGCCAGCATGTCTCAGCTGCTGTTGGTGTCTTGGCAATTGTTTACATTCAGTAGTTTGCCATTGCTTTCTGAACGACCGGCTCACATACCTCCGTAAGTAACCAACGCGAAGCGATCCGCTGCCAAATCTCGCACAGCTGTGTTTCATACGACAGTATACGGGATTACGAACAACGTCCTTAACACCTTTGCCAGGGAGACCGGCATATATGGAATTAGCATCATATACCTAAGGAAGCCACAATAGCGCAGTGGCTAGCACGCTGGCCTGTAAGCCCGGTGGTCGTGGATTCAACGTCGCACAGAAGCGAATATTTTACAATGAATTTAGGCTCTTGAATCGATCCAATCTAAAATGGGTACCAGGAAATGGCTTGAGAAATAAAAGCGACCAGCGATGTATTGACCACATGACGCATCCAATGCCATATTGATCTATAGAAATATTGGGCCGCTAGGAGAGAAAAGAGGATTCTTTTCTGTACTGTTTACCATATACTTTATGCGGGCGGTATAAAGAGGGCTCTTTTCTGTACTGTTTACCATACACTTTACGCGGGCGGCGTAAAGATGGCTCTTTTCTTTACTGTTTACAATATACTTTATGCGGGCGGCGTAAAGAGGGCTCTTTTCTGTACTGTTTACAACATACTTTATGCGGGCGGCGTAAAGAGGGCTCTTTTCTGTACTGTTTACCATATACTTAAAGCGCGCGGGCGGGCTAGCGAAGTAGAGAGGGGATTGCGCTAGTAATGTCTTGAGCACTGTCTGACGAGGGTTCGACGCCTGAGCTCGTCACTTGTGAAAGTGAGGTAACGATTTGCCACACACATATAGGATACACACTGATAAAACCTGAAGATAATAATAATACAGCTAGAAAGTTCCTTCACTTCAACTTTCGAGGCTGTCTGTCACCTACTGTCTATAGTACCTTGCGGTGTAGGACAGCGGTACTGGCACTCCTGAGCCTGAGGAGTGAAGGCCGCCTGGCTAGTGCAGTCGCCGCGAGCTGTGCAGGTTAGAGTTTTCTTTTTGCCCCGGACAGTAAAATAATCTACACCTTACCGAGGATTCGAACATATTGGTCTCGCGAAGGAGAACCCCGCATTCTAGCCACTTGGCCAGCCGATGAACTAAAGAGAGTTATAAAAATACACGGAGAAGAAAATTAGAGACAGAGATGAATGATATGGGAAAGATATGGGGCGAGCTGTGTGGGCGGTAGCAAAAGATAGTACTGCTTGGTGCTGAGTTAGTAAGGGGTCTATTCTCCAAAAGCGGATAAAGTGCATAAGAGAGAGAAAGAGAGAGAGAGAGAGAGAGAGAGAGAGAGAGAGAGAGAGAGAGAGAGAGAGAGAGAGATAGAGAGAGAGGGATATATATATATATATATATATATATATATATATATATATATATATACATAAAGAGAGGGAGAGAGAGGGATATATATATATATATTATATATATATAAAGAGAGAGAGAATGCGAAAGAGATAGAGAGAGTGAGAGAGAGAAGGAGGGAGAGATAAGTAAGGTGTTTCATTTATAAAGCAAGGAGTATAGGAGGCTTTGAATCTTTGAATATCACCATGTACGAAGCACAGACTAAGGCTTACACCTAACAGCTCTTATTAACTTTAAGATTGAAATATAAAACATACGAATATGAAGAAGATACTGTCCTAATATATACTTATCATCTCTTTTATTCAACGGGTGTCAATCAGTACCCACAATTGTAATTATCTTGTCATAATCGACACATTTTTCAGTGTATTTCCATGAAAAAACAAAAACAAAATCCAGATGTTCTTTCATCTCATCTCATCAGGTTCCTCTTGTACGAGTACCTTGCGGTGTCGAGGTACAAGAGGAAGGAACCTGATGGAATGAAATGAGAAAACATTATACTTCTTAGTTTTTCTATGAGCAATATGAAGATCCCCTGCCGGCTTGCTAGGTCAGTCCCAGGTTTAGGACAACAAACTGACCATAGGGAGTCCGTCCCCCATAGCGAGCCTTAGCACCGTTAGCCCATGACCTCGCGATGGTTTCCCGGTGTGTGCCACGTGGAGGTGGGGTTGACTTGTATAGTTTATGGGTCATCGGCAGGTTACTAATTTTCACTTTTCACCCCTCCTGGGAGAGGCTAGCCGATCCTAACCCTGCTGGCTGCAGGGCCAGGCGCAGTCCACACCTTGTAGACCTAACTAGATGTTACTTTTAAACAAAATACAATTGAAGGCAGACAACACTGTATTAGTTTACTGTATTGACACAGTTTACAGTATTGTTATGATTTATCTCCCCTAGTTTTCACATGCAATTATCCCCACCCCTAGATCCCTGTAAGCATACTCATCTTTATCTGTCCTTCCCCTCATCGTCTCTTTTTCTCTCATCTCTTACTTTGCCTAGTTCCATTTCCCCCTCTTTGTGTCTGACACTCTCACATCCAGTTTCGAAGTTAATTTCTTTCAAATCTAGTTCGTCACTTTCTGTCCATCTTAGTTTCATTAACAAACACTTTTATCTTGCATATTGGATTTGCCCATCTTGTTCTCTTTGTCAGAATTTAATCGTACACACAACAAAACATTTTTTTTTTTAAAGTTGCAAACCCAAAAAAAAAAAAAAAAAAAAAAAAAAAAAAAAAAAATCCTTTACAATATAAAGTAACACAAAGTAATGCAGCTTTACAGAACAGGATCACGAAACATACAGGACGTTGCGGCGACTAACCTTCATCAGCAAACAAATGCATACACAAAACACAACATATAGTCACGGAGAAGACCCTCCGGTGAATACATTAAGGCATAAGGACGGGATGAGAAGAATAAAAAGATGAACAAATGAGAGCAAGGAAGAGACAATGAAAATTTGGAGAAAAAGAAATGTTGCTTATTATCTCAGAATTCCAAGCTGTGTACTGACACGAATGTCACCGTTATCTTCTTTTATACACAACCGAGGAAGTCTGTGGACAATAGGGAGAAAGCGACTATTCATATTTTTTCTCCTTTCTCTCGCTTTAGATTAGCACCATAACGATTAATTTTGATTTGTGACATCAAGAATTAAGTTACGTTGCGCTGTTTTGTCAAGCCTGTGGCTCAGTACATCCGATTTCGACAAGCATTTTCGGGATGCTTTCCCTAGCCTTTGACTGTCCCCAGTCTACCTACAAGGCAGCAGGTGTTAGGTTGCACTGCTTTGTCAAGCCTGTGGCTCAGTACATCCGATTTCGATAAGCATTTATTCGGGGTGCTTTCCCTAGCCTTTGACTGTCCCCAGTCTACCTACAAGGCAGCAGGTTTGTGTGTCTCTTCGTCTGGTCCCTCTCCCTTGACCTGTCCGACATGGGTGACCCTACCAGTAGCTGTGCTACAGTCGTCATAGCTCTTGGGGTCATTGGAACGCGCAAGCCCCTCTATCTCGTCACGGTGGACACACAGCAGAGGGGGCATGGTCGAGACAAGAGCACAGAGTTAATTCATAACTCCGGTGATCGTGTGAGATGGCGAAACATGAACTCCCACTCTTATCGGCATGGCGCATGATGATTACCCACACATGCTGGTACCGAATATTGGACGAATTCACTCAGACCGCAAGAGAACTAAACTGTTTATAGTTTGTAAGAAGTTTTCAAAACCACTTGGCAACAGTACTCATACTCTTGCTTGTTACTTGGAACAACTCAGCTGCTTCCCGCCCACATTTGGAGGATACAGATGCAACAAAGAGTCATGGCTGATTGTGGCGGTCTTTGCTAAAGATGTTTACGAAGGATTTCAGGTCAGAGAAGAGACATGTGCGGCCGCCATAGAATTAGAGGACGCATATAATAGAGTATCTTTCGAGCACTTGATGCAAACCCTCCTCAGACTGAAAGTGCACCCTCACCTTGTACGATGGATAGCTGCAGTTCTGCTCCAAAGGAAGGTGGTGCTAAGAAGATGCGGGAGTTGGTCTTCTGAGCCGATAACGATATGTCCAGGATTGCCGCAGGGTTCACCACTGTCACCAGTACTATTCAACGTGTATACGGTGCCGATCACTGAACAACAGTTGGACGGGAGGGGTAGGACTCTGTCATTTGCTGACGACATTCTCGTGTATCGACAGGGTCGAGATAGACAGGCGGTTGCCAATGATATGCAGGGCGAACTAGATCGAATTTCCTCATGGTGTGCTGATGCCGGTGCCCTTGTCAACCCTGCAAAGGCATCGGTTACATGGTTCTCCCTAAACAACCATATTGTGAACACAGACCTGCCGGCAGTAAGAATGGATGGGAGCATTTTGAATAGAACCCAGTCAATGACATATCTTGGCGTGAGGCTTGATCGTAGCCTGTCCTTCAGAGATCATGTCGATTATGTCATAACGAAAGCTCGAAAAGGTTTGTCAGCAATGAGAGTCATGGCGACTGCCAATATCGAGCAAAGACTGCTAATACTTCTGTTCCAAGGACTGGTGCTTTCACGCATCGAGTATGCCCTGGCCATCCTCACTGTCAGCCCTACACAGATTGGAAGACTTGAAAAGGTACAAAACGAAGCCATGCGCATCATTTTGGGCTGCACGAGAGACACCAGCTGTGTAGCAATGAGATACCTCCTTGACTTCCCGACAATGGAACACAGGATCAAGATCTGGAGAGCTCGTGCATACTTAAAAATAAGTGCAGATGAGCAGCACCCTCTGCATGACGCTATATTCAGAGAAAAGGGTGACAGGCTAAAGAGAGGGCAAATCATGGATGGGTCGGGCGGAAGATGTCGTCAGACAGGTCTGCAGTCTTACCAGTATCAACCCCGGCAAGGAATGGGTGCCGATGCCTCCAGCTTTTAAGTGCACTTTCTCCAGCATTATCACACTCAGACAGACGGTGCGGAGAGCAGAACCCTGCCGCTGTCAATGCAGAGGTCAACGCGCTCATCTATGAACACTCAGATAGCCCCGAAGTGCTCATCTATACAGATGGATCTGTTGTAAAGCAGCAGAGAAGTGCGTGGGCATTTACAGCCCGTTCAGCGGGCCGAACCGTTCAGGAATCCAGTGGTGCCCACTCTATGACCACGAGCAGTATGACGATGGAGGTGATGGCAGTTACACAGGCTTTCATATGGCTGGAATCACAGCATTATACCAACGTGTGTGTACGCTGGATCTGTACGTAGACAGTGGACTGAGTCGCTGAGGAAGTCTGTTGTCCGTAAAGTAACCTTCATCTTCGTCCCGGGACATGCGGGAGTCGAGGGAAATGAACGAGCTGATAAACTGGCTGGCTCTGCACTCCCTGTAGATGGCCAGCCCATGGATCGTGCCGATGTTATTAACGTCCTCAAAGATATGGCGAGAACAGAGGACTTTGACGTCAGTGAATCCACATCGCTGTCCAGGATGAAAGACTTGGGAGTAAGAATCGGCACGGCCAGACGCGAGAGGTACATCGGGAAAACAAGGCGCCTCGTCAACCAACACAGAACTGGCACTATTAGCCACTGGACGCTGATGCATATACTGGGGGAGGATCTGAGCACCTATGGACATGTCCGGAGTGCAATGAAGATACCACAACTGATAACTGATAACAGTAGGCATAAAAGAATGAATACATATTAACAGTGCTTTTTCTTTCAAAATTGAGTGAACTGATTTCAACAGGTTGGTTCGTTCTGTTGCCCTGTTATTTTTCTCATAGTCCACGTCCTGTTGCGTTGATGATCATGTCACCTACAGCCCTTTGTATCTTGTACAGTCAATCATTTCTGATACCGATGTTCCTCCATGCCATGTCGACTGTTTCGCATCTTCTATCTTGGTGTCTCCCCGCCTTTCCGTGAATAGAACGTCGACCTCGGATAACCATACACTGATGAGCACAAGGTATTATTTTATTGCAGTTTTTCATTCATTCACCACGTAGGTGACCGGAGATTCTGACCGACACTCAGTACTCCAAGGAAAGGTCACACAGGCACAACCAGACTACAGCTGGTACCATCAGTACTGGCATTCTTCGCCGGCCATTGAATGTAAAGACGGGGCACGTGTGGGAATGACCCGCGTGCCGTGATGTGGGTTCTGGACTCAACCCCCCCCCCCCCCCCCCCCCCCCACCAGTCTGACGACAATCTCACCTGCCGAACGCTTGTCGCATTGGTCACATGACAAGAGCCAGCCACCGGAACCAAACAGGCGACAACGCCATTGAAGGTAGAGGACTTAATTACATTCTGGTAGTAACACAGTGGTGTGTATCTCAGTCTATGTTTGGTGTGCTTAACATCTACAAATCTGCTGCGGGTAAGATATGTGTTTGCATTTTTCTGTTTAAACACATGAAAAATACTTCTTTGTGTAGTTTCGATATGCCATGACTGTGATTGTTTTCATGGATTATATCACAGATGATATCTATATATACAAAAGTGGTGACCTACTTTGACTTTCGGTGGACCGGGTCCCGTACTGTTGTTAAGTTGGTATTTATTCTAGCTGGCGCCTTGATTTATTTTCTAAAGATATTATGTTATGATTGCTTTTATGTAATTGATATACATATGGTTTCCCAATGTTTAAAGATCTATACACTGATTTGTCCTCGTGTACACAGTCAAAGCAATTACCTTAGTATACGATAGTTAGTTCAGCGAGTTTAGCGTTTTACATTTTAATAGGACACACCCACATTCGATTCGTGGCTTATCAGGTCGGTATCGGGTGCCCACTTAACAGTAGTAATAGTATTAATATAACTATATAATTATGTGTTCGATAGCCTATTTTAAGAAGGTCTTATTACAACTTTTTACACACAGGCATTTGTTGCTTGAACTCAGAACATTGACAGCGGCGTGCCCAAACAAAATTTCCGGTCCTGACCAAACAAAACTTCATGGCAGAAAATTAGAAGTAGGGGTGTGTTACAATAATGATAATGCTTTTAAAATGGTTAACATGGTAGCATATATATTGTATTATATATCAAATTAAAGAGGATTGCACAAGGAACATGACAGTGTTAATAATTAATTGATAGGTTAGAAATATTATGACAATAATGAGAGGTTTAGTAATAACAATTGAAATTAAAAAGGTAAAAATTATATTTAAAATCCACTGCAGCTAATCCAGTTAAATTTGCTGAATATTGTTACACACACGACTTTTGTTCAATAATATCACATGAACTGCATCACAACACTAATAAAACATATGTAAAACATAATATTTTGAAGCACATAATTTTCACACAAAATGGAATATATCAGTAACACACCACTCAGATTGTACTGAGAAGAAGAATATAAACACCTATTTTCCATTTAGTTATGATTATTATTCTTTTCAGTCAGTCAACCAAGCTGCAGAAACAACCATCCCAAAAATAAAGATAATAGGACGCAAGAAATGGATGACGGAAGACATCTTAAAACTCATGGAAGTAAGAAGAAATAACAAAAATAACAAGGAAAAATATGAAGAGATTCATAGGAAAATTAGGAAGCTATGCAAAGAGGCAAAAGAAACATGGCTTGAGGAAAATTGCAAGGAAATTGAACACCAACACAACACCCGGAATACCAAATTAATGCACAAAAGAATTAATGACATCACTAACAAAAGAACACACACATATACGGGTTGCCTAAAAACCAAAGATGGCAAAATCATAATAGAAAAACATCAGATTTTACATGCGTGGTCAGATTATGTGAAAGACCTTTATGATGATACAAGAGAAGAACAATATGATCATCGGAATAATAATGAAGGACCATCAATTTTGAAGAGAGAAGTTCAGAATGCTCTTAACCATATGAAAACTGGCAAGACCCCGGGTACAGATAACATCACAGTAGAAATGATCAATGCCTTAGAAGAATATGGAATAGACCAAGTCACCAGACTGCTGAACGCAATATACGATACTGGAGATATACCTCCTGAATTATGTAATTCTATATTTATTGCAATCCCGAAGAAATCAGGATCCATGGAATGTGATCAACATAGAACAATTAGTATAATGAGCCACATCACGAAGATTCTACTGAGAATTATCATGCAAAGAGTTAGGAAGAAAATACAACCCGAAATAGGAGAAGAACAATGTGGGTTTGTAGAAGGCAAGGGCACAGTAAATGCTGTGTATATACTGAGAACAGTAATTGAGCGTTCTATAGAAGTAAACAAAGATCTGTATCTTTGCTTTATTGACTACACAAAGGCTTTCGATAAAGTGAGACATGTCGACATGATAAGTGCCAAGTGTCTGCCTGTTTATTTATAGCTTAGATCAGAGGTTCCCAAACCACGGCCCGCGGGCCACTTGTGGCCCGCCAGCCGTCAGAAAGTGGCACGCGAGGCCTCGTTATTTAATATAATATATTTTAATAATTTCAAAAATGCACTCAGAGCATCCCGTCAGCGTGCAATAATTTACTATGCTCATGGTTGTTATGCTCAGATATTATCGAATGCGCCTATTCAGTTCGCAACGAAATGTTATGAAGTTCCCATATCCCAGCCTTGTCGACCAATCAGAGTGTGCAAGACACCATGTTGTCGTCTGTTACAACTGTTTAGAAGAGTCGGTAGTATTGTGTTGAAATTATAAATTTTTTTTCCAAATAAAAATGTACCGTTAAAGCCGATAAACATGTGTGTGAAAAATCTAAAATAAAAGAATAGTAAAAAGCGAAAATGTGAAGACGTCGCTTGTCGTGAATTCAACGACGATTGGACGGATAAATTTATGTTTATGCCTAGCCATAGTGGTAAACCAGTTTGCTTAATTTCCAGATTTTGTAAATTGTAAATTTTTATTCATTGGCAATGGATGAATCCACTGACATTTGTGACACAGCTCAAGTCACAGTTTTTGTTCCAGCAATAAATGATAATGTTGAAGTCAAACATCGGGGAGCGGCTGGCCGAGTGGCTAGAACGCCTGACTCTCCTTCGGGAGACCCGGGTTCGACCCTTCGGTAAGGTGTGGGATTTTTTTTCTGTCGGGGGCAAAAAGAAAATCTTAACCTGTACAGTTCGAGGCGACTGCACTAGCCAAGCGGCCTTAATTCCTCAGGCTCAAAGACCCCTCTGCTATACACCGCAAGGTACTATATTGGCAGTAAATGACAGTTGAAGTCATTGAATAACTTCTAGGACTTGAATCGATGCATGCAACTACCAAAGGGACTGATCTGTTTGAAACTCTAAAGTTGTGAGAAAAACAACATAGAATGGACCAGATTGGACTGTGTAAAAGTTGAAAGTCTTCTGGATATCTTTCAGTCGAGATTTCGAGAGTTCACAATAGACGAGGATAATGTTGCCCTCTTCATAAATCCATTCTTATTTCCTGATGCCAAGCTCCGTCAATTACAGCGAATCCTTCAGCACGAAGTAATTGATTTAAAAAGCAATTCTGCACTGAGATGTAAATTTCTGGAGCTGCCTGCTTCACCTTCAGCTGATCATATGATTTAATTCTGGCGACTATTGCCTGTCGAACAATTTGAACATTTGCGTTCATTCGCCCAGAGATACATTTGTCGTTTTGGTTCGACTTACTGATGCAAGCAGTCATTTTCCGCAATGACCGTTATAAAAAACAAGCAACGTCCAAGACTCACCGACAGTAACCTAGCTGCGCTTATGACTTCGGGCACGACAGATTTGTGCCCAGACATTGATAAACTGGCATCTGAACTGAAGTAACTGGTTATAAAATACAGTTACAACTGTAAATTAATTACATTAATAGCAATTTTCTAAACTGATTAAAAATTTATTGTTAAATGAACTTTTGATTTTAAACCAAAAAATGACCGCAGTGTAGTAATGACATTGACTGCCTTAAAAGTTTTAGAAGTTTGTTGACGAAAGTTAAGAAAGTTAAGGTAAGAATGATATTGCAAAACGTTTATAATTTTATAACTTTGTGGCCCGCTTAACTACCGAAAATAGTTGATATGGCCCTCTGCTTGAAAAGCTTGAGAACCACTGGCTTAGATGAATGTTGTCTCCACAACCCATTCCGGTTATTACTCAGCCATGAATGTGATTTAAAGCCATTGCCTAGCCAACCTATGTTTCCCAAAATCAAGATAAGCTGCCACTTCTAACAAGCTCCCAAGTCCGTCTGTCCTTGTTGATGTTGACAACATGTTTTTTCCTCCATACTTTACGGTTTTGAACATCTCGCCCTTCTTAAATTCATTTTATAACGTAAGTCGACCCGCTAATCACGTTTTATGTAGACATCTAGACTTATTCTAGTATGTGTTATTAAATTTAGCTTCCAATTTTACTTATGTGTTGGGGGAGGGGGGATTTATAGGGAGGAAATACAAAGGGGGGGGGGGGGGGATGACTTTTTGAAAATATGATGAAGGGGTGCACGGGTCAAAAAAGGTTGAGAACCACTGCTCTATATTATTATGTTTCTAACATTCAACACATATTTAATGTTAAAACTAAATTTGTTATGTGTAAATAGTAAAATAAGAAATTGCAAGTTGCAACCTCAGTAAATTTTTATTGCCTGGAATTGTAAGTTCATTTGTTACGTGGCATGTGTTTGTTGGAGCATAACAAATGTGTATGCATGTCTCCTTTGAAACTTTGATTCTACATTTGTGTCCCTTCTTCTGTTATTCTTTGTAGTTTAATTGCTGATGTAATATCATATCTATTCAGAGCTACATGTATCATGTTGTTATTCGTTCTGCCTGTTTTTGTTTCTTTGTCCACCCTTTCATAACTGTCAATACCTACGTGTGCCGGTATTATTCACTTAGGACTGGACATCTCTGTTATTTAGATATGTAGTAGATAAGATTAAGTTGCATGACCTTCAGAGGACGTAGCAGTCAACCCCAGCATTTTCACTGTTCGTGATTCCTGGGCAAATTTTACGTTCAGTAGTTTGCCATTGCCTTTTGAACGACTGGCTCCTATACCTTTTTCGAAAAAAACCAGCACAGCCGTGTTTCGAACCCGGGTATACGGGCTCACAAACCGCGTTCACAAGCCCTTAGCCACAGAGACTGGTAGAAATTCCAAGCTAAGATGATCTCCTCTGCTATCTGGTCTACTACATACCTTCATCACACGCATGCGCACGTGCGCGCACACACACACACACACACAATTACAGCCATTTTCACATGTCATGAAAGGAGAATGGAGAAATCCCATACTAAGTACTTCTTCGTCTCCTCCTCTTCTTCCTCCTCTTCTTCCTCCTCTCGTCCACATTCTTCTCTTCCACTTCTTCTTCTCCTCCACCTTTCTCTTCTTTTTTCTACCTTTCATTCCCCAAAGGATCATAGACCCTCAATTAGTTCTTGCCAAGACCTGCCTTTTGCCATTTCCTGCTGCTCCCTCTATGTCCACACAAAACTTAAAATCTTCAACTCTTGTGTGATTCCAGTGTTAACGTATGGATGTGAAAGTTGGAAATCAACGGTAGCGTTAGATAAAAAATTAGACAATTTTGAGAACAAATGTCTTAGAAGACTTCTAAACATCCACTGGACAGACTTCAGAACCAATTCACAAATAAGACAAGAGACAAAGCAAGATACAGTATCAAATTTCATAAGAAGACGCCGTTGGAACTACATCGGCCATGTACTCAGAATGGACAAGACAAGACTCCCCTACCAAGCCCTCATATGGTCACCGGTAGGGAAAAGAAAATGGGGAAGACCAAGAGAGACCCTGCGTAGAACCATCATTAGAGAAGGCTCATTCAACGGCCAAGTAAATATCCAAGATCTACAACAGGTAGCAGCGAACCGCCAGGCATGGAGAGACAGGACTTCTGCCCTATGCGCCGCCTTAGGCTCAAGAGGAAAGACTAACTAACTAACCTCTATGTCCTTCCCGTATAATTTCATAATCTGAAGGAAAGTATGTTGACAATCCAGAGCTCTTTACAGCTGTCTCAGAATCACATCATACCTCATCTAGGAGAAAACCCTCTGTTAATCTTGATTGGCTGTGTTGTTTTTCTTTCCTTATCTTTCCCGTTCATGGTTATATAGATTTAGCAGCTATAGTTTTCTGTAGGATGGGAAAGGCAGTCCCATGCTAACCCTCCTTACATGCCTCTTATGACAAGATTGTGAATGGTAGGTTACAGTGTTACTATTCTTTGCCTCCCTTATGAACCCTCTTAGCACATAGTTACATGAAAACTAAACCTTGTATTGTCAGCCATTTTTGTTTCTTCATTCATGTACTTTGAACTTGAGTGTAGTCCATAGTTGGTTGGTTGGTTGGCTGGTTGGTTGGTTGGTTAGTCGACAGATCATCCTCATTGCACATCGAACCATTCAGTCCATAAGTGCTCGGATCCCCTCCTCAGCAAATCCCGCAGTGTGTAGCGGCTAACGACACCAGTTCTGTGTTGGTTTATCAGTCTTCTTTGGCTTCCTGCGTAGTGTTCTTATTTGGCCACCCCTCTTTTAATTTGCTGTTCTCGCAGTCTGGCCATGGTTGTAGATTCACAGTCATCACTTGGTTCCCGCAAAAGTCTTACTTCTCGTAGAGCATTCAGAATGTCAGCCTGGTCCATGGCGCGTCCGCCCTCCTCAGTAGCGTTACCTGCGAGCTTATCAGCCCGTAGTCCATACATACGTGCAACAACTATTAGTAGTTGCTACAACTGGTGAGTGCACTGGACTGATAGTGCACGAAGGTTGGCTTTTCCCATTATCAGTGTTTCTCGCCATCGGGCGAACCCTCACCGACTTCTGAGGTACTTGTAATGTACAAGTCTCCAAATCAAGGACAAGAAATCGACATTTAAATCCAACTTACCAGTGTGTGGACTGAACCCACTACACCACAGTCAGAAGAGAAAGTTTAAAACCGTGAAACATCTCAGCCATGCCGACAAGTCTCCAAGTCAAGGACAAGAAATAACATTTAAGACCAGCTAATCGGCGTATGGACCTAACCCACAGTCACCACAGTCAGAAGAGAAAGTTTAAAAATCTTAGTGATATTTTAAGCCTGTGTCATCAGTGTTGTATTATACAGTAGTGAAACCTGGATCACTTGCGTCAAGATAAAGGAGAGGCAACACATTCCACTTACAATGTGGCTGTTTTATCTTTGGCTCCTCTGTGAAGGACAGAGTAACTAATGCTGAAGTCTCTCACACTCGATCAAATAACCAGTGTAGAATGTGATGTCTTGGTCATGTGTTATGGACGTATTCCAAAAGACATTCTCTGTGGGCAGCTGGCAGATTGTAATGGCTATAATTGCTTGCTTGCTTGTGTTCATTGGCTTGAGCTCCAACGCGAAGTCCTGTATGTCGGATGAAGGCATCCTATTGTCCAACATCAGTGTGATGTCATACAGGACCTGAGGTTTGCGTGAGTATCCATTGTCCCATGTCTGGCTTATTGGCGTGCAGACTGGTGGTTCCTCGCCGTAAAGGCAGACACTCTCCAACTTCGGAGGAATGGCTATGATGAAAAAATAGTGAGACATGTAACCGTTGGGGACAGTCAAGGCACCCTGATAGGAAAAGGCTTCTGACTATAGGACATGAAAATGCATTGTAAGGAATCATCTTGAACTCATTGAAAGGAGACTCCTTCAACAAGCAGAGGAGAAAAGAATCTTCAGAAAGGAACGCCAGACTGAGAGCTTAAGGATTCCTGCTCAGAGAGTACACCAAACTATTGTCATATATGACTGAAGAAGACTGCAATTTATAAGGTACAATATTCTATACTATTTGTGCTAGAGGGAAAGAAGACAACAACATTCATTGGTAATGTGATGAGAAGAGAGTCATTATGATGCCCGGGAAGGTTAACCCAGCAACAAATGCCTGAAGAAGTCGAATGTGTCAGCCAAAAGCTGCAAATAACGCAGCTCTGCTGTAAACAGGTACAATGCAATTACGTCAACAACAAAAAAACACATTCCGGATGAACGCAGAAGAAGAAGAAACATTATGATGCCTGGAGAGATCAGTGGGAAAAGAAATCGAGGCAGACAAAGAAATGATGCTGGATGGGCTGAGACAGTGGCCTATGCCTGTTGGCAGGGCACATGATGATTATAATGATGATGAGAGGGTTTGCAATAATTCAGAATGTCATCGCTTATCTTAAAGAGAATGTTTCACTAATGTGGGGCTTTGAATAGATCAAATGCTAACAAACATAACTGCTTATTATCATCATTATGTGCCTTGCAAAGTGGCATAGGTGTTCATGTCTCTTCACAAATCTTGGTCCTTGATGTTCTGGACCAATTCTGTTGATGATATTCCTTTTTGCCATTGTCATATACTAACAAGGTTAATTTCTCTCTTTATGTGTCTGTCTCTTTCTTGTAGCTGTATTGTATTTTCATTAGCCTATTCCTGGCAATTGTTAGTTACTCTGTATGCCGAAGGTATTCATAACAGTTGTCTTCTAAATCACATCTCTGCTGCTTCCACGTTCTTCCTAATTTGTTCATTCACATTCCAAGATTCAATGCCATACAGGAAAACAAGTCCAATATTACATTTCAGGTTTCTTTTTCTGACATTCAATGAAATAACTGCTTTTGGATTTAAATAATGAGCCATTTGTTTGAGTTGATTTTGCAAAACTTGAAATGCATAATGATTCTCTAGCACAATGAAAATGTCTAGTTTGTGAGCGAAAGGTATTCTCCTCTTGTATTGCAGACATTCATTTACATTATCTTATTTTTGACTTTTCTTCTTTTGTCTGCTCAAGTTGTGTTCGTGGTAGTTTCTTTCTTGTAATGGAAAGCGTATTGAAGCGTGGACAATGAGCAGATAAGCTGAAAAACATCTGATGGCTGTGGAAATATGGTTTCTGAGGAAAAATGCTAAGAAAACCATGGACAGACAGAAAAAGCCAATGAATAAGTCCTTCAAGAAACATATGAAGATCGTAAATTGATTAGAGACATTATACGTAGACAGTCAACATTTTTGGGCATGTTATGAGAAGAAATGAATTGGAGAACGTGGTGGCAACTGGCAAGATCGAAGGGAAGAGACCAAGGGGAAGACCAAGAAGTAAATGGTCGAGACAGAAACATGGAGCTGATCCACAACTCTGGTGATCGAGTGAGATGGCAAAATATGACCGACCACGCTTATCGGCATGGCACATGATGGATGGAATGGAAAAAGAAACAGTTGCACCTAAAATGTATGTTGCAGCCCTGAACTCATTCACCACTAAGCAGATATATTTTCTCTACACAGTGAGAACAAGGGATCTATTATAAATAAACCAGTGTTTGGCAAAATATCTACAAATTATATGAAGCACCAGTGGTGACCTGCAGATTATCATCATGTAGCATCTGCTATGCGGGCCATCACTCTTATCCCTGCCTGCCAAAAAGTTTCTAGATCTTTTGCCAGCTCTCCTGCCTCATGCACACTCACGCACAAGGTAATTTTAATTTGTGTGTCCATCTTCGTGCTGGTTGATCTTTGGTTTCCAAGAATCAAGCTTTCCATCATTGTTCATTTGAAGTTACTGTAACATTTAATATAGTCAAAGTATTTCAGTCTCAGAGACATGACGCTGTTTATGGGCCAGTTTTCTTCGATGTTCACATCTTGTAGAATGTCATTATTTGTCGTCTTCTTGGTCCCCAATATTCTTAAAATTTTGTTTACAATTTTTAAGTTCAGAAGCTCTTTTCTCTTTTAGTGGTTGCAAAATGATCCATGACTCAAATTCATATGTTGACACAGGAAAGATGCATGTTTTCAATTATTTTACTGTGGTTTGTTTTTATATAAATAAGTTAATTAATTTGATTCTTGTAAAATGATTTTTGCTTTGACAAGTTCTCTAATTATCAGTTAGCCGGCAGATCTGTTCAAAATAGGATATTGATTGATGCAAATAGCATTTATCAAACAGAGTTAATACCAGTTAATGCTTCGTTCATTTAGTTAATTACTTCTCTTAAGACTTTGAGTGCTTAAAGATTATGATAAGGAATTCAAATTTAAAAAATAAGCCATGGTTGCAAAGATGTTGCATTTGTGTCCGTTACTTCTTCTGCGCTCATCCAGAGAGTTTTTTCGGACTTGATTGTGTTGTGCCTGTTTACAGCAGAGCTGTGTTCTTATGCCATTAGGCCAACACATCTGACTTCTCGCAGGTGTTTGTTGACCGGGTAAACCTTCCCGGGTGTTTCGACGGACTTTCAACTCTCACTCGGACGTAGTTGAGTTGTGCCTGTTTACAGCAGAGCTGCGCTCTTGTGCCGTTAAGCCGACACATCTGACTTCAGTGGGCATTTGTTGACCGGGTTAAGCTTCCCAGGTTGTCCATTACAATTATGCAGACTTATGCAGTGGTTCTTGTCCATGCAGGTCTTTGATGATTGTCTTCTAAATTTTTGTGGATTCATCATCATCATGTTGCAGGTCTTTGATGATTGTCTTCTAAATTTCTGTGGATTCATCATCATCATGTTGCAGGTCTTTGATGATTGTCTTCTAAATTTCTGCGTATTCATCATCATCATGTTGCAGGATCTTTGATGATTGTCTTCTAAATTTCTGTGGATTCATCATCATCATGCTGCAGGTCTTTGATGATTGTCTTCTAAATTTCTGTGGATTCATCATCATCATGTTGCAGGTCCTTTGCAGAACATCCTTTAGCATCACCGCCCAGTGAAAAGTCTCACGATCCCTGGACATTTCTCCTGCATCATGCACCATCAGGCTTAAGGTGTCTGCATTGACCTGTGTCCATCTTCTTGTTGGTCAACCCCAGCCTCTTCTTCTGGGAACTATGCCTTCCTTTGTTGTTCTCTCCGAGCCACTATGACATTTAATGTGGCCAAATTTGATGAAATACCCGAATTTAGACATTGTTGAGTTTGTAGCTGTACATTCTTTCCCCATAATTTATGTCGGCTGTATTTGCCACAAGGATATAATGCACTTGGCCTTCACATATACTAGGTCACAAAATTATAATTATAAGAAAGGGATCCAGCTACGTTCTCGCCACCTGTATTTTTTTGAGTAATCTCTGCTACCTGTTCTGCAAGGCTGTGAGCACCCCAGACCTGTCCTGGTACTTGCCACTACTGGGAATTGAATCCCAAGACCGCAGTTTTGGAAAGCTGGTGGTGCCAACCACTATACCACCTCTGCTACTGCAATATTAATGTGAGATATATTAGGGAGAATACAGTAATAGTGGAAGATATAGTATTAGGGGAGGGATAATGTATTGGGAGGGGGGGGGGGGATAGAGTATTTGTGGAGGATACAGTATTAGTGGGGGATACAGTATTAATGGGGGATACAGTATTAGTGGGGGAATATAGTATTAGTGGGGGATATAGTATTGATTGATTGATTGATTGATTTAGGAATCGACATCACAGCATTCGGGGCATTCCCATAAGCGCTCCGTCCCCATCCTCAGCAGCCATCGAAGAGTTCCAACACTAATAGTACCAGTAGCAATCTGATTATATGTCCATCTCGCCTTTCCTCTGAGTGGAATAGTGGGGGAATACAGTATTAGTGGGGGATACAGTATTAGTGAGGATACAGTATTAATGCGGGATACAGTATTATTGCAGGAATACAATATTAGTGTAGATACAGTGTGAGTTTGTATACTGTTTACAAGTTTACTCAGTCTTATCCAGTGCCAGTGTCTTTTTTTCTACCCCCTTGATTCACTGGGATTTGTATAGTTCTTGATTCACTGAGATTTGTACAATTCTTGATTCACTGGGATTTGTATAATTCTTGATTCACTAGGATTTGTATAGTTCTTGATTCACTTGAACTTGTATAGTTCTTGATTCACTGAGATTTGTTTTTTTCTTGATTCACTGAGATTTGTATAATTCTTGATTCACTGAGATTTGTATAGTTCTTGATTCAATCTGATTTGTATAATTCTTTATTCACTGAGCTTTCTATAGTTCTTGATTCACTGGGATTTGTGTGGTTCTTGATTCACTGGGATTTGTATAGTTCTTGATTCACTTGAACTTATGTAGTTCTTGATTTACTGGGATTTGTAGTTCTTGAATCTCTGGGATTTGTATTGTTCTTGATTCACTGGGATTTGTGTAGTTCTTGATACACTGCTATTAGTATAGTTCTTTATCCATTCGGATTTGTATAATTCTTGATTCACTGGGATTTGTGTAGTTCTTGATTCACTGGGATTTGTATTGTTCTTGATTCACTGAGATTTGTATAATTCTTGATCCACTGAGATTTGTATAGTTCTTGATTCAATCTGATTTGTATAATTCTTTATTCACTGAGATTTTTATAGTTCTTGATTCACTGGGATTTGTGTGGTTCTTGATTCACTGGGATTTGTATAGTTAGTTCCACATTGCTGATTATTTCATTCCATTTTAGTCCTTACCTTCTATGCAGGGAGCAATTTAATATGTAAACTATAATTTTAGTGTACTGCCACTTTATCACCGCATTCTTTATTTACTCTGTTTTCCTCTGTCTCTAACACCCTGTATCTTATCTGTTGTCACAATACCTACATTCCACCTCTTCTTGTAGCTTGACAAGACAAAAATGACGGCTGTCTTGTCTTGATGTAAATGCACATCTATCCTTGCCAATTTTCCCCCCTAAACTTGTCCTCTAGCAATGACCACTACCACTGCAACTGTTACTTAGAACTACCACTGCATCTGTCACCTGTTCAGAAATGGAGTGCCAAAGTACTCAACCTGCCGCTACAGAATGACAATGTTGTACAAGATAGGGGTTGCCATTTCAACAGGTGTCATCGCAATATTTGCATCTTCTTGGCTGACATACATAACTTGATCACATTTTATTTTGGTGTTTTTTGCATCAGGTTTGACTTCCCTCTTCAGATTCTACTCTCTAAAATCCCTCTCTCTTCTCATAACAAGACCAAATCCCAACGTTTTGTTCTTATGCAAAACAAAATCTGTCCCTATTAACTTGCCTCCTTGGCATTTGATCGATGGCCCTCTTAGCTATTCATAGACTTTCTCAGCATTTTTCAAAGTGGCCACTTCTAAAGTTGTTTCTATTCTTACCTCATCTATTCTCACTGTACACTTTGGCTGACTTCTTCGTATTTATATTCACTGTAAAACTTGGCTGACTTTTCCCCATTTATTTTCTTTCACTGTGCAATTTAGTTGACCTCTCACCATTGATTTTCACTCTACATTCTTTGCTTCATGTCCACTGCTGCCATTATCTTCACAGCACCAAATCCCTTCTCAGATCTCACCACAATTTCCACATGATCCCTGAATGACAGGCTTCAGGCTACGTTTAATATTGCCAGAGTATTTCAGGTTCTGAAATGTGATGCTGTTTTTGAGCCAGTTTTTTTTAAAGTTCATTTCTTGTAGAATGTCAATAATTCTTTTCTTCTTTGTCCACGACATTGTAAGAAGTTTTATGTAGCATTTAAGTTCAACGGCTCCGACTTCTTTGTGTAGCGATTACGCAAATATTCATGACTCAGTCCATATGTTGCCAAGGGAAAGATGTGTTACTTGCATTTCCCCAGGAAACTGAATTTCCTCTCCCATTAGATGTTTGTCAGCTTGTCTGCTTATTGTCCATGTTTCACATGCATGCAAAAGTATGGATTCTATAATAGCACTTTCATACTCTTTTTCTCACTGAAGCTAACATCTTTGTATTGGTTATATGGTTTCCATAACGCAAAAGGCTACATTTTTCATGGTGATTCTTTTCTAATATCAACATCTTGAGTCATATGTTATGACTATGCGGAGATATTTGTATTTATTCACCCCTTGAAGAATTTTCCCATTTACTTAGATGTTACATTGTGGTATTTCTTTCTCTTGGAGACGACCATATCTGTTTTTTACTTACTATTTAATTCTAACCCAGGCTGCTCCCTGTGTACAATATCCGCATCCACTAGGTGTTGCAGATCCTCACTATAGCCTGCAATCAGTACTGAAGTGTCTGCATATCTTATATTGTCCATTTTATGTTCTCTGATGGTGAATGCTCTTATGTCTTTTACATTTCTTATTTTTCACTGTGTATGACAAGAGATAAGGAGACATTTTATGTGAGATCAAAACTTAAAATTCAACCTATTCCCTTAGTGAATGTAAACACAGAAGCAACAAACAATAGGTGTCATGATTTATTGCCTGGCATATCTTGCTGCATCTTGTCTGGTGCATACTGCACAATTATATATCATATGATGTTAATAGATCAGTACAAAAGGCACTTAGTCTCTGATACTGTTCAAATTACTGGAGCAGTGTTATCAGACCAGAGTAACTGAAATTTTCAACCTCTGTTAACTTATGGTCATAAAGTTAACGAAATCGCGTTTCATATACTATACTGTATTCGATGAACAATAAACGATTACTCAATTACATTGAGGCCATAACAATTCCATCCATCCATCATGTGCTGTGCCGATAAGTGTGGGCGGTCATGTTCTGCCATCTCACTTGATCACCAGAGTCGTGGATCAGCTCCGTGTTCCTGTCTTAACCATGCCACCTGGCCAAGCCATCCAGGTATTTACTTCCCGGTCTTTCCCTTGGTCTCTTCCCTTCGATCTTGCCAGTCATCACCAAGTTCTCCAAGTAATTTCTTCTCATATGTCCAAACTATTTTGACTGTATACGTTTAATGACTCTAATCAGTTTACGATCTTCATTTGTTTCTTGAAGGACTTGTTCATTGATTTC
Organism: Cepaea nemoralis; assembly: GCA_014155875.1. Classification (NCBI taxonomy): domain Eukaryota; kingdom Metazoa; phylum Mollusca; class Gastropoda; order Stylommatophora; family Helicidae; genus Cepaea; species Cepaea nemoralis. The sequence goes on from JACEFZ010008129.1 coordinate 334,451, forward strand.
TCTATCTGTCCATGGTATTCTTTGTATTTTCCTCAGAAACCACATTTCCACAGCCATCAGCTGTTTTTCAGCTTGTCTGCTTATTGTCCATGCTTCACATCCATACAAAAGTATAGGTTCTATGTAGCACTTCAACACTCTTTTTCACGTTTCAATTGTTATCTACACAGATGGGTTTTGTTGAGAGGTAGGAGAAGTACCTGGGGGTTCTTAGCAAAAGCTAATGGTCAACGTTTAGTGCAGGAGAGCCTGGCATATGATACCACAACATCTAGCTTAAGAATGGAGGTGGAGGCGGTCAGTGCAGCTTTCTGCTGGATGGAGAATACGACACACACACACACACATCGTGATTGTAACAGACTCAGAAAGCATGCTGAGGAAGGTGAGGACAGGCAAGCTTCGGGCAGAGTGGTTTGCTTCGCTTCGGAGGTCACGGGTGGCAAGCATCGCCAGGATCTTTTCTCCGAGGCATGCTGGTGTGCTGGGAAATGAACAGGTGGACAGATTGGCTGGCTCTGCAAAACTTGGTGGAGTACTGATACATGACAAGGCAGACGTGGCTGCGGCCTTGTGGGAGCACGTTTACACCTCAGAGGAGCAAATGGATCACCATGGTCTGGCAAGAATGAGACAGCGAGGAGTGATGAGGGGATTTGGCCGATGCTCGACGCTCAGAGGAAAGGCGAGATGGACATATAATCAGATTGCTACTGGTACTATTGGTGTTGGAACTCTTCGCTGGCTGCGGAGGATGGGGATGGAGCCCTCATGGGAATGCCCTGAATGCTGTGATGTCGGTTCCTAAATCAATCAATCAATCAATCAATCGTTATCTTTTTATTGGTCAGTATGTTTTTCATCTTGCAAAAGGCTACCTACGCAATGGCAATTCTTGTTCTAATCTCTTCAAGGCATCTCCCATAGGATGTTAATTGTTATGACTATGCCGAGATAACTGTATCGATTCACTTGCTTAAGAATATGCCTATTATTTACTCGTATATCACATTGTGATATTTCCTTCTTCCCAGTGACGACCATAATCTGTGTCTTCTTAATATTCAGTTCTAACCCTAGTTGTTCACTGTGTTATTTTAATTGCCCAAGAACAAAAAAATGAAATGATGCAACAAACGAGTTATTTTATGCATGCAAGATGAGCAATATTTACCTGTGTTCTATTTGACAGCTACTCTCACATGTCAAGTAAGTCAACAAAAATGGCTACGCTACAGAACTCAGAATGTGTACAATACAATACAATAGTGCCGTTTTTTACAGTCTGTATGTCTATGCTCTGTTCATGTACCATAGAGTAGAATAGACACAGCAAGTGGAAAATGTTTTGTAGATGGCAATATTATTTAACACTGCCTGCTATTTCAAATAACAACACCATTTCCTGACCAACTTACCATAACAATTAGGCATCTAAAACCAGAGATTTGTCGAAAAAATATATATATATAATATGATATACATACTTCCGTATGCAACTGATGAGATGCAGCTAAATTTGCCAGGCCATAAATTAAATGACTTGTCGAATCAGAATATACTAGGGGTGTGCGCTTGTTTCACGTGACTTCCGCCGGTCTATTTATGGTTTAACTTGGCTTGTCTTTGCTGGACATTGGCTACAGTTATCGATCAGTTTGGTCACTGCTAAGAAGGAAAGCAGTGGCAAACTACCTTCTCTACAGTTGCCTAGAAAATCATGTTTAGTTAATTCATAGAGAATCGGAGAAACGGCGTATATTGGTGCTCAATAGGAGCAGTCTCGCGCGGTAGGGGTAGTCATGTGCACCAGATGACTCCAGACCGTCAGCAAGCGACTGAAGTGCAAAAGATTGCAAACATAATAAGTGGGAGCGTGGAATATTAGAACTATGAGTGGGGATAGACAATTTGATAATAGAAAGAAATGAGAAGACTGAATATTAACATGTTAGATTTATGTAAGACCAGATGGAAAGGAATGGGTATGATAACATCCGAGAAATATAAGACAGCCTTTTGCAAGATGAAAAACATAGGCTACTGACCACTAAAAAGATGTCAATTGCAACAAGAAAAAGAGTGTCGAAGTGCTACATAAAACCTGTACTATTGTATGGATGTGAAGCTTGGACAATGAGCAGACGAGCTGAAAAACATCTACAGGTTGTGGAAATGTGGTTTCTGAGGAAAATGCAAAGAATACAATGGACAGAAAAGAAAAAAGAAAAAATAACAATGACCAAGTCCTACAAGAAACAAATGAAAACTGATTAGAGAAATTAGACGTAGACGGTCACAATTTTTGGTCACATTATGAGAAGAAATAAATTGGAGAATTTGGTGATAACTGGCAAGATTGAGTAGAAAAGAACAAGGGGAAGGCAGAGAAGTAAATACCTGGATGGCATGGTCCCGTGGTATGGTCGAGACAAGAACACTGAGCTGATCCACGACTCTGGTGATTGAGTGAGATGGCGAAACATGACCGCCCACGCTTATTCGGCATGGCACATGATGATGATCCTTTGCTAAAGAGACGGATTTTGCAAGGAGAGGTTTCATATGGCGCTCCTTACCGGCTAAGGCCATTTCACAGAGTTTTTAGGCATTTTATTATAGAGATAGCAGTCTCACCAGCTAAACCTCCTCTCAGTGACCACCACCACTCTTGGTACACGACCGCTTATTGGTGACTGACATCTACACTTACAGGAAACTCCACCTTCCACCACCCGGTGGTACACGACCGCTTATTGGTGACTGACATCTACACTTACAGGAAACTCCACCTTCCACCACCCGGTGGTACACGACCGCTTATTGGTGACTGACATCTACACTTACATGAAACTCCACCTTCCACCACCCGGTGGTACACGACCGCTTATTGGTGACTGACATCTACACTTACATGAAACTCCACCTTCCACCACCCGGTGGTATACGACCCCTTATTGGTGACTGACATCTACACTTACAGGAAACTCCACCTTCCACCACCCGGTGGTACACGACCGCTTATTGGTGACTGACATCTACACTTACAGGAAACTCCACCTTCCACCACCCGGTGGTACACGACCGCTTATTGGTGACTGACATCTACAATTACAGGAAACTCCACCTTCCACCACCCGGTGGTACACGACCGCTTATTGGTGACTGACATCTACACTTACATGAAACTCCACCTTCCACCACTCGGTGGTATACGACCCCTTATTGGTGACTGACATCTACACTTACAGGAAACTCCACCTTCCACCACCCGGTGGTACACAACCGCTTATTCGCCATATTGGTGACCGACAGCTATACTAAGAGGAACGCCGGTGATCGTGCCTAGTAGTAGGACAGAATCCTACCCCAAAGGTAACTGAATCACCAACTTTTAAAATCTTACATTGCCGCAATAACTTCATATGTTATCAAAACGGCACTCTGTTATTAACCGCTTGACTGTTTGTTCAGTCGTTAAATGCCTTCTTGACTCGGCTTGAGTAGGACTATGCGATAACCAACAAGTTGTACTAGCGCATAGGTCAGGAGGAAAGGAAAATGGCCTTTCAGTCCTTACATAACGCGATATTTTGGTGCAGGTTTCTAATTTACCGTGAAAGTAATAAAACCATTTTATTAACAATTAATCCTATAGACAAAAATCCCTTTAAGAATAATATCCCAAATGTGATTGATTCTGTTACACGATTATTTATCTGAGGTTGGTATTGGCCCTAAGTATAACTTCTCTTCTGATGTTGATGGGGGTAGAGGTAATAGGAAAATGGCATGGCTTGGGTTAATAACTGGTTTCTCTTCAAAACGCGCGAATCTTTCGCCTTTTATTGCAACCCGCGTTAGAATAGACGCATAGCAAACGTTTATCGCTGAGGAAGAAAGGAATAAGAGAAAGAAGGAGAGGAAAAAAATAATGTTTATAGTTCAATTGCAGTTGTTTTAGTCGTTCTTGTGTTTCTGATCCATATAGAAATGCTGATGTAAGGATTCATTCATTCAGTAGCATGTCCTTTGCAGAACCTCGCTCCCATAACAACCTTTCGGAAACTTCTCCATCATAACCAAGATGTCCCGCGTCCGATACACCCATCTGGAGATCATCTGCAGATCATCTGCCACATCCTGTAAGAGTTAAATATGATAAGTTTGGTACTAATTATAATTTATTTTCACTTTCACAAGTTGACTTTTCGTTCAGAAAGCAGTGGTAGACTTAAACGTACAACTGTCTAAAATATCAGCCTGGGGTTGATCGCGACGTCCTACAAAGAACATGCAACATTCTAATAATCTGTTACCTCAGTTTGGCTTACATTGCTTCCTATATAGGTGTATGATTCCACGCCCTGAAGTGAAGTTTCACTGAGGGAATATGCTTGATTTATTCTCATTATCCCTGTCTGTCCCACAAACACTTGGAAATATCCGTCCCAAATACTCGCCTCCCGGTCCTTTAAAAGTTTAAATTTCAACGACACGTTTGTATATGCGACGGACTTGTCAGGGAAGGAAACAATCATCCATCTACCTGGTGGTACGAAGATGACAGGTGATTGTAGCGAGGCTTCCCCTTGTGCTGCCATATTTGCAGCCCTGGATGTAGCCGAGCGATGCAAAGCTTTGGGTTTCATAGCATTGCACATGACTAGGACCTTCCGAAGCAACAAGACAGAGACTCCAGAATCTCAGTCTAACTTGAGAACTTTGCACCGTTCAGGCATGGAGATTGAACGCGAGTGAGGATATGACTACAAACCCGTCAGACAGTACACATATGAAAAAGGGAGGACGCAGCGGTCAACGATTTTAGATGATATATTTGTTGGTCTCATAATAGTTACTTATCTGTTGGGGTATCATCCTTGCTCTCCGGACAAATCCACAGGTGCTGAGATCTTCAACAACCCCCCACCCCACCCCTACCGCTACCTATATGCATCAGCGCCCGGCTAATAGTGCCAGTTCTATGTTGGTTGACGAGGCCCCTCAATCTCCCGATGTGCCTCTCGTGTTTGGCCCTGTCAATTCTTACTTCCCAGCCTCTCATTCTGGACAACAGTGGATTTACTGGCGTCAAAGTCTTCTGCTCTCGACATCTCTCCAAGGGCGTTAATAACATCGGCACTGTCCATAGGCAGAAAATTTATCAGCTCGTTCATTTCCCTCAACACCCGCATATCCCGGAACGAAGTTGAAGGTGACTATACGTATGACAGACCTTCGCAGCGATTCAATCCTCTGTCTACGCACAGAACCCGCCTCGACCTTTCCGATCATGCTCATTGAATCACTTAGTACACACGTTGGTATAATGCCATATGAAAGCCTGTGTTACGGCCATCACCCCCATCGTCATAGAATGGACATAACTGCTTCTTTGACAGTTCGGTTCACTGAATGGCCATGCATTTCTCTTTTGCTCACAATAAACTTCTCCTTTAAAAATAAAATGAAAATTCTTCTACCTTCCTCTTAGGAGGGAGCTTCGTCACATCCGGTTATGCATCTCTCTATCTCGGTGTGTCCCACCACGGCTGCATTTGTGCCAGGTTAATTTTTCTAGACTAGATTCCATCCAAGGTAATGGGCCTTTTCTGTTTGTGTAGGTGTGTCTCCCGTCAGTTGCATATCTTTTTATGGACGTTGCAGTCAACTCCAGCATTTTTTGGCTGTTCGTGATTCCTGGGCAAGTTCAGTAGTTTGCCATTGGTTTCTGAACGACAGGCACCCTTACCATTTCATTAAAAAAAAAACCACCACAGCTGTGTTTCGAACGCAGTATGCCGGATTACGAACAGCGTCCGTAACACCATCGATGCTTTTGTGATTTCCAGCTGCAATGGTATTCTTAGTGTGCACAAAAACGCATGGGATCTCCTGTTTTACGCTCTTATCCGAGAAAGCTAGATGTCCTTTCTCATTATCTAAGAGTTAAGCGTGATACGTGATATAATTCACATCTTGAATTCATCTTTTTGTGGTCTAACTTTTTTCGCTATCCCGGCACACCTGCGTCCATAGTTCTGTTTTCCAGACTTTCATGTTTGTTTGTTTTTTTAATGCCCTAAATATTTCATTTTCCGCAATTTTATTTGTCTAAAGTCTTCTAGGCGTCTGTAAAGAATGTGGTTTTGTGTCCTACTTGCCAGTGACAATACTGGAAGGTGGCTGTAGCCATTGTCTATACAGAGATCCTCAGTCGGTCTTCGTGAATTTTTCTTTTGTTTTTTATTTCGCTCGCTTTGCACTAATCGCAGTCCATGTGCTACTACTTCTCGTGCACTAGACTGATTTTTGCGCGTGGATTAGCTTTCCCGATTACCAGTGTCCCTCGCCATGCAGGCGAACCTACTACCGACTTCTGAAGTGCTGATAATTTACAATCCCAAGTCAAGGGCGAAAAGTCAACATTTAGTCCACCTGACCAGTGTTGGGGTTGAACCCGCTACTTTTGTATTAGCACCGGATGTTTAAGAACGAACGCTCTTAACCATTCGGCCTTGCTGACCTGTCTGTCGCAAACTTGAGACCATATAATCAACTGCCCGTCGGCAGCTCTGAAGCTCAATCCGCATGAAGGTCGTAGGTTCGATTCCTGCCTACGTCGTTCAGTTCACGTGTGCAATTTCCTCGGAGACTTGTGGGTTGTCGTCGCTGGGTCTACGGAGTTTGCTTTGTGCGAAGCTTTCGCTAGGCCGCCCTGTAGAAAGAGACCGAACCATATGGGATGCAACCCACTGCAATGAAGTCAACCCTCTTAATTTTTAAACCCGTTTTTTTTTGGTTTGTTCGGGTGAAACAAAGCATAGGCACGGATCTGGTGTGGTGTAAGGTACAATAAAGAATTAATTAAAAGCATCATCGGGTTGTACACGTTTTGACACTCAGTGAATGGCAGAAATACAATGAAATCACAAAACATGCGCACGCACGGGGAGATAATTGAATATGAAAGTAATAACATAAGGAAATCGCTTAGCGCCCTACGGACATAGGGATTAACGGTTAATGAAGTGGATGTCACTACACACCCCGAATCATTGTGGGATCTGCACACAGCTGCGGATATTGCTGCTGGTGATATTTTTTTTTAGCAGTCATAAGGTCTAGGGCAGTGGTTCTCAACCGGTGGAAATCCCCCCACCCGGGGGGGGGGGGGATTTAGGGATTTCGGGGGGGGGGGAATTAAGATTATTTCAAGATCGCTTTAATACAAGAACCAGTTACTTGATCTTGTTTTTACCTTCATAATTTACGGTTCTGTACGTCTCACCCTTCTAAAATTCATTTTATAAAGTAAGTAGACCCATAAATCACATTTTATGTGGACGTCTAGACTTGTTTTAGTATGTGCTTCCATTATTACGCATACTGTGTAGGGGCGGGAGGGGGGAATTTTTAGGTAGGAAATACGAAATGGGGGGGGGGGGAATGAAGTTCTGAAAATATGGTGAAGGGGGGGGGGCACGGGCCAAAAAAGGTTGAGAACCACTGCTCTAGAGCTTTACCTAGAATGTTACATGTAAACACAGAACCACTGCTGTAGGGCATTACCTAGAATGTTACATGTAAACACGGAAGCCTTAAACACGTGCATGGCTTATGTGTTTGATTTTACTAAGCGAGCACGTTGTTTCGAATAGATGTAATAGTCCAAAAAAGGTCGCTTAAAAGTCGACAGGGTTGACTTCATTGCACCGGTTTTTACCCCATATTGCTTGATCTCTTTTCGCAGCGCGGAAAGCTTTGCACCAAGCACGAACTCCGTAGCTCTAGCGACGACCCACAGAAGTCTCCGAAAAATTTCACTCATGAACCGAAGGACGCGGCCCGGAATCAAATCCACACCTTCGGAGCCTGAGTTAAACGGCTTGAGCACTTCGCCACGGATACTCCCCAATAATAATAAAATAGTAATAGTCCAGTGGTTCTCAACCGGTGGGGAATTCCCCCCCCCTCCCGCCAGGAGGGAATTTTAGGGTTTCCGGGGGGGGGGGGGGGGAGATTAAGGTTATTTCAAGACCGCATCAATACAAGAACCAGTTACTTGATATTGTTTTACCCTCTAAATTTTACGGTTCTGTACTTCTCGCCCTAATGAAATTCATTTTATAATGTAAAACACGTTTTATGTACATGTATAGACATGATCTAGTATGTATTATTAAATTTAGCTTCCATTTTTATGTATACTGTGTAAGAGTGGGGTGGGAGGAATTATAGGGAGGAAATTCGAAAGGGAATGAATGACGTTCTGAACATGTGATAGAGGGGGGCATAGGCCAAAAAAGGTTGAGAACCACTGAAATAGTCGGTTAAGATGTTCTTGTTATACAATTACATTCGGTAGGAATTTTTATATATGGTGGATGGACTATATATATATATATAATGAATTGCGCCCGTGACACCTCCGCCACAGATCCGGTTCTGTTCTATACCAGGCATCCATTGTACAGGGTGTATTTGTAATGACTGCAGTTTTTGAAAATATTGCTGTTCTAAGTTTTGTATTCGCCCTCTGTGGAGTTCATGCAACATAATAGGTAAACACACAACTTGGAACGGCAATATTTTCAAAAACTGCACAGTCATTAAAAATACACCCTATACTAACATCTGTTTGCTATACCGGTAATTAATGAAATCATACTGATATTGTCGAGCTGTGCTGGGAATTGTTGGTGACGTCACCACCTCTTATCTCCTAGGCAAACATCTAACACACTACTGGGTATATTAGTTCTTATGAAAATATCTTATGTACACTCGGCCAAGATTGTCACAGCTGGCAGTTTGTGATTCATGTTTAATAGTCTTCTTCGGTGACGAAGGGGTTTCGGACGCAATTCCTAATCCCGCATACCCCGTTCGAAACATAGCTGCGGGCTATTTGGCAGCAGACCGTCTTGCGTTGGTTTTTATAAACTGGTATGAGTGCCGGTCGTTCAGAAAGCAATGGCAAACTACGGAACGTAAATTTGCCAACAATAAAAAAATCACAAACGGCCAAAAAATGTTGGTTTTCACTGCGACGTCATGTAAAGGATATGCAGCTAACTTGACTAGCCTTCCTGACGAAGTGGTCCAGCCTCTTCTCTCGCGCTCCAAGGTCTGGGGATGGTTTCTAGACTCTGTTATTCAGTTTACGAGAGCAGCTTTCTCTGAGATCCAGGTGGTCGTCGCTGGAGCTGCAGAGTTATTGCTGGAGGGTCAACACAATCTCATACAGATGGGCCTCAGACAGTTTTCATAATTTTCTGCGAATTGTCTGGAAAGGACGCGTGACAGAGAAGGGAACCGGACATTCCACCTCCTATGTCATAGCCAAGAACATGTACAGACCTAACACTTTACAGCCCAACTGAAATATCTGCTATTGGACTGATTGCCTTCACCCTTTTAGTCATTATGTTGGCTTAAGTCGACCACCAGACCTGTACTGTAGGAAAACAGTGTCACTCTTCAGCTGGCAATTGAACCCAGACCACTGTTTTCGTAGGTGAACGCGTTACCCACTGCCTCATCACTTTAGAGGAGATGAGATGAGAAAAACATTCTGCAAGGGGCTGGCTATATGATGATGATGACGATGAATGTGAAGTAATGAAAAGCGATCCGTCCATGCTGAGCAGCGAATACTCAGCTCTAACCACTCGGCCCTCTTCCTAGTTTCAAATTATTCATAACTAGAGAAGACACACTTCGGTTTTAATGTTTAAAAACGTGTAGAAGGCCATGTCTGTATGTATATATATATATATATATATATATATATATATATATATATATATATATATATATATATATATATATGTATGTGTGTGTGTGTGTGTGTGTGTGTGTGTGTGTGTGTGTGTGTGTGTGTGTGAGAGAGAGAGAGAGAGAGAGAGAGAAAGAGAGAGAGAGAGAGAGAGAGAGAGAGGAGAGAGAGAGAGAGAGTGAGAGACTGGCCGCTTGTTAAGAATGATAATCTAGCACGGAGAGTACATAGAAAGAGGTAACCAACAAGCCATGGCGTTACAGCAGCCAGGATTCATATCTGTGTTTATCAGAATCACTGTCACTGTCATCTACTGCCTGTAGTATCTTGCGCTGTAGGACATGGGGACCTTGAGCCTAAGGGATTGAGGCCGCCTGGCTAGTGCAGTCGCTGCGAACTGTGCACGTTAGGTTTTTCTTTTTGCCCCGACAGAAAAGAATCCACACCTTTCCGAGGATTCTAATGTGGGTCGTCTCCCAAATGAAAGCCAGACATTCTAGCCACTCGACCAGCCGCTCCTCATCAGAACAAACATACTGTAAATAATCTTTTATATGTTTGTGTTCTCATTTTATAATTTTGCCTGGGCTGTGCTCTATTTGACCTGCCTTTATGGATTTGCAACTGCCGAGACATTTGTACGTGTACATTTACGCCCCAGTCCGAGAATGTTTCACGTCGGATCCACTACCCTAGGACAAGTTGGGTAGTATACCGTCCTTTTCTTATTTTTAAAAATCCACACAGACCACACTGTGAAGTGAATCTTGCCTGCACGAGCCAGAGGCGGAGTCGTAAAGAACTACTCCGGGCACTGCTGAACTGTTGACCGTGGTTGCATAGTGATCAGTGAATTTCATCATCATTGCACCCCAAACAGGTCCATATGTGCTCCGATCTCTCTCTCTCTCTCTCTCTCTCTCTCTCCCCAAATCTGTCCTCTCTCCTCTCTCATCTCTCTCTCTCTCTCTCTCTCTCTCTCTCTCTCTCTCTCTCTCTCTAACTCTAACTCTAACTCTAACTCTACCTCTAACTCTAACTCTAAGTGTTCAAAAGAAACCACGGAAGGCAGGTGGTGGATGCAATTCTGAGGGCAGTCGACAGATATTTGTTGGTTATGGTCTCAGGTTTCGCGACGGCAGGCAGTGGATCTCTTTCACGAGACAATGGCTGCGGTCACCCGGCCAGTATGTTCACTGCCATAGAGGAAAGCAACGGCAAGCTACCTCTTTAAAAGTGCTTAGTATATTATGATTCGCCTAAATAAGTACTACAGGGGACAAATGAAAATCGTAAATTGATTAGAGAAATTAGACGTAGACAGTCAATATTTGTTGGACATGTTATGAGAAGAAATAGATTAGAGAACTTAGTGACAACTGGCAAGATCGAAGGGAACAGACCAAGAGGAAGACGGAGAGGAAAATACCTGGATGACTTAGCCACATGGCACGGACGAGACAGGAAGACTGAACTGATCCACGACTCTGGTGATCGAGTGAAATGGCGAGTCATGACCGCCTACGCTTTCCGGCATGGCACATGATTGATTGATTGATGGCCAATTGTATTTCAAAAGGCTCTTTTGTTAATAGCACCTGGTCTGCCGTTATCAGTCTCTATGTGGTTATAAGTAAGTTTATTTATGTCTGTTAAGCATCTTCGCCAATCCCTGCTTGCGCATATGAACAATACCAGCAACGCTTTAGTCTCTCTCTCCCCCCCACCCCCCCCCCCCCCCCCCCCCCCCCAAACCTCCGTCTGAATGTGTTCAATTTAATTATTCGCTCAGACTTAGAATACTTAACTCTGGAGTTCTAGCGTCAGTTTAGGAAGGGAACTGGCCACCCCACCTCATATTTAATGGTCTAGACCAGGGGTGGCCAACACGAGGCCCGCGGACCGCATGTGGCCCGCCGGGAGTTATGTTGTGGCCCGCGGAGTGAGAAGAGACGATGTGGTCGAAGCTGTAGCACGCTTGCTTGTTTACTTTAATTAACAGCAAAATTAGGTGCGTGGCCCAGCAGGATATAATATTTCTGAAATTTGGCCCGCCTGCTGAAAAGGTTGGCCACCCCTGGTCTAGACTATGTCCTAACACTTCACACCGGCATTATCTGCTAAAAAAAAAAAATCAAATCAAATTAGTCCCCGGGAAGGTTAACCTGGTCAACAAATGCCCGCAGAAGTCGGATGTGTCGGCCTAACGGCGCAAGAACGCAGCTCTGCTGTAAACAGGCACAACGCAATCACGTCCGAAAAAAAAAAAAAAAAAAACTCCGGATGAACGAAGAAGAAGAAGAAGAAATCAAATTAGTGTTGCTGTATGGATCAGAGACATGGTGAACGACTAAAACTGTTACTGTAACTACTAACATTCATGAACTGATGTCTGCTCAGAATAGAACTAACATGGTAAGACATAACTGCTAATGTGGGGCTTAGGGAGAGATCCAAACGCATTTCAATGAACCATGGGGCGAGGAAAAGACGATGGGGCTGGATAGGATACAGACCGAGAAAACCTGTTAACAATGTAACTAGAAGTCCTTTCTCGTGTGCCCGCATGGCAAACGCAATGGAGGGAGACCTTTTAAACACACGGACAAGAGATTTACAGAGATAAATAATATGGGGAGGACGTGGAGAGGGATCTGCAGAAAGTGGTGAAAGATAGGTGGGGGAGGGGGGGGGCCTTGGTGTCTGTTGGTTGTAGGCATATGTTTCATTTTGTGGGTAGGAGGGGGTGTAGGGGTGGATAAAAGGCAGCAACAGAAGAAGAAGAAGAAGAAGAAGAAGAAGAAGAAGAAGAAGAAGAAGAAGAAGAAGAAGAAGAAGAAGAACTGTGTGCTAGAATGTGGTTAATAAACGCAAACCTAGACTTAAAACAACTGGGTGACAATTTTTTCTTTCACATATCCTTTACAGGACATCGCTGTCAACACCAGCATTTTACCGCTGTTGTTGATTTCTTGGCAAGATTACGCACAGTAGTTTACCGTTACTTTCTGAGCGGCCGGCTCACTTATCCCGTAAGTCATTAACGTGGCGAGAACCGCTACCAATTCTTGCGCGCTGCGTTACCCCACGTGAATAAACGGGATTACGGAGAAAGTCGGGTGAACATTGTGGAACCAAAATACCCACAGGACGACACTTATAATGTAGCCAGATTTTGACATGAGGGAACGCAAAGAGTTGACATAGGAATAACTTGAAACTAGGGAGAGGGCCGAGTGTTTTATAGTTGAGTATTCGCAGCTCAGAATGGACGGGTCGTTTCTCATTAAGTCACATTCATCGTCATCATCTTTATATAGCAAGGCCCTTGAAGAACGTCACTCTCATCTCAATGATTTGTAAATACGTACATGCTATAAGGAAGCAAATCTGCACAGTAGCAGTGTTAGGAGAGGGGGGGGGGGGAACCAATAATAGTATTTCCATATTTTGACCCGTTACCATTGTTATTACAGACAGTGACCCACAAAAGCAATATTCTTAGTTACAACTTAACCGATTAAGTGATATGGGATGATTAATCGTCTTAAGCGACTTCCCGTATCTTCCCTGGACGTTTATATCGCTGAAATGTTGTCATTGCGTTATAATACATGTCTGCTACCATATTAACACATTTTAAGTCATAACTGTGACACACGTCTCATATCCAGCCCTTCATTTTTAATTAGGTCCAAACCTATTTTTTGTTTGGCACTGAATCTGTTAAGATAACAACGAGATTGTTAAATTCCAGAGACAGTGAACATCACGCATGCTAGAAGAAGAAGAAGAAGAAGAAGAAGAAGAAGAAGACGAGAAGAAGAAGAAGAAGAAGAGGAGGAGGAGGAGGGGGAGGAGGAGGAAAAGAAGAAGTAGAAACATACATGACTTTATATGTAACTGTCTGGCACCTTGCCGTCTTGACAGACGATAGTTTTTAAAATGTAGTTAGCCTCTCCATGACACAAAGCCTGGACTTAATTTAGAGACCATGTGTTGCCCATGCAGCATGATCCTTCTAATTTACTCCAGAGGAAAGGTAACACCAATACATCTGGAAGAAGACCAGCCACAGAAGCTGCCAGATTAGCAAATCAATACTCTAACCGTCCGCCTATCGGAGCTTCCATCCTAGACTAGAGGGCCTGGTCTGCCCTGCCATGACATGTAGCCTTTAGGTTGCATTTCCTCGCACTAGGAAATACCCTCCCAATAGCACTCCTCCGCCCGAAGCCGTTGGCACAATGTGAGGTGTCGGGTTTGGTGAGCGCCCCTTAACATTCAGCGCTAACAGAAAGCAGGTAGTACCGTCTACTGTCATACGCTAGCCCTGTCATATCTAAGACATTTATGTAACTATATGTAACTACTGAACGTGAGATTGCCTAGAAAATCAACCAGGGATTGGGGTTAATCGCGACGTCCCGAGAAGGATATGGAACAAATAGGTTCAGCCTAACTCTTGATATGCGTTGCTGACCTCACAGTTCTGTCTGCTACACGAATTGCTACTGTTAGATAAGTATGTGTAATGAGTGGCCTGATTGTGTAAAGTACTTAAGTTATTAGGCACGCTGTTATGTTGATGGGGTTATTTTAGGCTCTCGTGGGAAGTGGAATGCAGTTTTGTGAACAAGTGTTCTTTGTTGTACATTGCTAATTATTCCTGTTTTTCCGTCCTCTGGCCTAGTTCCTCGTGTGATTTTAATTTGATTATTAGCATTGTTTTGTTCCAGTTGTTGCCATTTGTGTGACCACAATAATCAGTCCCTGTCTGTCTGCCTGCCTGCCTGCCTGCCTGCCTGCCTGTGTGCCTGTCTGCCTGTCTGTCTGTCTGTCTCTCATCGCCCCCCCCCCCCTCTTTCTCCCCGAGGCTATGATCTTAGATAAAACAAATATACCCGTTTAGAAGCGAATATGCTAATGTGAAGACCACCAAGACGCACTCTGTCAAATGAAACATCTGAAACTGCTTGGAAATGCTACACACGGCAAATCCTTATGGGAAAACTATTATGAAACATACACTATATATGATCTGTTTAAGTCCCCGCTAATCACTGGTATCATGAAGGCTAATAGACTACAATGGCTGGGGCATATAGAAAGAATGGAAGATAATAGGGAAACAAAACTCGCTTACACTCAAGAAATAAATGACCGTAGACCCCGAGGTAGACCAAGAAGACGGTGGAGAGATAATACATGTACAGACCTACAAGCACTTGGAATCAACGACTGGCAAGAGAAGGTCCACCAGAGAGACGAATGGAGACGGATTGTATTTGCAGCAAAGAACCTCAATGGCTCGGAAAGCTGAAGAAGAAGAAGAAGACACTATATATGTCTGTTTGTCCGTCCGTCTGTCTGTCTGTCTGTCTGTCTGTCCGTCCGTCTGCTCGTCCGTCCGTCAGTCTTTCCGTTTGTTTGCCATCAAGTAGCAGGTCCCTTTCCGAACGTGGCTGTTATCACTGTGCACCGAAAAGTCTCTTTATCTCTGGCCATTTTTAGTTCGTTCAACAAGATGCTGTCATCATTCTGGAGTCGGCAGGTTCGAGTCCATGTGTGCCTAAAGTTTTCAGTTATTATTTTGTCGCCTGTCTCTTCCGATCGCTACATATTTCTTTTCTGCTTTCATTGGTCCTGTCCTGGCATTCTATATTAGTTATCTGGTAGCCCACGGTATTTGCAACATTCGTCTCATAAACCACATTTCCGTTTCCTTCAAGCTCTTCCTAATTTACTTGTTCATACTCCAAGATTCACTACCATACTGCGACCAAGACACGTTAATTTATTTCTTATTAGATTCAGTGCCAGACAAAAAATAGGCTTAGAAGGCGAAAAATGGGAAGTAAATGTGTGTCACAGTTATGACTTAAAAGTTGTTATTATAGTAGCAGATATGTTGTATTATAACGCAGTGGCAACATTTGGGTGATATATAAGCCCATGGCAGATACGAGAAGTCACTTCAGAATATCAATCATCCCATGGCACTAAATCAATGATGGCAAATTGCGTGGCATAGAATTAGTTAACTAAAGATATGTTGTATTTCCTTTGCAGAACGTTGCGATCAACCCCAGATTAATTAACTAGGCACTTTTACGTTCAGTAGTTTAGCCATAACAACAGTAAAAATGCGAAACTAATGCACAAAAGAATTCAGGAGCTTACTAATAAAAGAACACGTACATCGGCAGGTTGCATAAAGACAAAAGATGGAAGAATCATAATAGAAAAAGATCAGATCTTACGTGTATGGTCAGATTACGTGAAAAACCTTTATGACGATAACAAAGACGAACAGTATGATGTTCAAAATAATAATGAAGGACCAACAATTTTGAAGTTGGAGGTTCAGAATGCTCTTAACCATATGAAATCTGGCAAGACCCCCGGTTCAGACAGCGTCACAACAGAAATGATTAATGCTTTAGAAGAATATGGAATAGATAAAGTTACCAGTCTGCTTAATGCAATATATGATATTGGAAATATACCTCAATCAATCAATCAATCATGTGCCATGCTGGAAAGCGTGGGCGGTCATGACTCGCCATTTCACTCGATCACCAGTGTTGTGGATCAGCTCAGTGTTCCTGTCTCGTCCATGCCATGTGGCCAAGCCATCCAGGTATTTTCCTCTCGGTCTTCCTCTTGGTCTGTTCCCCTCGATCTTGCCAGTTGTCACTAAGCTCTCCAATCCATTTCTTCTCATAACATGTCCAAAAAATTTTGACTGTCTACGTCTAATTTCTCTAATCAGTTTACGATGTTCATTTGTCTCCTGTAGTACTTGGTCATTGGTTTTTTCTGTCTGTCCATGGTATTCTTTGCATTTTCCTCAGAAACCACATTTCTGCAGCCATCAGATGCTTTTCAGCTTGACTGCTCATTGTCCAAGTTTCACATCCATACAAAAGAACAGGCTCTATGTATCCCCTCAACACTCTTTTTCTCGTTTCAATTGACATCTTTTTATTGGTCAGAATGTTTTTCATCTTGCTAAAGGCTACTTTCGCCATGGCGATTCTTGTTCTAATCTCTTCAAGGCATCTCCAATCAGATGTTATAACTGTTCCAAGATAATTGTACCGATTCACTTGTTGTAGAATATTTCCATTTACTTGTATATTACATTGTGGCACTTCTTCCTTCCTACTGACGACCATAACCTGAGTCTTTTTACAGTTTAATTCTAACCCCAGGTGCTCACTGTGTACCTCAGGAGTTATGTAATTCTGTATTTATTGCATTCCCAAAGAAATCAGGAGCCTTGGAACGTGATCAACATCGAACAATTGTATAATGAGTCACATCACGAAGATTTTGCTAAGAATTATCATGCAAAGAGTTAGGAGGAAAATACAACCTGAAATAGGAGAAGAACAATGTGGGTTTGTAGAAGGCAAGAGTACAGTAAATGCTGTGTATATACTGAGAACCGTAATCGAACGTTCTATAGAAGTAAACAAAGATCTACACCTTTGCTTTATTGACTACACAAAGGTTTTCGATCAAGTGAGACATGTCAACATGATAAGGATGCTTGAGGATCTACAGATTGATGGAAAAGACCTTAGACTTGTAAAAAACATATATTGGAAACAACAAGCTGCCATAAGAGTTGATAATGAAGTAAGCCAATATCAGCCTATTAATAGAGGTGTGAGACAGGGATGTGTAATGTCTCCAGATCTGTTTTCCCTGTACAGTGAAAGTATTTTTGAGAAATATTGAAGATATGGAAGGAATCAACATTGGGGGACGATGCATCAATAACATTAGATATGCAGATGATACAGTCTTGATTGCAGACAATGAAGAGGACCTGCAAAATTTAGTAGATGTGGTTGTTACACACAGTGAACAACAAGGGTTAGAATTAAATTGTACAAAGACACAGATTATGGTCGTCACTAGGAAGAACGAAATACCACAATGTAATATACAAGTAAATGGGAATATTCTTCAACAAGTGAATAGGTACAATTATCTCGGAACAGTAATAACAACTGATGGGAGATGCCTTGAAGAGATTAGAACAAGAATCGCCATGGCAAAAGTAGCCTTTAGCAAGATGAAAAACATATTGATCAATAAAAAGATGTCAATTGAAACGAGAAAAAGAGTGTTGAGATGCTACATAGAACCGGTACTCTTATATGGATGTGAAGCTTGGACAATGAGCAGTCAAACTGAAAAACATCTGATGGCTGTAGAAATGTGGTTTCTGAGGAAAATGCAAAGAATACCATGGACAGCCAGAAAGACCAATGAACAAGTTCTTCAAGAAACAAATGAAGATCGTAAACTGATTAGAGACATTAGACGTAGACAGTCACAATTTTTTGGGCATGTTATGAGAAGAAATGGATTGGAGAACTTGGTGACAACTGGTGAGATCGAGGGGAACAGACCAAGGGGATAACCTAGAAGCAAGTACCTGGATGGCTTGGCCTTGTGGCATGGTTGAGACAGAAACTATGGAGCTGATCCACGACTCTGGTGATCGAGTGAGATGGCAGAACATGACCGCCCACGCTTACCGGCATGGCACATGATGGATGGATGGAGTTTAGCCATTGCTTTCTGAACGAGTAGTTAGCGTTGAAGTCCAACTGACCGGTGTAGGGAATTTTTTTTTCCGCATATCCTTTACAGGACATTGCAATCAACACCAGCATCTTTCAGCATCCTGTTGATGCCTGGAAAGTTTTTACGTTCAGTAGTTTGTCATTGCTTTCGGAACGACCGGCTCACATACCTCCGTAAGTAACTAGCGCGACGCGATCCGCTGCCAAATCTCGCGCAGCTGTGTTCCATTCGTGGGTATACGGGATTACGAACAACGTCCTTAACCGCTTCGCCAGGGAGACCGGCGGTGTAGGGAATTACTGTCCCATAAAGCCTTCCAGTAGTTCCACGTGTTTTGCAGCCGAACGGCTGTCGCAAGGAGTTCAATGTTGATTCGGCGAAAATACAACCGTGCGACAAACACTCGCCGTGTCCCTGAGGCTGCATTCCACGGTCCAAACTGCCATGTCCATTATTAAGCCGTCGGCAGCGTCAAACAGGTACACTAACAATAGCAAATGGACCCTTAAAATGCTGCGAAGATCCAACTCAGCGACTATCGCGTTGGTGTAGTTTGTAGGAATTACTATCATCATCATCAAATGTCATGTCAGCTGGCGAATGCCTTATTTTCTCTCCACATATCTCAGCCTTTGGTATTCTGGACCAACTATGCTGCTGGTATTCCTCCATGCCACCGCCTTAATCCATCCAGCATCATTTCTTTTGGCCGGTGTCCGCCTCTCTTCCCCTCGATCTTTCCAATCGTTACGATGTTCTCCAGTGCCTCTCTTCTCATCACATGACCGAAGAAAGCTGTTGTCTCTTTCTTATTGTTGTATATATTGTTCTAGTTTCATTAGCCTCTTTCATGCAATCGTCGTTAGTTACTCTGGCAGTCCAAAGAATTCGATACATTCGTCACAGGAACCACATCTCTTTTGCCTCCAAGTTCTTCCTAATACGTTCATTTACATTCCAAGATTCACTGCCATACAACAAAACAGGTTCTATATAATAGCACTTCCACACTCACATTCTTACATTCAATGATAGCGACTTTATGCATAAGATTCTTTTCATTTTCTGAAATGCAGCCGATGCTTGCCCTATTCTGCTGTTAATCTCGGTTGTGCACCTTCCATCTGATGTTGTAGATGCCCCTAGGTATTTAAAATTATCCACTTAGTTAAGAATTTTCTCTCCTGCTTCCATTTCACATTTTGGTGTCATAATTTGTAGGAAGCTACGCTGATAATGGACGAGGGTTCGATGCCTGCGTCGCCGTCCGCTAATAGAGGGAAAGACATATATCCCTCCGCGCATTTAGACCTACCGCATTAGATGGCCTTATCACACCCAGGCCCATAGCAGTCCCCTCTTGTGGGGCATGCTTTCCATCAACTCAGCAGCCCTCTGTTTTATTTAACCTTGAACGATGCTCAATTTTCGAAAAGAATAGCGCGCTACAGTTTTTGTGCTCGCTCGTTAAGGAAGATTACCGGACCCGTTCAACCGCAGATCTCTAGTTTGGTTACATTTGGGGCCCTTATGGAGTATCTATTTCTGCTGGCTAGATGGAACTGCGGTACCCCGGGTTACGAAAGCCTCAGGTCACGAGCAATTCAGGTTACGAACAACAACTTCGAAAGTTTAATGTCTCGGGTAACGAACAGTGCCTCGGGTTACGAACGAAGGCGAGAGAGAGAGAGAGAGAGAGAGAGAGAGAGAGAGAGAGAGAGAGAGAGAGAGAGAGAGAGAGAGAGAGAGGGGGGGGGTGTAACGTTGGAGACAAACGATCGCATACACTTGTACAGAACAAATAGTACTACAGATGAGCTTGTGGATCTTCAGAATGAACAGCTAAAGACATTAAAGGAGTAGCAGTCATCCGATGATGAGGAGTCAGTTACCGTTTCAACTGCCAGGATTAAAGAAATTTGCAGCAAGTGGGCAAACGTCGAAGACTTCATTGTGAACCATCATCCAAACAAACTTGTTGCTAACAACCCATATGGCCCTGTATGTGATGAATGATAACACGATGGCCCACTTTAGAAAGATTCTCCAGCAAAGGAAGCGACAAATTTCCCTTGATAGTTTCTTGGTGCGGAAAGATTCCCAGTCGGCTACCAAGACACAGCGACAAGATACTCCTGAAACTAATGATTCAGAATAACAAAGAAATTGACAAATTTCCCATGATCATTTTCTTGGTAATAAAGATAGACTAAATCTCTTTTTATTTTACATTTAATTCATGTGGTTGTTTTCTTTCTATTTATTGAAAACCTGAAGTACACGTATTCTTTGCATGTTGTCAGGTAAACGACCGGATGTTAATTAAAAAGAACGATTCTTTATTTCATTAATTTCAATGTTTCGGGTTACGAACGTTTCGGGTTACGGACCGAGTTCTGGAACGAATTAAGTTCGTAACCCGAGGTACCACTGTATTTGTATTCATTCACATGTCAGGTTAGAGTCGCACGCTTGTAAGGTCTGGTGTTATTGGATTACGTCTCTGTCTCTTTCAGGGAGTGATCTACCACTAAAGTGTCATCTCTACGTGGAGTATTGCAGATCTCCCATGTCCCTCTCCAAGCTCAGTAACAAAGAAACTGTACTAGACCAGTACTGTTGCTTATGTGGAGAGGGCAGATTAGGATGCAACCTGGTGGTGATCCAGCACACGACATATGAACTGGCTGATCTAGGTGGTCATATTTCTTTTATCGCGGAGTGCTTTTACATCTGTCCGCGGTTGTTTGTAGCGTGAACTGCATGTTCAGAAAACAGACGGCCGGCTGTTAGCTGAACTAACTGGTTTGCCTTATGCAGTAATGTGTGGCTGCTAGTTTTCTAGTGACTGTTGACGATGTTCTGTATTTTTCATGGCCGACTTTTTATGTTGGCATTCTGGCAGCGGCACTATGCATAGTATACATATGCGGACTGATGGTTTGTTGAGACTCTTGTCTGTTTCACTTTTCACATACGACTGTAAGGACCATTTTGTGTGATATTCACTGATACAGGACCTGGGCATAATGGGGCGACCCTTTCCCGTGAAGTTGGAACCGCTACTAATTAACTAACTAACTAACTAACTGACTGACTGACTGACTGACTGGCTGGCTGGCTGACTGACTGGCTGGCTGACTGACTGACTATTTCTTCTATTGGGTGTATGTCTTTTATTATCAACAGACTCCAACCCAGTGACCAACCTGGAAACAGATTAACTTGATGATGCGAGACATCACAGCAAAAGAGAAAACGACGTTACATGTGAGTGGACATCATCAAGAGAGAACAAAAATCAAAGATAGGGAGCATCCATGGAATTATTTCCCACGGCATACTGGTTGGTGTCTTCGGAAACAGCGGGCGGACAGATTGGCTGGGTCAGCACCGATGTGTGGCTTTTGGTGCATGATAAGGGATATGTGATCAGGACTATTTGGGATCATGTATATTGTGTGGAAGAACATATAAATCATCATGGCTTTAAGAGAATGGCGCGACAGGTAGTAACCAGAGGATCTGACCGACACCCATTGCTTCTAGGAAATCCAGACAGCAGCTGGTACCATTATTATTGGGTCTCTTCATTGGTTGTTGAAGATGAAACGGGGCTCGTATGCAAATATCCCGAGTGTTGTGATGTCGATTCTTGCCCAGACTCAACTCAGCTCAAGAGAGTGACTGGTAGAAGCCTCCAAAAGGGGACTGAGTGGTCTCGAGGTTTGGTGTCCGCCTCGGGTGCTGGAGGTCCCTGGGTTCAAACCCCGGTGAGGGCCGGAATTTTTTCACGTGGACTTCTAGTAACAAAATTTCCCCTGGTCACAGGGTAGTGAGATCGGACGCCAGAGTGTATTGTTGCGCACGTAAAAAAATCCCTTGGCAGTTGAAAATCGACAAAAGAGTAGCGTAACGGCGCTGCCCGGGCAAAATTTTGAGTTAAAAATCTACCCAAAGTATTTCAGGATCATCGCCGGTGCTACGGAGTTCGTGCACTGAGCTAAGATTTCTCCGGGCTCAGGCTTGAGTTAGGAGTAGAACGGAGCACTTGTAGGTTACACCCGTGTGCTGTGATGTGGATCCGTCGACTAACCTCAACACATACATCGTAAAGACGAAAGGCATATGGTATTGCAGCCTTGTTACTGTACATCGTAAAGACGTATGGCATATGGTATTGCAGCCTTGTTACGGTCATTTCGAAGATGTCAGATGATGATTCTAGTTTAGTTTTTCTCTTGTCTAATGTGTCCTATTATTTCTACTTCTGTTGTGTTCTAAATGTGGCTGATATTAATGTAATTTTCATTTAATCGCCTGGTGTTACCCAACGATTGATATCTTTGTGTATGTTTTTTTTTTTAATTTAAAGATTACGACAGCAGGTCAGATAATAACAACCGTTATGCGCATTAATCGATTATGTTTTTAAACATCAACATATCGACTAAATATTTGTTGGCAGCTTGGCGTAGCGCAGGAAATGACGCAGCTGCCGTGTTGCGATAAAGCCGGGACAAAATAAAGATTTGTAGAGGGAAGGGGGTGTCCATTAGAGAGCCGACGAATCATCAAACAGGGATTAACGATGTCTTGTGGGTGGTTTTGTATTATTATACTGAAATGTATGTTGTCAGGGGAGCCGCGCTGGCATTGTGGCTAGCCTGCAGGTGGTCGTGTAGTCGAATCCTCTTCGAAGCTGAACATTTTCCATCTACCTGCGCTGCCAGGTCGAACCACGCTAAAAGGAGTATCACATAATTGTCTGGGAAATAAAGGCGTCAATGGTGATATTGACAACATCACCCATAAATACCGATCGGTTTAAATATATGGGGCTAGCACCTCCTGGCGCGAACAGGAGTCCTTTATCTGAATGTAACACATGTTTGGACACACAACAAGAGATACCATCTGCTGACAACGATAATAGACAGAATTAACTGGTTAAGTGACATGGGATAATTAATCGTCTCAAGCGATTTCCTGTATCTGTCATGGGCTTTTTTTTTTATACTGTAGTTTCATTGCGAAGGCTGATGGGCGATTCTTGAAAAAAGGAGAGTCTGGCATATGAGACAGCGACCTCCAGCATGAGGATGGAGGTGGAAACAGTCACAGCGGTATTCCGTGGGTTAGAGGAGACTACTGCAACACATATTGTCTTTATCATGGACTCAAGGAGTTTGCTTAGTAAAGTGGAGAAAGGAATGTTTCGTGTGGAATGGCTCACCTCGCTTCAGAGGTAACAAATTGTGAGAATTGTATAGATGTTTTGCCTTGGCCATGCAGGAGTGCGGTTGAATGAATAGACCGAAAGGCTGGCAGAAAATGCACCTCTTGGTGGTAGATTACTTATAGACAAGGGGGAGTTAGTCGTGTGGCTGTGGGACCAGATGGAGAAGGCGGGGGAAACAGATTGAGAATCCGTATGTGGAAAGGATGAGATTGCAGGGGATTGGCAGGGATTCGGATAGAACCTCAAAAATGAGAGGGAAGGACAGGAAAACTTTCGATCAGATAGCGGTGGGAACTATTAGTAGTGTGGCTCTTCGCTGGCTGTTGAACGAGAGGACGGAGCACGTTTGGGAATGTCCTGAGTGCAGTGATGTTAGTCCTTAGCTCAACTCAACGCAACTTATAAACAGTAGTTTTCCTCACGCAACCCCCTTTAATTTGATATATAATACGTCTGCTACCATATTAACAATTTTTAAGTCACTACTGTGACACACCCCTATTTCCCATTTCCAGCGATCAGTTTTTGTTAGGTACAAGTCTACCAGTTGTTTGGCACTGAATATGTTCAGTGTAAAGTAAATATCCTTTGTGTAAACCTAGAACGCATTGGCCATACTGAGCTAGAATCATATTTTTATAGACCAATCGGCACTCAGTGGGTGATGTGGCTGGTATCACACTGACCAAATCTTTCCAAATCATGTCCTGGTTATTTAGTTAGTTGGTTATCTGTCGGGGTATCATTCTTGCACAGACATGTCCATGGGTGCTCAGATTCCCCCTCCCGAATATATGCATCAGCGGTCAGTGGCTAAAAGTGACATTTCTGCGTTTGTTGACGAGGCCCCTAATTCTCCCGATGTGTCTGTCTCTCGTGTCTGGCCGTTCCAGTTTTTACTCCCGAGTCTGTCATTCGAAAACATGGGACGCAGAGGTGTTTCAAAGGCACCAGGGCCGGGTTATATACTGGCCAAGACCTATTGATGCGTCCTCGTCGAGCGTCCTGGGCAACAGGTCCCTTCGGTGTCCTGGCTAAAGTCATTAGGGTCGCCCATTTCTCCGAAGTCGGAGAGTGTCTGCCTGTACGACGAGGAACCACCAGTCTGCACACCAATAAGCCAGACATGGGACAACGGACACTCACGCAAACCTCAGGTCCTGTATGACATCACACTGATGTTGGACAACAGGATGCCTTCATCCGACATACAGGACTTCGCGTTGGAGCTCAAGCCAGCGAACACAAGCATGTAAGCAAGCATTCGAAAACATGTCCTGGAGTGAGCTTCCTTGGGCGGGACACTTTTTCGTCCGTTAGGATGAAAATTGTATTTCCCCATGTGTTTATGTCTCATCTGTGAGTGTCTTTGTGAAATGGAGTTTGTACCGTGCAACGGAATACCTGCGCATGAGTGCATGAGACCGGAGTCTCTTCGACGTACCATCGGTGCTCGGCGACGATAATTAAGCCTAACACCGGACATGTCTTGCTACCCATGTTAGGCTGAATCGACCCGAGAGCATAAGTCTGTTTTGATTGATTGATTGATTGATTGATTGATTTAGGAACCGACATCACAGCATTCGGGACATTCTGTTTTAAAAATTGGAAACCGCACCGATACAGATCTGACCCAAGAACACGAGTACGGCAGGCGAGCGTCTGGCCGCTACGCTACCGCTGCTGTGTTGAAGGAAGTATTGAAAGTAACGGACACAGTAAGCACATCAATGTACGTGGACAGACAACACGAAGATGGAAACAGTCTGCAAGTTGGTATTCTAACAGCAAAGCCCACACAGACAGATATGACTGAGCTACCGTATGACAATAGACAGTACTACCTGTTTTCTGTTAGCGCCGAATGTTGGGCGGCGCTCACCAAGCCCTACAGCCCACATTGTGCCAGCGGCTTCGGGCGGAGGAAAGCAATTGGGAAGCTTCAAGCCTTATACTGATGCCAGGAAATGCAACCTAAGACTAAATGTCATGGCAGGGCAAACAAGGCCCTAAGCCTTGGTCGACGAGTAGTCTAGGATCTAAGCTCCGATGTGCGGACAATTAGAGCATTATTTGCTGATCTGCATCTTGTCTTGTTCCCTCTGGCGTAAACTAGGCAGGCCGGGAGAGGAATTATGCTGCATGGACATTGTCTGCCTCTACAATTCAACCCAGGCTTTTAAGTTATGTAGATAAAATAACTCCATCTATGTCGTAAACTAGGCAGGCCGGGAGAGGAATCATGCTGCATGGACAACACATGATCTCTACAATTCAACCCAAGCTTTTAAGCTATGTAGATAAAATAACTCCATCTATGGCATAGTTGTAGTTATTATATGTCTTTTTTAATGCACAATGTAACAAACTATAATCTGGCAAGGTGCCAGTTAGTGGATTGTGCAGTTAATCTGATGTGACCTGTGTCATCTAATTTCTAATTCTATCCCATGTCATGTATGAGTGATCATCAATTCTGAAATATGCCTATTACCTGAAACAGATTAATAAAAAAAAAAAAACATGTTTCAGTTGTGAGTTCAGGACACGTGTTTATATTAGCTTGTGATGTATACGCGTGACATAGATTAAGGGCAGAAAAGGCCAAACATAAGCTGCTTTCCAGACGATGAAATGTATCTTATGTAATAAATCACTTTCGTGTATGTGAATTATCCTGTTCTGCTGCGTGGAAGTGAGTCTTGAAATGTATCAAACAAACTAGGGATAGTTTGGAGGCAGCTACCATGTGGCTTCTGGCGCGAATGTTGTGAATACCATGGGCGTCCAGTGTAACTAACAGTTACCTGGAAGAGGCTAATGACAGTAAAACATTATTCACAACTATGAGAACACGTTTCACAATTCACCATTAAACCGAGTCGATGCGAAATCGGCAGCGGGCGATTTTGAAACAGACCCCTTTGCGTTGATTTAGATGTTACGAGGTGTCGGTAGTTAAAAACAAACAGTGGTAAACTACTGAATTAAAAAATGGACTATTAAATCACAAACAGCCACACAAAAATGCTGGTGTTTATAGCGACGTCCTGTTAAGTTCTTATAACTTTTATAAGAAAGAGGCAGTCCGAGTGCGCGCAAACATACATATAAGTGCTTATCTTTGTCGCTCTGTGACTTTTATTTGTTACATTCTGCTCGTCTCTCCATTAAGATTTCCGGTAGATTATCACGTCTTGTGGTGCGGTCAAACATACACCATATGCCTTGCAAAGGGACGTAGACATTCATGTCTTTCCACAGATCTCAATACCCGTGATGCTATTTTTCCATTCCATCGTCACAGACCATCAAGCGTCGTGTCTCTCAGTCTGTCCCTGCTACTGTTGATCTTCCAGTCGCCATGACATTGCCCAATCCAACCATCCATTTTGCGAAAAAAAACAAAAAAAACTTTCCACCAAATGTTAACCAGCCTCTGTGGCATCGGTTATAATATTGGTGTTTCATGGTGCGGAATGAGTTTAAGTTTTTCTGCGTCAGTGTTAGCTTGGCTTACCGGTTGGAGAGTTTATACCTGTGATGTCAGCTGGGGGATTCGTTGGCCGGCAAGTTTTTCCTTTGGGTGTATCTCTTTAGGCGGTTTTTGTTGTTGTGTGTGTCAGTGTTGGCTTCTGGCTCGTCAACTGTGATAGGGCGCAGTCCTTATAAGAAGTCATCCTTCGGTTTTCTTGCTTTTGCTTTCTTGCAGTTGATCCTTGATGAAGTTGGTTGCTTTAATCATATCTTCTTCGGTCCAGAATTATATACTGTCAGGTAATCTGTGTTCTCGACAGGATTGATTGTCGCATCTAGGTTTGCGTCATATTTCCAATGCTTTTCTTCTCATTATATAACCAAAGTAGTCTGTGGCAGTTTATCTTCATGGAGCTTATTTTAACTGTCGGGGTTGTGAGGATGTTTGTGCTTAAACAGGACTAAGTGGATCGGTATAGAAATTGTGGTTAGTTTATCTCTCTCTCTCTCTTTCTCTCTCTCTCTCTCTCTCCCTCTCTCTCTCTCTCTCTCTCTCTCCTCTCTCCTCTCTCTCTCTCTCTCTCTCTCTCTCTCTGGGTTGGTGGGTGCTTGGGTGGGAATATAGAAAGGCGACGGCTCACTTCTAGAGCTGCCTAGGTGATGCAACGAAAAAAGACAAGGTTTTGAAATGGATTAATGCTGACGTTTGTGTGTGTGTGTGTGTTTGTGTGTGCGTGTGTGCGTGCGTGAATTTTAGAGTTGTGCTCGTGAGGCAATTAAAGACTCGCGCGCGCACGTACACAAGTTGAGCTATGTGCGTAGGTGGGTAGGTTAGGAGATCAAGAAGGGAATTGTTCTTTTCACTGTTCTTTGTAGTTGGCAGAGGTAAAACTATTCTATAATAACACTGCGTGATGTAAACCGTATGCACGTACTATTTAAATTTATATTCTAAACAAAACTGTTCAAAAATATCATACATAAGTACCGTAACTTAACAAAATGTATTTATGTATCCAAAGAGTTAACAGTTTACTCGTCTTGCTTTCTTATTTGCCAATTCGTCAATTACATCCAATATTTCCAAACTTTCTCACATAATTCTTTCTGTATAGCCAACAATCCTAGATCGCCAAACCTCTTTTGAGTCATTCACGTTCTTAAACATTCTTAAGTGTGTCTGTATAAGTTGGAGTTTCGAAATAAAAAAGAAAGAAAAACTTGTTTCACCAGATGCTACATAACTAGGTGATGTAATAAGAATTCTCAACGCTATAAACAGAATTGGAAATGAAGACTTTAAGTGTTTTGTTTTTGAATGTTGTGTTTTAATGTGCGTGCTCCATCTGCAGCTCCACTGCTCAAAACTCTATATAAATTATCAGCTTACCGGAGAGCTCAAGACCATCAATATCCTCAATCAATCAGGTGCCGTCTCCACAATGAAGGTTGGCTGCAATGGATCTCCAACACTGTCTCTCGCCCTGACTGCACTTCTGACAGAATGATGTTCGTCCATCTCTTGATGTTATCTTCCCACTTGTATCGTTGTCTACCTCTTGCTGGCTTACCCTCAACCTTGCCTTCAATATCCTAGCATCAACTGATTCTTCTGTTAAGTGGAAGGAAACTGTTTAAATCAACCAAGTGTTTTCCCCTTTCGTATTCTCAAAATTCAGAAAGAAATTGAGTTAAGTTGAGCTAAGAACAGACATCACTGCACTCAGGCCATTCCCATTCGCTCTCCGTCCCCTCGTTCAACAGCCAGTGAAAAGTCTTACTACTAATTGTTCACACTATCTGATTGAAAATTATCCTGGTCTTCCCGCTCAGTTTTGAGATTCTTCCAGAATCCCTGCCTATTCTCCGCAATATCATTTTTTCCACATACGGGTTCTCAATCTGTTCCCCGACTTCAATACCTGGTCCCACAGGCGCTCGCCCACCTCTCCCTTGCCCATACGTAATCTACCACCAAGAGGCACTAAGACCTGCCAGCCTATCAGCCTGTTCACGCCTCCGCACTCCTGCATGGCCAGCAGTTAAACCACGAAAATATATGGGGGTGTTGATAAATTTTAAATCTGGTCGTGTATTGATAAGTGGGTGGTTGGGTGTAGAGAGTGTGGGATTCGAACCGGCAGTAGGAAAACACCGTGAAATAAGACAGTAGTTGTAGAATAAGACGAGTACCTTGGCCGTGATATGAATGGGGTGAGCATCATAGTCATAATAATGGTAGTTACATAAACACAAAGACACACACACGAGTACAGACATACACAAGTACAGAGACATCACGCGTACAGACACCTAAGTACAGACACATACACACGTACAGACAGGAACGCATACACTTCTACATACAGACAAATACAGACATCACAAGTACAGACACAGGTACACACGTACAAACAGGAACGCATACACTTCTATATACAGACAAATACAGACATCCCAAGTACAGACACAGGTACACACGTACAAACACAAAGACAACCACACACACGTACAAACAACCAACCACACCCAAATACAGACACAGACACACACCCATAAACAAACAAACACACCCCAGTACAGACACAGACACACACTCATAAACAAACAAACACCCAAGGACAGACACAACCACACACACAAGTACACTGTACAGGGAAAAAAAGATCTGGAGACATTACACATCCCTGTCTCGTGCCTCTCTTAATAGGCTGATATTGAACTACTTTATTATCAATTCTTATGACAGCTTGTTGTTTCCAATATATGTTTTTTACACGTCTAATGTCTTTTCCATCAATTTGTAGATCTTCAAGCATCCTTATCATGTTGACATGTCTCACTTTATCGAACGCCTTTGTGTAGTCAATAAAGCAAAGGTGTAGATCTTTGTTTACTTCTATAGAACGTTCAACTACAGTTCTCAGTATATACACAGCATTTACTGTACACTTGCCTTTTACAAACCCACATAGTTCTCCTATTTCAGGTTGTATTTTCTTTCTAACACTTTGCATAATAATTCATTGCAAAATCTTCGTGATCTGGCTCATTATACTAATTGTTCGATGTTGATCGCATTCCAGGGCTCCTGATTTCTGTGGGATTGCAATAAATACAGAATTGCATAATTCATGAGGTATATCTCCAGTATCGTATATTGTATTCAGCATTCTGGTAACTTTAGCTATTCCATATTCTTCTAAAGAATTAATCATTTCTGTTGTGATGCTGTCTGAACCGGGGTCTAGCCAGTTTTCATATGGTCAAGAGCATTCTGAACCTTCATCTTCAAGGACATAATACACATAGATTTTCATTAGGTTTAATATTGTCTTTATGGTGGTACTTCTGTTTTCTATAATAATGCCCTCTGGTCTCACATATACATAAATATGTTAATTTTAAGTCTTCTGATTTCTTTGTGAATGTTACCAAAGTTTGGTATAAACTGTCAACTATCACTGTTACTTACTGCCAATATAGCACCTTGCGGCGTATGTCAAAGGTGTCTTTGAGGCTGAGGAATTAAGGCCGTCTGGATAGTGCAGTCGCCTTGAACTGTGCAGGTTAGGATTTTCTTTTTGCCACGGACACACACACAAAAATCCCTCACCTTACCGAGGATTCGAACCCGTGTCTCCCGAGGGAAAATCCGGCGTTCTAGCCTCTGGGCCGCACCTCTAGTATTTAAATTGTGTATGGCCCTAGGAGGCCACTAAAAAATTCTTTTGCCCTAAGCGAGGGCATCTCATTTATGTCATTAAAAGTGTGAAATTACAAATTAAAATATAAATGTATAACTGTAAAGTTGATTATAAAATGTAAGTACCTAAAGATTCACATAATTTTCTGTAAGGTTTCTAAAAGAAATTTTCTTGAGATGACAATGTTTGACTTCAACTTTATTATATTATTTCTACGAGAATAACAGAGAGATTTGTAAGTTAGTTAATAATATTATAGCTGGTTTATGATTTCTTTGTTAAAATTCTAGTAATCTCCCTTGTAATGCTTGCTTGCGTTTCGATGGTTGTGAAGCTCCAGCATGACAGTCCTGTATGTCGAATGAAGGACAGTCCTGTTGTCCAACATCAGTGTGATGTCATACAGGACATGAGGTTTGCGTGAGTATCCGTTGTCCCATGTCTGGCTTATTGGTGTGCAGACTGGTGGTTACCTCGCCGTGCAGGACATGATACTCTCCGACTTCGGAAGAACTACGTTAGCCAGGACCCCGAAGGGCCTGTTGCCCTGAACGCACGACTAGGACATGTTAGTACAGTGGTTCTCAGCTGGTGGGGAATTCCCCCCTAGGGGGGGGGGGGGGGAATTTTGGGGTTTCCAGGGGGGCGGGGGGAATGAAGATTATTTCAAGATCGCGTTAATACAAGAACCAGTTACTTGATCTTGCTTTTCCCTTCATACTTTACGCTTCTGTACGTATTACCCTTCTGAAATTCATTTTATAACGTAAGTAGACCCGCAAATCACATTTTATGCAGATGTCTAGACTTGTTTTAGTATGTGCTATTAAATTTAGCTTCAATTATTACATATACTGTGTAGGGGCAGGAGGAAATTTTTAGGGAGGAAATACGAAAGGGGGGGGGGGGAGGAAATGACGGTCTAAAAATATGGTTAGGGGGGGGAATGACGTCCCAAAAATATGATGAGGGGGGGGGGGGGGAATGACGTCCTAAAAATATGGTGAGGGGGGAATAACGTCCTAAAAATATGGTGAAGGGGGGAACGGACCAAAAAAGGTTGAGAACCACTGTGTTAATAGGTCTTGGCCAGTATGGAACCTGCAATAAATATTAGATGATTATGTCCCCTATTCATTGCTTATCTGTGCTTTTAAGTTAGTTATCTGGTAATTGCAGACCGTGTCGCGCTGGTTTTAACATGTTGGTATGGGCGCCGGTCGTTCAGAAAGCAAAGGCAATCTACTGAACGTAAAAACTTGCCAAGACATCAACAACGGCAGTAAAATGCTGGTGTTGACTGCAACGTCCTGTAATATTATAAACAGCAGGAGAGTGTCCGCTTATGGAACCTGATGAGATGAGATGAGATGAGATGCTTGAACAGAATTATTAATAAGTGTAGTGATCGATCAAGGCATTACTATAGTATCAATCATGTTAATATATTTTAAATATGCACTATGCAACTGGGGAAAAACATGTGTCAAAGACTTGAACACATCCCCTCAGCCAGGAAGAGCAGGTAATCTTAAAGAGGCCATGAGGGGATACTGTGCCCGAGGCGTGGTTCAGAGAGTTAGCACTCTAACCACGATAAGCATCACGCCTCGTGGTAGCGGGAGAAGTTGAGTAGACACTCAACATGACACGTTTGCCATCAAGCGTGCCAGGTGAGGCAACACGCGTCAAGGTGAAGGGGACTCCGCGTGGTGTGTACCGGCTGGGAAAAAGATTGGCAGACGGGAGACAGGACGTGTCGAGTACACCTCGTTTAGAATAGAGCTAGGGTTTTGTTGTAACTACATAGATAGAAAGTAGCATAGTGGTTAGCTATTTGTGATAGAGGATTCTGTGGTAGAGTGTTATGTGTTTCATTAGCGACTGTTCACTGCTGTAGCGAGCCAATGGCAATAAACTGCACTATGTATTTTGCCTCCCACACGACTTGCAAGTATTCTTGTATTGGTGTGAGAGAAGTACCCGATGAGGCCTGTCAGTGAGTTGTTGACAGGCCAGGGTAATTGTGGTTGTCAGAAGTGAAGCTTGGACGCAAAGTTCAAGCTAATCCACTCGTCCACGAGCTCCAGACTAGGGTTTAATTTAATTTGTGTAGTGACGGTGATTTGTGCAGACGAGAAAAATGTTGCAAGCTAGAAATGTGCCCATCGTGACGTATTAAACTGTTTAATTGTGTTTATGAAATATTTATTTAGTCAAAGTATGTATTCATCAAAGCTGTAAGTATTAATATTCTTGGTTTCTCGTATTTATTTATATATTTACCTTTTTGTTGAGAAATGAGTACCAAAAATAATTCACGGCGGAGCGATACGAAGCCAGCAAACAATATCGATTTTTCATCGCGCTGTGCTGTGACGTCAGACGATTGACAAACAGTCGTCTGGGCTCATTAGCATACAGCAAGCGAGTGTTTACAAAGTTGCTAAACAGCGCTCGCCTGAATCGGTACGTTATATCAGCTATTATTTCTTTATTTGATTTACGAAAGGAATATATTTATTTATTTAAACATTATTAGGTTATTTATATCTAGGAAAAGCATTTGTTAATATTTCTGGTCTATTGTCTCATTGTTTACTGTCACGATGGAACTACTTTCGGGCGAGCAGATGGCACTTGCTTGCACAACACTTACATAAATTAACTAGAATAGTAACGTAAGGCAATACTGATAGAACGAAGACAGGACATCGACATTTAATTTACGTGGTACATATTCTAGTTGTTCGTGATTCTGTCATTGTCTAAGTCATTGTCCTTAGTTGTCAGGGTAATTATATCGTGCACCTCTGGGCGTAACACTGCCGCCGTACATATCGAAGAGTGAACAACAGCTGTGTACGGATGCCGGTGTGCCAACTAGGGTGTCCCAATTACGTAACGTGTTTCCACCCTAGAGTATCAAGGTGACCTGTGTCGACGGAATCCGTTCCCCGATCATCGGGAACGTTAAAGCTGAGTACACTTACATATTTTGGCATGCAATTTGATTAATAGTGCATCTCTTTTTCAGCTGTTGAGACACTATTGTATTTTTTGTGCTCTGTTTTTTTCAGCATTAAATTTTGCAGGGCACAAGCAAAGAATACACATCTTTGCGCTCATTGGTGAATAAAAATAACATATCAAAGATAGATAATTAATAAAAAGATCATTGTCTGTCACTGCTAGCCAATTACTAAATTAAAATGGCAACTTTATCAGATTTCATAAAAGCAGGTAAAGAACTGGAATTAACAGGGAAAGAACTACAACAATATGCAGATCAAAATTTTAAAGAAGCGAAAGAGGCTGAAAAAGCTGATCGCATACGAAAAGAAGATGCGGAAAGAAATCAACGCGCACAAGAAAGAGAACAAGAAAGACAGCATCAAAAAGAGATTGCTCAACTAGCTGAGATAACAAAACAGAAAGAATTAGAACTTAAACAACAACAGTTAGAACATGAGAAGGAGATAAAACAGAAAGAACTAGAATTAAAGCAAAGGCAATTAGATCAGGACAAAGAATTAAAGCAATCTGAAATAGCTGAAATGTCAAGGGTCAAAGAAAAACAGATACAAGTAGAATCAGAGACACAGTTAAAGATGAAAGAAAGAGACATAGAGTCACACGCAGAAGTCTCTGCCACTAAACTAAGAATTCAACAAGAGGAAAATAAGTTCAACAAATACAAAAATATTATCAAACCATACTGTAAAGATGATCCCATATCAGCATGGATAGAGAATGTAGAGTACCAATTTAAATTTCACCAAGTTCCATTAGAAATGTGGGCTCCAATTTTTATGAAGAATCTTAGTGGTGAGCCCCTCAAAGTAATAGAGTCCATACCAACAGACCTCAGATCTAACTATCAATACATCCATGATAGGATAATGCAACACTTTTTACTTGATGCCCCTGGATATCAAAATCAATTTTCAAATTTAAAGCCTAAACCCAATGAGACTTTCATTGATTACGTCTCAAATGTTCTAAGTGTACTAAATAGATGGCTTAAAGCGGCTAACATAGGAAGAGACTTTGATAGATTAAAAAACTTAATTGCTATGGATAAGGTTATATCCACCATACCTTCTCCTTTTGCTAAATTTTTACAGCAGTCAGACATAGAAAACATAGAACAGTTTGAAAAGAAAGGATCGGCATATTTTTCTTCTAACAGAGATGTCTTTAAAACTTCAAATGACTCTGAAATAGTTTCTTTTGTGAAAGATCAACCAAAATACCAGAGTAATAGAAAACCATTTCAGAAATATGATAAGAAAGACATGAAAGTGTCCAAATGCATACATTGTCAACTTGTACATGATTCTTATGGTATGTGTGACAAATCGCCAAATTATCCGGCGCATCTTGAAAAAGTGATCAAGAAACAGCAGAGCAAAAGATCGGCATACAGACGGGCCATTAAATGTTTTTTTTGTTCCAGCTATGGGCATTATAGTAATAAGTGCCTCGGCCGCCAACGTATGAAAGCTAGCAATGCTATTCTGATTGACACCTCTTCAGATAGTGGTAGTGAGAGTGAATGTGAGGTTGAGAATGAACTGCCATTTAATCAGTGTGAAGACGTTTGTAGTGCAAACGATATGTTAAGCTTTGACAGCTGTGAACGATGTCACCAATTCCATGCAGATGGGAAACTAGAATGTGGGCATACAGTACCATTCTCCTCTGAGAATGTAAATGCAGCATTAGCCTCCAGAGGCAATCTTGTGTTCCACAATGCAATGGTCAATAATGTACCATGCCAATGTTTGCTGGACAGCGGCAGCACCCTTATTGGTCTTCGGAAAGAACTGGTGAATCCGGGTGATTACACAGGTGATACGGTCAAGTGTCGAACCTTCTCGGGTAACATTGAAATTTACCCTTTGGCAAAAGCCCATATTGATTCTCCTTTTCTCTCTGGTACCTTTACTTGTGCAATACTAAACAACCCTTGTACTGACTTAATTTTGGGGTGCTTACCCCAACTGAAACAATCTACTAATGAAGAAATAGTTGCATGGGAGAAATTAAATGCAGCTAATGCAACAACAAGAGCAGACAGTGTGAAACATCAAGACACACTTCAAGATGAGAGACTACTGTTGCTTTCTCCAACTGGCACCGACGACAACAGCAGACAAGAATTTATAAAACAGCAAAAAGCTGACCCAAGTGTGTCTCCATACTTAAAATTACTAAAAGATAAAGCAAAAATAACCAAAAATGCATCTTGTTTATTTAGACGTAAGAATGGCATTTCAACTACAGGTCATGCTACTGGTAACCATGAACAGGTGTTACCTGAACAACACCGGTTAACTATGCCAAAATATGCACATAAAACACCGGTGACTGGTCATCTTGCATACAACAACACCAAACCAGGTTTTTTCAAGAAGATAAAATTATGTTGTCAAAATGTATTTGCGTGATAATGTCTGTCAACAATTGGTACAAAAGTTTAAGGGTAGACATCCTACAACTGAAGTACAACCTTCTATACTGGCTCCCAAGCCATTTGATAGAGGAAGGGTCAGTTCTACCACAAACACACAAACAACGGTGCAAGAACCAGTGATCTTGAACTTGATCAAGACAGATATAGGCTACTTCCATACCAACGAAATGGCAACGACTATACAAGGTGTTACATAACCATGGTACATGTTGACTATGAAATATCGATAAACATACACTTAGAGATATTCCATGTCAACATGCGTAAACTTTACTTTTCAAGACAACAGACAGAAGTAGAGACAGACGAACATATTGCAACAACACCAAGTGATCAGACGACAGACATACATAGCGCAACTACACTAGTTAGTGAGACTGGCAAATCCGACGAGGGGCATACATGTAGTGAACTTATAGAATACACATGAATAAATCAGAATACTGATGACTGGACAATACACCTACTGAAACTGAGACATGCCTTTGACAGAGTGCGACTCTTCGGTCTCACTGTGAAACCAAGCAAAGTCAAATTATGCCTAAAATAAATTCATTTTTGGGTCATGTCATTTCTCAAGTCCAACTATAGACTGACCTGAAAATTAGTACCAAAATTAAAAATCTGACCATGTCTAACAGAAAGAAACAGGTCAGAAACCTTTTGAAATTAGTAAACTACTCAGAAATTATAATTCGATATTCCAATGTTTTGAAAGCATTTGTGAAATGAAATGTGAAAGATGCATTATTAATTTCTGCATTGTCAAAAATGAAAATCCTTTTTTGTAATATTCCAATCCTCCGCTTGCCTAATCCTAGGCTCGTTTATTATTCTAGGACAGATGCTACCAGTACTAGGCCAATTTTTTGAGGGTATCTTCCACCCGAGTTGCTACGTGAGCCGTAAGATCACACCTGCTGAGTCCAGAGATTGCATATCACAGTTGCAACCCTAGGCGTCATCTATGCAGTGAGAAAGCTCCATCGAGTTCTGACGGATGTTCACTGCATTGTCCAGACCGACAACTCCCCGATCACGGTCACAAAAAGTGGTGTGCATCAAAATGACCGGATATACAGGTGGTCACTAATTTTACCATATGAGGTAATAATACCTGAAATCCCACATATTAATGTAGAGTGATAGTTAGTACATGAATACAGTACAATATGCTATGTAAAATAGGTTACATATACACCCATGGTGTTCTTAAGAGTGTACCAAGTACAACGAACTATCATGTGTCCGTAGACAGTAACTTAAGAACTGTGCTACAGAACTTAGATACTACCGTGTGAATCAGGACAGCTCATTTCCAACTAAGCTCCAGGCCGGTGTATCATTTGTGTGAAATGTAGAAAACAGTGTCAGAACAGTGCTTAATTTCAGACACATAAAGACTAAGCTACGACACCAGCGAATCTCTACACGTGCACTACCGATGAACATTATTATGACCGTAAAATGTATTTCAGATACCCAGGCAAATTATGTAGTTAGATTGTGCCTATACCAATATTCAAACATGAAGGCAACTACTAACCTGAGAGAACTGAATACTGTGTATATAAACTTAATGTGATATGTAAGATAATATTTTAACATAGTGATCGATGAGAGATAGAATTAGGTAATATAATAATTCTCATTTATTTAAATAGTATAGTTAGTACAGTAATCAACCCAGCTACTTAGCTTAAAATATTAGGTTAGACGTAAAAAAATAGGTAATTACAAGCTAAAGTAAAATTTTAATAGAAATAGTACCATTTAGAGTGTTACATTTCATTTAGCTTTAGTTCAGGTTAGTTTATTCCATCTTAATAAAACCATACCACATTTCAAATACTACCATTTATTAGTATCATCATTTGACATCATAATAGATTAAAAAGAATAAATAAGTTAACATACATCATTTACACCATTTAGATTAAGAATATCACTCATAGAATTCCTTTGTGCATTTAAAAACATTATTTAACATAGTATTTAGAAAAGTACACAAATTGTGTTCACATCATCCATTTAATTAAGGTACATAACTCATATCACACTAATTACATTTAAATAGTTACATTACATCCCTTAGATTAGATAAACAGAACGAGTAGGATAAACAGATAATATAATTAACATAATAGAACTTAGGTAACACATTAAATACTTAGTTATAAAAGGAGAATAGTTTATTATAATATAAAATATGATACTTTAAGTTAGTGTAACATACTAGATGATGAGATCAAAGGGACAAGCCATCAACCCTGTCTCGCCCATGTAAATATAATGTACATATATGACTCGTGCAATGGCTAGCGCACAGTCATGAGGCTCAATCATCTCAAACTGAGCCAAACGTGTACAGTCTCACTTCAAGGTTTTTAAATAAGCACAAGAATAAGTATGAAGGGTTGAGTGATGTGTGATAGAAGTAAGGGTGAAAGGAGTATGACAGAAGTGTGAAAGTGAGAATGAATGAAAGATAGACGGGAGAGAATGCAAGCAGTCAGCAAATTCTTTTAATATTGGTTTGCGCTAATGTTGGTTTTCGCTAGGGAAATTCTGTTAGTGTGAATGTGTTGTCTGTGATATAGTTTAGAACTTAGAATACAGTATTTTGGGTCTCATAACAATGGGATGTAGTCACGAATTAGTGTTATACACCTGTTTGTGGCCACATTGAACAAAATTATGGCACTCAAAAAACTAACATACATACACAGATAAGTTAGAAATATAGAGTAGAAGTTAGATTAGTAGATTTATTACATCCAAACACGCAAACAACCAGAAAAACAAACATATAAATTACATACACTATTTGTAGATCAAAGGGAGATAACTTTGGGTCAGGGGACATAATAGACAACGAAAAACTATCTTAACAGTGAAATGGAACTTTACACGCGGAAGCGATGTAGGTAAAACCTATCGCACACACTCTTGTATAATGGTTGTTAGATATTATATGGGGGACATGAAGCAATTCATGTGTTGACCCTAAGAAAGTCAACTTTGGATGGGTAGTAAGTTAATTTACTATGTGAGGGCAGGTCTTATAAGACAACGGTCCGGTTCAGACATACCTCTAATAAGTATAATATAGCATGTGAGAAAGGGCTCACGCCAACCAGTCAAGTTTGTGGCGATTGCCAGTAGCCAAGTAAAGTTTCGCTACATTGTGGTAAAAGTCAGTAGGAGTCTATTAGAATGCCCAAAGCCAGGTTATCTAGAGTCTTTGACAAAAATTAGAGACACTAATTTTTTAGAAACCTCTTGCGTCACAACCAATGAGTGAAAGTTGGTGACGCAACACAGGAGGGGCGGGTGTGTGTCAAAGACTTGAACACATCCCCTCAGCCAGGAAGAGCAGGTAATCTTAAAGAGGCCATGAGGGGATACTGTGCCCGAGGCGTGGTTCAGAGAGTTAGCACTCTAACCACGATAAGCATCACGCCTCGTGGTAGCGGGAGAAGTTGAGTAGACACTCAACATGACACGTTTGCCATCAAGCGTGCCAGGTGAGGCAACACGCGTCAAGGTGAAGGGGACTCCGCGTGGTGTGTACCGGCTGGGGAAAAGATTGGCAGACGGGAGACAGGACGTGTCGAGTACACCTCGTTTAGAATAGAGCTAGGGTTTTGTTGTAACTACATAGATAGAAAGTAGCATAGTGGTTAGCTATTTGTGATAGAGGATTCTGTGGTAGAGTGTTATGTGTTTCATTAGCGACTGTTCACTGCTGTAGCGAGCCAATGGCAATAAACTGCACTATGTATTTTGCCTCCCACACGACTTGCAAGTATTCTTGTATTGGTGTGAGAGAAGTACCCGATGAGGCCTGTCAGTGAGTTGTTGACAACATGCACAGTTGAATTGTATGGTTTATTATTATAGGAGATATTTATTTTAAAAACATAGGAAGGATGGTCAGAAAGTAATGCACTATTTGGCGCAGAGAGAGAGAGAGAGAGAGAGAGAGAGAGAGAGAGAGAGAGAGAGAGAGAGAGAGAGAGAGAGAGAGAGAGAGAGAGAGAGAGAGAGAGAGAGAGAGAGGGGGTGTAGGAGGGAGAAGGTATGTTCAAAATGAATAAATGAATTAAATTTACAAACAATATGAATGGCATTTCCTCTAAACATATTTGTCTACTTAAACGTCATAAACTTTGCACGGCTTTTCGCCAACGCGAAAAAAAGTACATGCAGACCATGACTGTTCCAGACCAGGTTATATTCTGCTCACTTCGCCTATTAATCTGTCACCTCTCTCATTTCTATCATCTAGGCCAGTGGTTCTCAACCTTTTTTTGGCCCATGCACCACTTCACTATATGTTCAGAATGTTATCCCACCACCCCCTCCCTTTTCGTATTTCCTCCCTATAACCTCCCCCACCCCCTTTTTTTTTGGGGGGGGGGGCCCTACACAGTATACGAAAACATGGAAGGTAAATTTAATAACACATGCTAGAATAAGTCTAGACGTCTACGTAAAACGTGATTTGCTGATCTACTTACGTTATAAAACGAATTTCAGAAGAGTGAGAAGTACAGAGCCGTAAAGAATGGAGGTAAAAACAAGATCAAGTAATCGATTCTTGTATCAACGTGATCTTGAAATAATCGGAGAATTTAACATCAAGAGTATGCTTAATCTCCTCAGATCGGAGACACAACTGTACGCAACGTTCACACATAATTCAAGATAGAAGGACGATCGCGTTTTGTGTGGTCCTGAAGCCAGTTTGAGTCTGCCAATCTGTGGTATTAATCCCCCCTCCCATGGAAACCCTAATCCCACCCCTACCCTCCCCTCCTGGGGTGGGTATTGGGAATGCCACACCGGTTGAGAACCACTGGTCTACCAAATCCCCTCTTCACTCCCTGCAGCACCATTCTCTCCAGACGATGTTCTTCAACAGTTATACACATGATCCCAAAGAACCCTTACCACACCTGCCTTCTCGTGCACTAATACCCCACCCATGGGTACAGATCCCACCATCTTGTTTCCTAACGGGGAAAAGATCCAACAGATGATCTTTATCTTCGATGTTTTATTTGAAGCATGCCGCTCTGCACGAATCATACATGTGTTCACGTTTCTCGACAGGCTCTGTGAGTCTATGTTACAATCACAATAAGTGTGTGCTGTTTGACCTCCAGCAAGCGGAACGCCGCAGTAACTTCCTCCATCTGCATTCTCACACTAAATATTGAGGCATCATATGCCAGACTCTCCTGCACTAAACACATTCTATTAATCTTCCACGTGAACTCCTCTACGCATTTCTTTTGCCCCTTTAGCACAGAGATATCCGTGTAGACCAGGGGTGGGCAAACTACGGCACGCGGGCCGCATGCGGCCCGGCAACTGATATGCGGTACTGGAGGGCATTTAGAAATAAAATGTGTTACTTCGTTTTTTAGTTATTTGTTGAATTTTACAGAATTTCATGTACCGTTATGATTTTTTAAACATTTTTTTGATAACATTTCTGTCTAATTTTCTATTTTCTGAGTAAGTTGTCCAGGTTTCATGTGCATTTTCATGTACATGTACATTAATCATCGTTATATTTTTCCATTTACCTTTTATTCGTAATTTACTAATCCTATCATTAACAGCTTTAAAGTTTAGAACGGTGCATCATAACTCTTTTTTATGACAAATCCTGTTTCTAATTCATGTTTATTTTGGATGTTTCCTCCATATATTATAATCATTCCATTTTGCTCTAAAGTACCCTCTCCTGGCCACCGTATTTCTTGAATTGCTGTTATATCCATTTTATACTCAACCAGCTCCCGGGTTAATTCTTCGGCCGCTCCAGCTCGATATAGTGTCCGTACATTCCATGTTCCAAATCTCAAAAGTCCTTTAACATTCCAAGGTCGATGTCCAAATAAGTCAGTCCGAATTCGAGGCTCATGTATCTGTTTTGTTACAAAATGGTTTGTACAAAGGTGGGGATGTTAACCCCACGCTTCAACCCCCAACCTGGAGGACCAGGGTGTTTCTCTTTGTCCGTTCTCTACCCCTTGACCTATCCGGCTTGGGAGGCCCTGCTGGTAGCTACGCTACCGCCGGAATAGCTCTCAGGGTCGTTGAGAAACTCAAGCTTCCCCACCACGACAAGGTGGAAACACCATCGGGGGAGCATTGAAATTATGGAAAAGTTAATTATGGAAAAGTTAAATTCTTCTTCTTTTTTCGTTCGCTTGAAATATGCCTATAACTGCAATGTTGTCTCTTATATGAATGAACTGTCTTTTTTAGTTCACTCAGC
Organism: Cepaea nemoralis; assembly: GCA_014155875.1. NCBI lineage: Eukaryota > Metazoa > Mollusca > Gastropoda > Stylommatophora > Helicidae > Cepaea > Cepaea nemoralis. Next base: position 377,045 of record JACEFZ010008129.1, read on the forward strand.
GGTCCATAGAGTTTATCTTCCACTGTCGTCTCTCTAGGCCAGAAGGTTTGCCTAGACATGTTCTAATTTGGGCAGTCTTGGAGTATGTGCTCTGCTGTCTGCGACGCCAATCCACATGTGCACATGGCTGATTTCACCAATCTTGAATTTTGTATACATGTGGTTGCGTAATCTATTGTGTCCTGTTCTGAGGCGCAGAATAATGACTTGATCTGGTCTGTCCATAATGTGGTAGTCATCTTGAGCAGGTTATGGTGGCTTTCTGACTGATTTGATTATTCTTTTCTTTTAGGTGTATGTAACGGGCACATCAGGCTGTTCTTCTTTTGCTCCTTCCTTAGCCAATCGATCAGCTCTGTCGTTTCCAGGTATTCCACAGTGGGATGGTATCCACTGTATGGTGACCTTATGCTGACTGCTAAGTTCAGAAAGTAGTGTCCTTAGTACTGGCAATTTCCCAGACAGGAGCGCCTCGAGTACTGATTTTGCATCTGTCAATAGCACCACAGGTTGTGTACCATGGCTGGTATTTAGTAATTTCTCTGTTGCTATCTTGATTGCCTCAATTTCAGCATCATAGTTATGGCAGTACTTTCCTGTTGGTACTCTGGCCGTGTCCCTAGTATTATTTGGGTATTCTATGTACACTCCCGCTCCTCCATTTCGAACAGCATTTTGTGCTGACCCATCTGTGTAGACTCGGATCCAGAGGTCCTGTGGGTATTCTTCATCAAGGAAGCTGAGAGTGGCTGTTCTGCGCTGCACACTGTTCTGTTCTTCCTTGTCAAATATTCCTCTCACTTTTGTCTGGATTTGTAGTGATAGTCTATGTTCATCTTTCCATGGAGTTCGCTCTGGTATAGTTTTCAGGGGGATACCAACTGTGGGCAGATCGGTGGTTTCTCTGCAGAGTCGTTTGGCCTGGTGGATAAAACTGCTTCTTTTCAACCGCCCCATAGCTAAGTTTTCAAATCTGTTCTTCATATGGTGACCTGGCAGGCTGAGGAACTTTTCTGTTTGTATTAGCGTTTTCGTATCTCTGCGCTCTCTCAGTGCTTGTGTCCTCCCCATCTTCTCCATCTCCACTATAGGGGTTGATCTCATCCCTCCTGTGGTGACTCTAAGTGCTTGATTTTGCACCTTGTCCAGCTCTTGTAGTGTGGTTTTTATGCTGAACACCACGCAGTTGACCCGTATTCCAGGTGTGGTCGTATGCTCTGTTGATAAACTTTGCTAAGTATTTTCCCACTGGCTCCCCATGTGGTTCCACTTAGTTTTCTCAGGATGGCTATTTTCCTTCTGGCTTTTGCTACTGCTTTGTTGATGTGCTTTCTCCATGTCAGCCTGCCATCAAATGTTACTCCAAGGTATGTTGGTTCTTTATCTTCTCTTAGGGGTATTCCATTTATCTGGATGATCCCTGCCTTTTGTTTTGGAGAGAGGGTAAATAGAGTGGTGCTGCACTTGTCAGTGTTTATGCTGACACACCATCTATTTGCCCATGCAACAAATGCATCTACAGCTCTTTGTAGCAATCTGGTGGCCACTGATGCATGTTCATTTGTGCTCCATAGAACCAGGTCATCAGCGTACATTGCCGCTTTAATTCCATGCGGTAGATTAGCAACGAGATCATTGATGAAGATTAGAAAAAGTGTGGGGACAAGACTCCGCCCTGGGGAACACCGTGACGCAGTAGTACTTTCTTGCTCTTGAGTCCGTCTATCTGTACTCGGGCTCTTCTGTTGTGCAAGTATGCTTTCACTCATTTGTACATTCTTCCATTGACTTTACAGTTTCTCAGTTTCTTCATCAGACCTTCTTTCCAGACTTTGTCAAAGGCTTTCTTCAGATCTATCCATGCCGCAAGCACCAGCTTCTTCTCTTGGAATGCATCCTCAATTTCTTGAGAGAGGTAGGTTGTCTGATCTTCCGTAGAGTAGCACTGCCTAAAGCCAGCTTGCTGTGGCACAAGGATGTTTTCACTTTCAATGTACCACTGCAGTCTGTGATTGATGATGCGCTCCATTGTTTTGCAGAGACAGCTGGTGAGGCTAATTGGTCTGTAGCTGGAGGCAATGGAACTATCTTTCCCTGATTTTAGGAGGGGTATCATGATTGCTTCTCTCCAGGCTTGTGGAACACTGCCTAAGGTCCAGCTGTTATTGAAGATCTGCAACAGCTTTGCTTTGGCCTCTGTTCCTAGGTTCCTGATCATTTCATTGGAGATACCATCAGCTCCTGGTGACTTTCTCATTTTCAGTTTTGATATGGCTAGCTCCAGTTCGCTGATTGTGATAGGTGCCTCCAGAACCTCATGTACTGTTTCATTCTGTCCTGTATGTTGCCATTTCTCTCGAATCTCTTGTTGTTTCTCTGGACTAATGTTGATATTGTTATCTTGTGCGAATGAGTCCGCAAAATGGTCAGCTGCTTGCTTTCCTGTTAAGATGTTTCCGTCTTTATGTAGTGCAATTTTTGAGTTTCTCCCTGTGCCCTCATCGTTAAGTTGTTTTATTAGCTTCCACAATTTCCTTGTGTCTCTTTCAAAGTTCAGAGACTCCGTTTTCTCTTGCCAGCTTTTCCGTCTAGCCTGCAGCTTGGCTCTTTGAAATTTGGCTTTTGCGTGCTGGTATTTATTGTGGTGCTCTTGGCTGGGTTTGGCCTCTGCTTGCTTTCTACACACTTCCACATCATTATGCAACTGTTCCAGTTCACTACTCCAGTAGGGTTTATAATGTTTACGGGCTCCTCTTGGTACTAGTTTCTCGTGCTGCCTGTAGTATGCATTTCCCAAACTCTTCAACTACTTTATTTATGTCTTTCTCAGTGTTCAGGTTTCTAACCAGTATGCTGGTGCGATGCTTGTACATTGCCCAGTCTGCTTTCTTGTAGTTACACCTCGAGAGGGTGCTGCTTTCACTTACAAGCTCATTTTCTACAGTTAGAAAGACTGGCCGATGGTCACTGCCACCAAGTTGTTTCCCAACAATTCGTGTAATGTTCCACTCCAGGTCTGGTGAATGAAAAGCCAGGTCAGGTGTAGTTGTAGTGTGCCATGATCTCGAGTAGAAAGTATGTGGGTTCGGACGGCTTGTTAATCAAGATGAATCTATTCTCATCCTGCAGTCTTCCAGTCTCTCTCCTCTCTGGTCCATGTGATCATAGCCCCAGCTCTGCGAGTGGCTGTTGAAATCGCCACACAATTATATTTTTTTCTTTTAATGGTAGTGTGTCCAGTGCCTGTGGTAGGTCACTTGGACAGTAGTAATTGATCAGATGTAGGTCTATATTGCCTGTCTTAAGTTTAAGAGTCTGATACTCAGCCCCTTCCATGTAAACTTCAATTTTGGAAGTAGTGATGTTATTTTTTACAAGGGGCAGTATCCCACCCTTTCGCCTGTCTTTTCGGTCAGATCGGTAACACTGGTAGCCTCTGATTTTGAAGGCTATAATTTCGTTGAGGTGAGTTTCTTGCAAGCAACATACGTTTACTCTTTCTTGGTCCAAGATGTTTTCTAGTTCTATTTATTTGTTGCTGACTCCCTCCGCATTCCAGCGCTTTATTTTTAATCTCTGTTTGATATGGCCAGACGCTTTATTCTCAGGTCCTCTGGCTCCAAAGGACATCTGAGAAGGACCTCCATTGGTTTTGGTTGGACCCTTTCGAGACATAGGGCCCGGCACTGCACCTGCCTGAGGGTCCAAAGCAGGGCAAGCACCATAACATTTAGCAGTAGTCGACATATTTCATTACGCGTAATTGAATGGCATCCTGATTTCTGTGGTGCGCCTCCTGGCTGGTTGCCTCCGTCTTCAGCACCTCTCCTTTGCTAGAGCAGACTGTGGTCTTACTCGAGTTTAGGTGTGTATGCATGCACACACGTGTCTGCGCATGCACACACGTGTCTGCGCATGCATGTACGTGCATACACATCTAAAGCTTTCTGGTTATTTATCGGCGCCAGTGACTCGCCGCCGCCCCTTCTCCTGTTAGTAACAGGTCCGCCACGTGAGGGCCAGGAGTTGGACTTTTGCTGCATAGGTGATGAATGCACTGAGCCATTGGGGTATTTATGCAAGGTTGGGCCCCCGGCTACATAACAGCAACATTTTGAACCCGGAAAAGTTAAATGAACTGAATGTCAAACTTCAGGGCAATGGTGTGTTTGAACATGAATTATATGTGCATGTAAAATCGTTTCAAGTAAAACTCTCACTGATCTCCAGACAAGCAAGTGAAAAAAAAAGGTTTTTTCACTTCCCTTTGCTGAAACAAAACATTATTTCTTGTGAAGTGACTGAAAAGTTTAAAGCCCAATTAGATGCATTGAAGTATGATCACAGAAGATGGCAGGTTGGACAGAGAAATCGAAATCAGATGTCAAAAAGCTAGTGCACTTACATATCAACTATCACCCGTACTGAAGCATCCAAATATACCCATGCCCGCAAAACGACAGATAATAAACAGCATATTCACACTAACTCTATGTTACCAGTCTCAAACTTGGACCTTATTCAATCACACTTTCACTAAATCAGCACCTGCGAGATGAGATGACTGAGGAGAGCCGCCAACTTAACAATCCGAGACCGAGTGAGAAATGCTGTTTTCAGACAGACTGTGGGATCAACACCTTGTGCCACATTTATTGAAAGACAGAAGATCAAGTGGTTTGGCCATGTCGTTAGAATGCAACACCAACAACTACCATCACTGGCCTTACATCAAAGATCATCTGCCACAAGACCAAGAGGACGTCCAAGAAGAAAATGGATTGACGACATCAAAGACATTGTACAACCACATGGAATGACACTATCCAGTGCCACCCATCGGACGCTACGCTGGAGCGAAATTTTTCCTCCCCACGACGCTTGACGACAGCAGTGGGTGATGATGATGATGATGATGATGATGATGATGATGACTAAAGAATTTTGATGGACATTCCAAGATTGTAAGTACTTAGAGCCACAGTTCAATATTCTCAGTTCACTTTTTAGTGCAGAAGCTGATACAGCCACAGAGGACATACAGTAGGAGCTGCTTGACTTACAAGCAGATCATGACCTGCAAGAGAAATTCAAGTCAGATGGTTTGTTGAATTTCTATGGACCTTTATCAGAAGAATCATTTCCCAACTTGAAAACTTTGCAGCTAAACTTTTATCATCGTTTGGATCAACATACACTTGCGAACAAGCATTTTCTTGCTTGAAGATCAACAAATCTAAGAATAGGTCTTTATTGTCGGACTGCAACTTGCATGCTGTCATGCGAATTTCAACAAGTAAACTTGCTCCAGATTTCAAGAATATTGTCAAAAATTGCAATCAGTTACATACATCTCATTAGAAATCAACAATTGTAGTGACAATGTAGTCGGTTTGTGTCTAAATTAAAGCCATTGATATTTAATAAAAACATTAGTATAATAAAACATTGTAAAATCTTGTTAACAAATTAGTAAAAGTTTTGTCCATATTGTAAAATATAATGTATAAGTAAAATAAAATTGCAATAATTGGTTATTTTACTGTTTAATAACCTATACATAATTAATAATTACTTATTGTGATAGGTTGCTGTAAACAAAGTGGACATAATATATGTACTCCCCCCCCCCCCCCCCCCCCGCCCAATTAGCTTTACATTTTCAATGTGGCCCTACGCACAATATGTTTGCCCACCCCTGTCTTAAATCATATTTAATCGTTATTTCAATACCATTATTTCACACAAGTTTATTCAATCACTTAAACCTCTTGGCACAATTTATCATGTGATTTTTCACCTTCCATTTCATCCTTACTGTCTGAAATGGATTGTATTTTACTCTAATTTTGTAAAAGTGCGAAATAATGAGACTTCCGGCCGCCCTAGAGTGTTCTCCGTCTACGTGCAATTACGCACTGCACACCCGCTAGAATGGCACTGACAGCATTCCACTGCAGTCTAGTCCATCTGACATGTTGCTCTGGCCATTGCAGGCACGGCTGACGATGTCTGTGAGTCAAATTTGGCCCGAACATAAGATCGTCTTGCAGTAAGGCCTGTATCTCTGAGTCATCGTATGAGTGTCATTCGAGAGACTTGCCCACGCCTATCCACCATTGCTGTTTCTGTTTGACTTGTCGGGAGAAAACGATTCCTTAGGTAAGTGGTTCTCAACCGGTGGGGAATCCCCCCCCCCCCAGAAAAGGGGGGGGGGGACTTTTAAGGTTTCCGGGGGGGGGGGGGGATTACGATTATTTCAAGATCGTGTTAATACAAGAACCGATTACTTGATATTGTTTTTCCCTTCATACTGTACGGTCCTGTACGTCTCACCCTTCTAAAATTCAATTTATGAAGTAAGTAGACCCACAAATCATGTTTTATGTGGACGTATAGACTTGTTTTAGTATGTAATATTAAATTTAGCTTCCATTATTACGTATACTGTGTAGGGGAGGGCGGGATTTTTAGGTAGGAAATACGAAAGGGGCGAATGACGTTCTGAAAATATGGTAAGGGGGGGGGGGGGCACGGGCCAAAATTTTAGGTAGGAAATACGAAAGGAGGGGGGGAATGACGTTCTGAAAATATGGTGAAGGGGGGCACGGGCCAAAAAGGTTGAGAACCACTGCCTTAGGTGACTCAGCACAACATGACGATCTTGCACATTAACTCGAGGTTGGCCACTCTGAAGTCTATCGCAGGCACTGCCAGTGGCTGCGTAACGTTCATTGAGGCGTACGATAGTGCTGTGGTGGCAATTCATCCTTCTGACAATGGCCTGCGAGCTCATTCTGGTCTCCAGCATCTCAATGGTTCCTTGTCGATCGTTTTCAGATAGTCGTGGCATTTCACGCACCTGTACTTGTACTGGGTGTTTTGTCCCAACGGGCTTGTATACCGAGTATACTACTGCAATGCGTACACGTGTTCAGGGTCAGAGGGTTGGAAATCGTGTTCCACGTGTAACTGTCATTGTTTTCATGTAATATGTACACATGCCCGTGGATTGAATCATGCACTTTCTATTCCAGCAGCCATTAGCTCTCTACCTCACGAAAACACACTGGGAAATCCATGTCCACAGCCTTTTTCCCAGCTTCTCGGCATCAGTTTGTAATGTGGTGCGTTTCTAATGTGCTTCAGTATAGATCTTTTTATTATTAGGAGACGAAGCAAAGGCATTAATTGGATTTGTAAACAAATCAATAATGTGATAATACTCACGCTGTGCTTTTCCTCTGGTTAGCTTAAATATGACTTTTCAACTTTGCTTACGTGTGTTGTTAAATGTTAAATTGGATCAAAGGTAAGAGGTGTTAATTCGATGGCGTGGATTTATCACATCGATGATAAAGAAGTAAAATATTTTCTCACAGTTAGCTACAGAGTACTTTATGAAAAGTAAATTGAGATATTAGCAACTCTTCTAGTTTAGATTATCATCATCCTGTGTCTTTTTCCCCCTATCATCTTTTTCATCCTTTCCTTATTCCCTCCTTGTTCTTCTAATCTTTTCTTCACCTCCTACATTAAACTCCTCCTCCGTATCCTTCCTCAAGCGGATTTGCAAATAGCATAAACGGTTGTGTATCAGTAATGTAAGGAGGTCCTGTGTAAGTAAAGGGCACTTTTACACCCTAGGCGGCGCATTAGACAAATGGTGCTAGACCCATATTTGTATAGACCAATCGGCATTAATGTGGGTCATGTGGTCAGTATCACACCGGCCGCCTTTACTTCCCAAGACATTATCCGGTACCAGTTTTACACTAGGTCAACCAGGAAGCCGAGGTTAATTTTGAAAATCTGCCTGGATGCGTATAGTTTAGCTTAGTTTAGCCGACGGACCAACATCACGGCACACGGGTGTAACCCATACGTGGTCCGTTCTCTCCTAACTCAAGATTGAGTCTCAGCTCAGTGCACGAACTCCGTAGCACCGGCGAGGGTCCTGAAATACTTTGGGTAGATTTTTAACTCGAAATTTTGCCCGGGCAGCGCAGTTGGGCTACTCTTGTTTGATTTCCAACTGCCAAGAGATTTTTTACGTGCGCAACAATACACACGAGCGTCCGATCTCACTACCCAGAGACCAAAGGAAATTATGTTACTAGAAATTCACATGAAAAAAATTCCCCCCCCCCCCCCCCCCCCCCCCCCCACCCCGGCTTGAACTCGGGACCTCCAGCACTCGAGGCGGAGACCACTCAGCCCCGTATTCGAATCGAACCCAGGATCACCGGATCGACAGTCGTTAATGTAGCCATTACATTACCGCGGCTCCAGCTCTCTCTCTCTCTCTCTCTCTCTCTCTCTCTCTCTCTCTCTCTCTCTCTCTCTCTCTCTCTCTTTTCTCTTCCCATCACGCTGAATGTTGTACCGGGAACATAATCTCGCAAGCATTAACTGTTTACTCACATAGGCGCATGAACGGAGCGACAGCCAGATAAATATACTGACGCGACCTGCTGGGACCGATCGCTTTGTCAGTAGAACCGGTGAAAACTCACAGATTGTTGTTTGTGCACAGGGCCCTGTGTTTGACTGGACCGGTAGACAACGTACGGTTTGCCTTCTGTCCCCGCCTTCCTCCGTTTTTTGATGTTGTTAGTTTAGGCTTGTTTGCACTGACTGCTCGCACTGTGCCCGATGAAAGCACGTTGAGTAAATCAAGAACAATCGGAAAGTAGAATTAGGCAGCTTTACAAGAACACGAGCGATGGAATGGATGTTGCGGCTATATAGCCATCGTCAGCACACACAGAACCGACATTGATACAATTATACAAAAACCTACAAACAACTCAACTAAAGACTCGGAGACGTCTGAATCCGAGGGCGCACAGATCAAATTGCCTGTCATGACCGATGAAGTCAGTGTTGCCCAAGAGAATACTCTTTCATGAATGATGCTAGACTTCCGCGTCAAGTGTCGTGTCGTTCACAACCCTCCACATCCCGCGCTTTCCGGTGTTGTTTAAAGATTCTATTGTCCTCACCTTTTCTTATTATGCCTTTCATCCCCCAATAAAGTGCAGACCCTAAACCAACTCACGCCAAGCCCTTTCCACACTGGTCCATGGTTGGTTGGATTTGTGGCTAAAGTATTCTACGGGAGGAGGAAGCTATGTTTCACGCCAATCCTCCTTAGTAGCCTCTTACGACACACATGACAGGTTATGGTGTAACTATTCTTTACTTCCCTTGTGGGCCCCGGTAACATAGGGCACCTCTAGCTATAAAACAGCCTTGTCGAGTGGTTTCGATTTTCTCCTCTATGGCCACCACTTCTGGAGGTGTCTGATCCAAGATTATTATCATCATCATCATAATCAAACTATAGCCCTGGTAACATAGGGCAGCTCGCCATATCTAGCTATAATGATAGCCTTGTCGGGTGGTTTCGATTTTCTCCTCTATGGCCACCACTTCTGGAGGTGTCTGATCCAAGATTATTATCATCATCATCGTAATCAACTATGGCCCTGGTAACATAGGGCACCTCGCGATATCTAGCTATAATGATAGCCTTGTCGGGTGGTTTCGGTTTTCTTCACCACCACTTCTGGCGGTGTCTGCTCCATGATGATGCTCATCATCAACTACCTTGCCGACTGATGCTTCTTCACATCTTGCGATCTTCAACAGTCTCAAATCGTGCGCTGTCACTATTCCTCGCCATGAAACAAGACTAAGAACTGTCAATAATTTTCTCTCGCTGTCTCCCTCTGTCTCTCTTACACAAATCGTTCCAGTTGTCACAGTATGTTCTAGTTGTTTTTTTTTTCCATCTCAGAATGTGATATTATGATAAGTTGCCTTTTTGTCTTAGCATCTTTCAAAACGTTAAGATGACTCACTTTGACTGTCCAATGAATTTTCAACATTCTTCTGTAAAACATAATCTCGATATAGATTTGTTGTGTCTGTTTACTAATTGTCCAGGATTCATAGCCATATCAACACCGGTTCAATGCAAATTGCAAGAATTATATTTTTAACCCTCAATGACAAGGACTTATTGCACAAGATGTTCTTCGTGTTATACAATGTGAGCACTAAATCCATGACGTACAAAACAATCATTGGTTTCCTTGTAGGAGATGAAGTAGTGGATGAAGTAGAGGAATTTCCGTATCCGCCGTCTCTGGATAAGAAGGTACCGAGTTTCCTCCCAGTATAAAGTTGTGAATGTTTTCAAGAACGACTGGTTACTAATAATATCTCTCGTCGTCATCCAGATCTTTTGAACAGCGTGATTCGGTACATGACCTGATAGGATACAGACCAAAAACAGAAGGCCTCGTGTGTAAGTTGTTGCGCGCGTTAAAAATCCCACACTTTTTAAGAAGATCATTGAGTCGTTGCCATGACAAATTTGTTACGAAAAAACACCAACGCACGGTTAGGTTGGGTTAGATAGTAGAGTCAATTATCTCTCATGTTTACAGGAAAGAAGTTAATTAGTTGCATATCCTCTACAAGGTGTCAAGTCAACCTCAGCATTTTATGGCTGTTTGTGATTTATTGGCAAATTTACGTTCAGTAGTTTTCCATTGCTTTCTGAACGACCGGCACTCATGCCCTTATATGGAAACGAACGCAAGAGGCCTGCTTCCAAATCGTCCGCAGCTGTGTTCCGAACGCGGTATGTGGAATTACGATTTGGATTCATGAACTCTTCGCTACAGAGCTGGCAGAGGAAGACACCTAAGAGAATGCATGCCTAAGTTGGAAATAAGGATCTTTGAATTCAACAATTTGACATGCATAGTTATGTGTGACGCATTCCCATAAAACAAGGTTGACATGCATAGTTATGCGTGACGCATTCCCATAAAACAAGGTTGACATACATAGTTATGCGTGACGCATTCCCATAAAACAAGGTTGACATGCATAGTTATGCGTGACGCATTCCCATAAAACAAGGTTAACATGCATAATTATGTGTGACGCATTCCCATAAAATAAGGTTGACATGCATAGTTATGCGTGACGCATTCCCATAAAACAAGGTTGACATGCATAGTTATGCGTGACGCATTCCCATAAAACAAGGTTGACATGCATAGTTATGCGTGACGCATTCCCATAAAACAAGGTTGACATGCATAGTTATGCGTGACGCATTCCCATAAAACAAGGTTGACATGCATAGTTATGTGTGACGCATTCCCATAAAACAAGGTTAACATGCATAGTTATGTGTGACGCATTCCCATAAAACAAGGTTGACATGCATAGTTATGTGTGACGCATTCCCATAAAACAAGGTTAACATGCATAGTTATGTGTGACGCATTCCCATAAAACAAGGTTGACATGCATAGTTATGTGTGAAGCATTCCCATAAAACAAGGTTAACATGCATAGTTATGTTTGAAGCATTCCCATAAAACAAGGTTGACATGCATAGTTATGTGTGACGCATTCCCATAAAACAAGGTTAACATGCATAGTTATTGTGTGACGCATTCCCATAAAAACAAGGTTGACATGCATAATTATGTGTGACGCATTCCCATAAAACAAGGTTGACATGCATAGTTATGTGTGACGCATTCCCATAAAACAAGGGTAGAAGAAGAAGTCTTACTTTTCCTGCCACAACTGCTACCTCTCGCGACACCATTTGAGAACAACTGATGCAGTCATTTCATATTTGTCTTTCTAAGATTATCTACGCCACCTATTTCGTCGTTGGCAACACAGATCGTTATGTTCTTTCTCTGCCACCTTCTTTCCCTACCTCTTACTATCCTCCTCCCCCAAATCAGTTTTTATTTCTCAATTCCAGATTTGTTTATACCTTTCTCTGTTTGTTCACCTTTCTTATAATCCTCGTGGTAATTTCGCATTCTAAAGCCGGTCTCCCTGATCAAGGGGTTATCGACGTTGTTTGTAATTCCGTATATCTACGAGGGGGAAAAAACAACTGCGCGAGATTCGGAAGCGGATGGCGACGCTCTGGTAACTTACGGGGGTATGTGAGCCGGTCGTTCGGAAAGCAATGGTAAAACTACTGAACATAAAACTTGCCTAGTACATCAACAGCAGCTGGAAAATGCTGGTGTTGACTGCAACGTCCTGTAAAGAATATGCAACATTTTAAAAAATCATTCATACCTTTATACCCCCTTGTGTTTAAAGCACGTGTTGTTTATATGCTCAGGCTATCACCGTGTTTTTTGTTCGACATGAATGTAACAAGTTTGATACATCAATCAATCAATCGGGTGCCGTCGCCACAACGAAGGTTAGCTGCAATGGATCTCCAACACTGTCTCTGACCCTGACTGTACATTCTGTCAGATTGTTGTTCGTCCATCTTTTGATGTTATCTTCCCTCGTGTATCGTTTGATACATAAACATACACTTGATGTGGGTCAGAAGGTCGAAGCTGGATCTGTACGTAGACAGTGGACTGAGTCGCTGCGGAAGTCTGTTGTCCGTAAAGTCACCTTCATCTTCGTCCCGGGACATACGGGAGTCGAGGGAAATGAACGAGCTGATAAGCTGGCTGGCTCTGCACCCCCTGCAGATGGCCAGCCCATGAATCGTGCCGATGTTATTAACGTCCTCAAAGATATGGCGAGAACAGAGAACATCAGTGATTCCACATCGCTGTCCAGGATGAAAGACTTGGGAGTAAGAATCGGCACAGCCAGACGCGAGAGGTACATCGGGAAAACAAAGCGCCTCGTCAACCAACACAGAACTGGCACTATTAGCCACCGGACGCTGATGCATATGCTGGGGGGGGGGAGGATCTGAGCACCTATGGACATGTCCGGGTGCAATGAAGATACCCTAACTGATAACTGATAACACTTGATGTGTGAAAAATGAGTGGTTGAAAGAGCCATATGTAAGACGATGTTAGTTAGTTAGTTCTCTGTCTGTCTGTTCTGTTCTGTCTGTCTGTCTGTCTGTCTGTCTGTCTCTCTCTCTCTCTCTCTCTCTCTCTCTCTCTCTCTCTCTCTCTCTCTCTCTCTCTCTCTCTCTCGCTTTTCCCTACCTGCTGTATGCATAATCTTTCATTGTGTTTTATCCGTAGAAATCATAATTACCATGAGTTTTCTTTCTTCTCTGTCACTTTGCTCCTGTCTGGCTTGTACTGTACTGTATAATCATATTTATCTTCGTCATCATCATTGTTGACGTCATCATTTTCATCTCGTCTCATCTCATCATGTTCCTCTTGTACCTTGCGAGTGTCGAGGTGAAGTATAAACAGCGGGAGAGTGCCCGTTATGGGCTTCATGTATCGATATTCCCATGGACTCTGTTATTCACTGCGTCCATCGTTTACGTGGTCGGCCTCTTCCTCTGCTTTCCTCTGGTCTGTACATCATTGCTTGTTGTGGTATACTGTTGACGCATCCCGTCTCCTTGGCTTTCTAGTGCACTGTTCACTTTGCTATCCCTTGGGATTTTCCCTTTATCCTTTCTGTATCATGTGTATCTGCCATCGCTATGTGGAATTTGCAACGAGACAAAGAGTGTTGAAGTGCTAAATAGAACCTGTACTTTTGTATGGATGTGAAGCGTGGACAATGAGCAGACAAGCTGAAACACATCTAATGGCTGTGGATATGTGATTTCTGAGGAAAAAGCAAAGAATACTACGTACAGACAGAAACACCAATGACCAAGTCCTACAAGAAACTAGACGAAAATCGCAAACTGATTAGAGAAATTAGACATAAACTGTCAACATTATTTGGTAACGTTATAAGAAGAAATAAATTGGAGAACTTGTTGACAACCGGTAAGATTGAGGGGAAAAGAACAAGGGAAAGGCAGAGAAGTATATATGCCTGAATGGCTTGGCCACAAGGTGGTGTTTGTCCATCAAGAATGATGATGACCATTCATGTCATCCAGTGGGGTAGAAAGAAAGTTTGCAGCCGTAAGTTCTAAGATGGCTGGTAGGGCCTATTTTGGCTCGAAACGTTCTTTGACAATGTGAGCAAAGAATGCTTGACATTCCTGGAGAAGGATCTCCTGCATTTGTTTTTCTGTTCAGTCTTTTTTTCCCCACAGCTCTTGCATTCCTGTTTGCTTCACACGTGACTACACCTTGCGTAATGATGTACGCCACAAATTTCGGTCTTTGGCAGCAATCTCCCAAGTGTGATGAATTCCAAAAGCTTTTTTTTTTTAGTGAAATCTTCAAAACGTCTTTAAAGCGTTTCCTCTGGCCGTCGTTAAAAAAAAATCATTTAGGGAGCCTATGATCTGGCATGCGAGTCAAGTGATCAGCCCAGCGAAACTGATTCTTCATTAGCAGAGTATGCAGTATGGATACTGGGCATGGACGCTCTTTCTAGGACTTCGGTGTCTGGGATCTTGTCTTGCCATTTAATCTTCAATAGCTTTCTAAGGCAGACTGTATGGAAGAGGTTTAATTTCCTGGCGTATCGCTGGTAAACTTTCCAGGTTTCACTAGCCACATGGTATGGTTGATACAAGAACACAGAGCTGATTCACGACTCTGGTGATCGTTTGAGATGGCGAAACATGGCTGCCCACGCTTATCAGCAAGGCACATGATGATGATGTGTCAAGATTGGGAAGAATTGTGTTAGAATGGAAGCTGAAATAGAAAAAAAATGTGGACATCAGAGGACAAGCTAAACACCTGCCTTAAAAAGATATCGTGAACAGAATGGTTTATTAGTACGAATATTTGTTTTTCTTTGCTTCGAGGCGAAGGAGTTTCGGGCGCAGTTCCCGCATACCCGCTTTCGAAACGCAGCTGCAGACGATTTGGCAGCAAATCGTCTTGCGTTGGTTTTTACGAAATGGTATGGATGTCGGTCGTTCAGAAATTAATGGGGAAAAAAACCTAAATGTAAACTTTGCAAGAGATCACAACAGCAAATAATGCTGGTGTTGATGCGACGAACTGTAAAGAATATACAAGTATGTTTTTAAATTCTTTTATTTACAAGGGAAATAATTCCATCTAGGTTGAAGGGGAACAATTACAGATTTAACTATATTTGTACTGATAGATATTTTGCAAGAGAACTGTATGTTTATTCCTGTAAAAATGTTATTCATATTTTGAATGGTATCAATTGAATGTTATCATTATAAATGAATTACACAATTTTGATTATTATTTGCAATTTCAGACACTCATTGGCACCTTGCCGTCTTGACAGACGATAGTTTGTGCTTTAAAAAGGCATAATAACTTTTACCTATGGCGGTAGCGAGTGTGACTGATAAGGCCAATTTGCGCTGTAAATGTCCGTTCACAGTGGGTGCATGTGAACACGTGGTCATTTCCACCATCATGCACCATCTTACGTCTCAAACGCTTGGTGTGTGACTTTTCTGCAATAATTTTCTCCTTTGACTTTATTCCATTTCTGATATTTGCCCTCCATGCAACACGTTCAGCGGCGACTTGCTCCCAATGTGCATTATCAATGCCTGTATCAATCATGTCCCGCTTACACACATCTTTGTATCGTAGTAGAGGCCGACCCTGAGATCTCTTACCCATCTGTAATTCACCAAAAAAGATATCCTTTGGTATTCTACCATCATCCATCCTCCTAAGATGTCCTATCCATCTAAGTCTACGAAGACTGAGCATGGAATAAACTGTCACGCAACCTGATCTTTCCAATACTTCAGTATTTGTGATTTTGTCTTGCCACTTAATACCAAGAATTCTTCGCAGACACCGCATATGAAAGCTGTTTAAGTTGTTCTCTTGGTGTGAGTAAGTTGTCCAGGTTTCACTGCCATAGAGAAGAGTACTAAGGACACAGGCTTGATAGACAAGGACTTTTGTTTTGGCAGTAAGCTTCCTGTTCTCCCAGACTCTGTTTCTTAACCTGTTCATTGTTGTTGCTGCCTTACCAATCCGGATGTTGATTTCCTGATCTAGGGATAATTTGCTATTTACCACTGATCCTAGATATGTAAAATGGTCTACTATCTCTAGTTCGGCGTCGTCAATAAAGATTGATGGTACCCCATGTGCACCTTGTGACATAATCTGTGTCTTCTTTTTGCTAATTGTTAAACCAAATTCAGAACAAGCATTGGAGAATGCAGATAGTAGACATTGCAATTCTTCCTCAGAGTGGGTCGTAACTGCAGCATCATCTGCAAAAAGCAACTCTCTGATCAGTACCCTCCTAATTTTGGTCTTAGCCTTCAATCTCTGAGCATTGTAGAGGCCGCCATCTGAGCGTGAGTGAATGTATATACCACCATCCTGATCATGAAATGCATATTTCAGTAGAAGTGAAAAGTATATTCCAAAGAGGGTGGGAGCTAGTACACAACCTTGCTTAACTCCACTCTTGATTTCAAATTCTTCAGAAGTTGCACCATCAAACTTGATTATACCCTTCATGCCTGTGTGGAACGATTCCACAATGGACAGAAGAGTTGGTGGGCAGCCAATCTTCTTTAGTGCCTTGAACAGACCCTCACGACTGACCAAATCAAATGCCTTTGTGAGGTCGATGAAGGCAATAAACAGTGGTTGATTCTGTTCACGGCATTTTTCTTGCATTTGTCGCAATGAGAATATCATATCAGTGGCAGACCGGTTCTGTCGAAAGCCACACTGTGATTCGGGATAGACTTGATCTCCTAGGACTTGAAGTCTGCGCAGAACAATTCTGGCAAATACTTTTCCAACAATACACAGAATTGATATACCCCTATAGTTGTTGCAGTCGCTCCGATCGCCCTTGTTCTTGTACAGTGTTATGATGCTTGAATCTTTGAAATCCTGTGGAACTTGTCCTTCTCGCCAGCATAGCTCTATTAGCTGGTGGATCTGTATAGTGAGTGTGTCTTGCCCACTCCTGATAACCTCTATTGGAATCCCATCCTTACCTGGAGCCTTGCCAGATGCAAGTTCATTTATAGCACACTTAACTTCTGTTATGGTGGGAAGTGTGTCCAGGTGGTCAAGAGTTGGTAGAGCCTCTATGGCGTTGAGGGCATCATCCGCTAGTTTGGTCTCACTTGAGTAAAGCTCCAAATAGTGCTCTACCCATCTGTCCATCTGCTGTTTCTTATCAGTGATGATTTCTCCAGTCAAGGTTTTCAATGGTGCACTTCTTTTGATCACTGGACCGCAGGCTTTCTTTATTCCTTCATACATGCTTCTTATGTCTCCCTTATCACTTGCGATTTGAATGGACTAACATAACTTGATCCAATAATCATTTGCACACTGCCTGGCAGCCTTTTGCACATCCTTCCTAGCTTGCCTAAGCTCACTCAGAGTGTTACGCGTTGGTCTTTCCTTGTTTCTTAAGAGAGCTTTCTTCTTCTTATCAATCAAGGGCTGCAGAGTCTCGCTGTTGGCCGCAAACCAGTCCTGCCTCTTATGATCCACAGTGCCGTAAACCCCTACGGCAGTTTTATAAAGAGTTTCCTTAATTTGACCCCACTTTTCATTTACTGTACAATTTTCTGGTGTATCAGTGAAAGCGTCTTCAAGTTGCTGTTGAAACTGAAAGCACTTTTCAGGATCATGAGTGTTAATAATATTAATCCTGAGGCTAGATTTGTGTTTAGCTGTGTAGATTCTCTTTGGTCTCAGTCTAACCCTTGCAACAACCAAAGAATGATCCGTATCACAGTCAGCACTGTGGTAACTACGAGTTAATGATATATGGTTCAGATGTTGTCTCCGTGTGATGATGAAGTCCAGCTGGTGCCAATGGCCGGATCTTGGATGTTTCCATGTGACCTTATGCATCTCTTTTGTTTTAAAAAAGGAGTTTGTAATACATAGGTCATTACTGGTGCAATGCTCCAGCAGCCTTTGCCCATTTCCATTCATGCGACCGATGTTGTATTTTCCAAGGCACACTGGCCATGAACTCGAGTCCTTGCCCACACGAGCATTGAAATCACCGAGCATATAAATGTAGTCAGATTTTGGAACTGCCTTGATCACGGAGTCTAACTCCTCATAGAACGAATCCTTCACATCATCAGAGGAATCGAGTGTCGGTGCATATGCAGTAATAATGGTGGCAAACCCACAAGAGGTTGCCAAGCGCAGGGATAATAGTCTTTCATTTCCTCCTGCTAGAATTTCATTCATTCCCAGTAGCGAAGTCTTCACTGCAAAGCCCACACTGTGTTGCCTTTTTTCTGCCTGCCCTCTACCCTTCCAGAAAAAGGTGTAGTTGTTTTCCCTGAGTGACCCTTCCTCAGCGAGGCGAGTCTCCTGCAGGCCAGCAATATCAATGTTTAGACGATTGAGTTCGGCATCAATCACAGCCGTTTTTCTCACATCGTCAATATTGGTCAAGTCAGTGGAAAATCCTGGACACATGGTTCTCACGTTCCAGGTTGCAAGCCGTAGCTTGAGGTTTCTATTTTTATTTTTGTTTGTACCTGGTGCATTGGTTTTACAGCCTGCGATTCAGATTTTGTCCTAGCCCCAAGCACCCATTGAAGCAGGCAGGCTGTGGCGGATCAGCACCCAATTGGCTGGGGGCTGCCCAGCTTGAGGCGGGCGGTAGCTGATCAGTGACACCTATAGGTGTCTCCCACCGTCAGAGGCAACGCGTGGCGCCCCATGTCTACGCCAACTGACAAGGACTTATAACCCGTAACAGTTGCCTCTCGCTTTGATTCCGAGACCAGTTAAGACCAGGGATGGAGTTATTGCCTCTCCATAGCACAAAGCCTGGGCTAAAATATAGAGATCATGTGTTGCCCATGCAGCATGATCCCTCTCTCGGCCTGCCTAGTTTACTCCAGAGGAAAGGTAACACCCCTACATCTGGAACAAGACAAGCTGCAGAAGCTGCCGGATCAGCAAAGCAATGCTCTAACTGTCCGCCTGTCGGAGCTTCGATCCTAGACCAGTCGCCAAACAAGGCTTAGGGCCTGGTCTGCCCTGCCATGACATTTTGTCTTTAGCTTGCATTTCCTCGCACCAGGGTAAGGCTTGTACCCTCCCAATTGCGCTCTTCCGCCCGAAGCCATTGGCACAATGTGGGGTGTCAGGTTTGGTAAGCGCCGCCCAACGTTCAGCGCTAACAGAAACCAGGTAGTACCGTCTACTGTTATACGGTAGCTCAGTCATATCTGACTAAGACCTGACACCAGAATCAGGTGTTCAGATCAGACACTAAATTGTTGTTTAATATATATTATTTAGTAAATTATTTATATTTGTATCTGCTAAGCCACGTCTGTCTAAACAGAGGTTAAGCTGACTGGTTTCTCTTCACAACGTATAAATGTTATCACCACCAGTGGCGGTGTTGAACATGATTGTGGTGTCTGTTCACAACGTATACATTCAAAAAAACGTATTTCCCCTCTGGGTTCATTTGTTGATACAGTGATGAATTGTACGCGAAGTAAATAGAATTCATATTGCTGAATTGCGTATTTTTATCCCCAGGAATTTGTGGTGATATTCGTTGGATTTGATATTCTGGATATTTCCCCGGAATTATTACCTGAAACAACAAATTTCAATATGTATTCGAATATCACTGAAGTCGGGATCTCGATAAATGACTACGATGTCCAGCTACTTCACCAGTCCGGAACGATAGTGTGTTCCATAACTGGTCCCGGGGCGGCTGCTAAAGCAACACCTGCACTTATTATGAGTGCCCTAACTGGTCCAGGAGGTGTACCTTTTGGGGGAGTCGTCGACCTGCATAGGTTCGAAGTTCCCACTAGGTGGTACTTTCACCTGTCAGCAGAGGTTCAGAAAGCCGTGTATGACAAGATACACGGCAAAAAGTTTTCTCTACCAAGTCTAGGGATAGACATATCACTACAACATCTAGACAAAGAAAGGGACAGGCTGACCATCCACTGGCTACCTGTCACGATTGCTCCTCAAGGAGTTAAAAAACTGGTGCACAGTATTACAGGAGACGACAAGGCTGAGGTCTTTAGGATAAAGAATGGGGCTGGCAAGTGGGGAGCGCTCTGCAACCCAACAAAGGAAGTTCCCCATTATATACGGATCTACACTCCCGGTATTACGAACAATAACCACAGAGTGTTGATCACGATGCCGGGGAGAAAGACCAATTGTCCAGCGTGTGGCCAAAACAACCACTGGGCAAATAAATGCCCTAGTCGACGACAATCGACGACACCAATAGCAGCAGCAGTAAGTGTTCAAAGCCAAGAAGATTTCCCACCACTCGAAAGAGAAACCTCTCCACAGGGAGAGATTGAACTGACACAAACCTTCAGTAGTCAAATCAACATACAAGAAAATAACACACAAGAAAATAACACACAAGACATCAATCCAAGGAATGAAGACTCTGACGGCTTTCAAGTCGTCAGCAAACCAAAGAAGAGAACATGGGCTAACAGAAGACTGCAGTCAAAACACAGCGACGACACAGAAACAGACGACTTATCACTGCCAAAGAAAGAAAAAGTCAAAGCCACTATAGGCAAGACAAAGGAAACTGAACAAGAACAACAAGAGGAGACACAAGTACAAGACGAAGACGACACATACAGCATACCAGACACTCTCTTCGTAGACACAGATACAAGTGATAAGAACGAGGATCAAGATGATCCTCTCACACAAACTTTTGATGCTACAGACTTGCTCGCCTAAATGTACTCATCACGGATAATAACTTTGCGTGTGATTCTATACACTTATTATATCTCATTCATTCGTTTTTACTTAAATTATAATGACTAGTGATTTAGTTATTATTACTTTAAACATTTGTGGTATACGTACAAAATTACAACACATTATCACACTAATAAACAAACACAAACCAGACTTTATACTACTACAAGAAACAAATATATGTTCAAAAACATTCGCACAACATATCACCACACAGCTAGGCCTCAGACATTCATGCTTTAGTTTAGGCACACACAAAATTGGGTCAGGAACAGCTATTCTGCAGACATCAGACAGGTGGGACATAATTAAAACACACACGGATAACCAGGGACGAATCTCCATAATACAGGTAGAAAACACTATACATGCATACACCATAGTGAACATACATGCACCACCTAATTACAATCATCAACCAAATTTTTACCAAGAATTAGACACCTTACTTATACAAACATACAGAGGGCAAAATGTTATCCTTGCAGGGGATTTCAATTTTGTACTCTCAGATTTGGATATCGTAGGGGCAGGCAAAGCAGGAATCAAGACACAATTAAGGAGAAATGACAGAAATGGAATACATCAACTGGATATACTAAAGAATACTCTAGACACTCACAATTTAATAGACGCTTTCCGATACAGACACCCTAATAACATTGCAACAACACACAAAAATAGGGCTTACAATAGATCAGCCAGATTAGATAGAGTATACACACCTTCAACACACCACATAATACACACAAAACATCTACAAGAGACATTACAATACACAGATCACAAAGCAGTACTAACACATATCACTACAGACACTACAAACACAAGGCCATCAAAAAGAACACCACATTGGAAGTTCAATAACTCCTTAATCCAAAAATACAGGTTATTTACAACATGTGACACAACTTATTCTAACATACACTAATAGTACACCCACGGACAACATAACACAAATTTGGGATTTACTAAAGAATACAATACGGTATAGAACACAACAGTTAGCATCCATCATACATAAAGACAGACTACAACAAGAACATATCATACAGACAGCAATACAACTCACAAAACAGACTGACAGGAATGCACCACACCTAAACACACTAGAATCACAATTAGAACAACACCAGCAACACACATTCCGTGGTGCACTCCTTCGAACTAAACTTACTAACATATCAGAAGAAAGTCCCAATAGACAACACCTTGCATTAGAGCAAAACATTCAACGCAACAGACAAATAGGAGCAATAACAGACATGCAAGGAAACACACAAACAGAGACAGTACATATACTAGAAACATTCCAACAGTACTACACTGACCTATATACAGCAGAACCCGCCAACACACAAACACAAAATAGGTTCCTACAATACACAAAGAAAATTGTCAGACACAGATAAAGACACACTAGACACAGAGCTTACATTAGCAGACATAACACATGCACTCAATCAAATGCAAAAAGACAAAACACCAGGACCAGATGGACTCACAGTAGAATTCTACTAATACTTATCCTAGGCAATTTCCTTCTAAAAGTCTACCAAGAAGCCTTTAACAAACAAGAACTCCCAAACACTTGCACCATGTCATATATAACACTCATACCTAAAGACACCACAGACAAAACACAGCTGAAAAACTATAGACCCATCTCATTATTAAACACAGACTACAAAATTCTAGCAAAATCACTTGCAAACACAATAAAAAAAAACCACTCATGCCATCACTCATCCACCCAGACCAACAGTGCGGTATTCAACATAGAAACATACACCAACGTACACACTTCATTAAAGACTTCATTACATACACCCACCAGAAAGACTGTCAATCCTCCCTTTTATCTTTAGACCAGTGTCGTGTCCTCCTTTAAAGTGTCGTCCCTGGAGTGAGGAGATCCGACACCCACATTATAATATTTTTTTCCTCTCAATATTCTGGAGAATCCACCAGCTTCCGTCCAACACACTCCATCAGCCTATGGACACCTTTTCCTATCACTCTCTCACTGTCGTACTATGCCCCCTTCTCATACTTCCCCAACGCAACATACTCAACAACTCTTGCTTCTAAAAATTAATAAAGATTAATTTATTAAAATAAAAGTGTAACGTATATGAGACGTGTATGTGAAGAAAATGTGTGACGTGTTCTATAAAGTGTGTAGACTCTGACTCTCAGACAGCAACCCAGTCAGCTGATCCCAGCAAAGATAGACCACAGCACGTTACGTCAGAACATGTACTTCTCACCCGTTGCCGAAACCATCTTGCCGGATACTGCTTTGCCTCTGTAGACCTCTGGTAATCCAATTTCATGAACATCCGAAATAGACACCGGTGGTATTAACAGTTAATCATGGACCGGTTGCACTCTACACAATGTCCGTTCCTAACGTTCCTTAACAAACTGCACAAGTCTTTTGTAGTGTGTACGCAGTTAGTTAGTTAGTAGTTAGTTAGTCGACAGATCATCCTCGTTGCACATCGAACCATTCAGTCCATAAGTGCTAATTACTAATGTTAATTGTTACTGTACTAACACTAGGTACTCTTAGCCGGTTCTCGGTTCGTTACTACTGTCTGATGCTGTGTGGTGCATCAGTATGCATCACTCTCTTTGATGAATCAATTTCCTTCTAGCGTAAGTTACGTTTCTGTATGCAACTTTATTGACTCTTGAACTGGTGTTCTTCAGAATGGGTTTTTTTAATTCTTTCCCAAAACTTGTAGAGTTTCCTTGGATCTGGTAGGGAACCTAGGATAGAAACAACACATCTGGTGATAGTACTAGTCACTGATCCCTTCGGCTGAGTGTAAGCCTATCACCTTGCTTAATGATCTTTAGCTAACTAGACTTAGTCATAGAGCAGATTAGCTACCCACCTAGAGCCGAATCAGGCTATGACAAAGAAAAAATCAGCAACCAGAATGCGGAACCCCGCCCACCAGGGACACCTACGGGAAGATCCCAATTATCCCTCATTACTCAATTCTCAACTAGTAAAGCTTATCAACACTTCACTAATCTATTTTAGCTAACAGAGCCAAGTATCACTTCACTACTCTAGCTAGTTTCCACTAACAGTGCTAATCATCACACTATAGTTTAACAAGGCTACTGCCTAAAGTAATTATAACGAATATATTATAATAGGTTATACCTTAAATGGCACTACTGCAGTCCTATCAATCATATCTACATCTGCCATTATAGGCACGTGCAAAATTAAGTCACTAATTAACACACGGTAGATATTATTTCCACTAAGCACTGCAGTGCCCTGGCACTCTGACTAGAGCATTTTTCAAGTCCACCCTAGTTGATCCCAACTCGGGTTTATATGGCAAACTACCAAAGTTGGCCACGTGACGTTATCCTTTATGCCCCCACACAGGTGGCACAGTGGCAGATCATCCCTTGTCAAGAATCCATTTTCCTGGCTTTAGTCCTGTCAAAGTTGTCAGTAATAGTTTAGATTCTCAAACAAGCCAGCGAGTTTCTGTCGAGTTACAACAAAGAGTTGCAAATAACCCCGTCAATCCTCTCGATGTGCCGGAAACCAAGAATTGACAGATGCACTGTTTTCTCCCTAGTCGGGCACTTCCGACCTGTTGATAAACTGTCAATCTTCTGTTCCGTGGTGACAATCCCAGCAGCCATTTCCGTCTGATGTCCGGCAGTATAGATGACAAACGGAACCATTCCATATCCTAAGCCGACAATCATATGTGATTCTAACTGTTAATGAACTGCCAACTCGATGTATCCATTCCTTCTCACTCACCACCAAATGTGTTTATGGGCTGACACGATGTAACCTGTGCAGCTGTGTTTACTCTGTTAGTACGACTGTTGTGGCCTAGAAAATATACGTCCACGCAAACGTTCGGTATTATTATCTGGTTAACTCATGGCGAGCTCGTGACAAGTATTCAACACAGAAACATACACCAACATACACGCTTCATTAGGGATTTCATTACATACACCCACCAGAAAGACTGTCAATCCTCTCTTTTATCTTTAGACCAGGATAAGGCCTTTGACAGAATCTCACACTCATACTTACACAAAACACTAGCACACTGTAACATAGGACAGTACTATAGACAGTGGATAGAAATATTGTATAAAAATCCTGAAAGTAAGGTACTGGTGAATCATTCACTCACTGGCAGTTTCAGAATCACTAGATCTGTCAGATAAGGGTGTCCACTATCACCAGTCCTATATGTACTCACACTAGAACCACTCTTAGAAGCAATTAGACAGGACACTAACATTAAAGGTACATTTATACAAGGGTCTGGGGAGCGGAAATTAATTGCTTATGCAGATGACACCGCTTTCTTCCCTACAACCAACACTTCCATAACGAACATACTTCACACCTTCAGACAGTTTGGTGAAGGAAGTGGGGCCAAAATAAACATACAGAAGTCTAAAATAATGGGTCTGGGGAAGTGGAAGAATAAAGCAGATTTCCCCCCGGATCTAACAGTCACAGATAACATGAAGATTTATGGGATCACTTTTCCATCCAATCCCAGAAAAACACACACAGAAACATGGCAATCACTGACAAAACAAATTATAGACATACTACATAGGTTAAAATACAAGACATCAACAATTTTTGTACGAAGCACAATTGTAAACACCTTCATCATTCCTAAAATAATATTTTTAGCCACAGTGTTAGACCCCAAAAGCAAACAATCACAGACATAAACAAACACATCAGACATTTCATCTTCAGCAACACAATTCACAGTATAAAGCACAAGACTCTAATACAAGAGAAGAAACGAGGGGGAGTAGCATTACAAGACCTTAACACAAAAATACAAGCATTAAGAATCAACCACATAGGACGCATCATCAATCATCCAGATCAACACTCGCTAGCATTATACTATATTGCAATTAGATTACACAGAATTAAGAAAATAGACAAAACAACACCGCACTATTACGGCACACTACCGCACTTCTACAGAACATGTATGCAAGCAATTCAAGGTAATGAACACTTAATACAACAGACAACCAAGCAGATATACAAATATTTAGTGAAACATCAAGCCCCACCACTACACCTGAGAATCAAAAGAGGATACAAATATCATATGAAAGACTACAGCTGCACCTTCACCAACTTACACAACAAACATATCACATCGAAATCCAAAGAATTAACATACAGGCTAATTTATAATATGACCCCGACAACAGAGAGAGAGAGAGAGAGAGAGAGAGAGAGAGAGAGAGAGAGAGAGAGAGAGAGAGAGAGAGCAGCAGCACAGAGATCCAAGCGAATAGCCCCATGTAATTTATGTAGACACAATATTCAGGAAACAGAGGACCATCTGTTGTATGGATGCCCAACAATCACAGCCACTAAGACTGCACTACAACAGTTAATAGAAGCACACACAAACAAGATAACCGACGTTTACAAAGCAATATTCCTTAATACAATCCCTACAACCACAAAACACACACACACACACACACGAAACTCATAGTAGCATTAGCGGAGTATAGAAACCTAATATGGTCGAGTAGAAACTCGGCCACCCACAATCACCAAACAATACAACCATACATACTAGCAAAGATTTTTCAACAGAAAATCACCCATCTATTCGCAGATTAAGCAAGAGCCACCCCCATCAAGTTCACACTACATAACATACATGTTCAAAGCACACACTCTCACAGTATATTTCTATACTCCGCATGTGTACCACTAAGCCCAATCATTGGGGAACAAAGGGCCAAATAACTGAATGAATGTCTCTTCTTTGTTACTGAGTCTCGGGGCCCAACCTAGACAGAACAATGGGACGGTACCCTTTGTGAGTCAGTGGTCTTGTCGACCGAGGTTTGACCTCGGTCGGAAGAGCTCAGGTAAACTCTTTGTAGTGATGGAAATGTGCCATCTTGTGTAGTGAACTAAATAAATTCCATTCCTGTTTACGCTCTCTCTCTCTCTCTCTCTCTCTCTCTCTCTCTCTCTCTCTCTCTCTCTCTCTCTCTCTCTCTCTCTCTCTCTCTCTTCTCTCCCCCCCCCCCCCCCCCCCAAACATGAATGACTATACGCTGTATTCGCAATGTAAAAGCCTGTTTTTGTACATAATAAACTGGGATATTTATGTATACGCTGTATTCGCAAATGGACAACTTAACAAATTCCAATCTGTTTACGCGCTCTCTCTTTATCCCTCTCCCTTCTCTCCCCCTCCCCAGCTCCCTCTCTCTCCCTCCCTCTTTGTTGACCGCTTTCCCGGTCTCAGCCCAGCCCACAACAAGCAAATCCTTCGCACTTGCGATTAAGCGAGGGCTGTGATTCAGCAATAATATTGAATTCGCTTACAGGAAACTAAGCTTGCATGAGGCTGCCTGCAGTGTGTAAGCCGACACGCACGCCGCGGCCCGCGAGGACGGCGTGGGGCTGCTTTTGCCGTTTCGACCTTGACACCCAACATTTCATTTAATGTATATATTGTGGGTCTGGAAGGGAACGCATGGTGTGTGGAAGGTTTAAAAGCGTGTGAGAATGATGGGTATAGAGTGATTGAGGGGAAGAAATCATCACCACATCATAGTCGTTGTTGTGTCCGTCATCATTATCACCACCATTATCATCACCATTACCATCAATCACGTTAGAATGGGATGACTGAAAGCGTACGCCAAATCACACTTTCCCATTACGTCATATTGTCTTAGTTTAATTTATTGCTCATATTTTATGCATATTATGTGAATAAAATTTGTAGTTTTGATGATGGAAACACATTTGTACACCAATTCGACACACAAACGGCCTGTTAAATAGACCTACACAAATACCATACACACAGCACGCCTGTTAAAATACTAACAATACAATTGCACAGTTTTCTAACACTCAATAAACGTTTTAAAAAAACAAACCAGTGTACCATTGGTCTAGGCAAATAGAACAGCTTCTAAAAATATAAACATTTTAAAAAATGAAAATTAATAGAATAGCAGTCTCATCTCATCCAGTCTCATCTCATCATGTTCCTCTTGTACCTTGCGGTGTCGAGGTGAAGTATAAACATCGTGAGAGTACCCGCTTATGGGCTTCATGTATCGATATTCCCATGGACTCTATTTCCCTCCGTCCAACGTTTACGTGGTCGGCCTCTTCCTCTTGTTTCCATCTGGTCTGTACATCATTGCTTTGTGGTATGCTGTTGACTGGTAACCTACTTGCATGGCCAAACCATTTGACTTGCTGCTTTCTAATAAAATCTAGTGCAGCTATAAGCCCCACTTTAGTCCTGATTTCTTCATTTCTGATCTTATCTCTTCTTGATACATTGAGTATTCTTCTCATGAATCTCATTTCTGTTGTTGTGATGTTTCTTTTCTCTTTTTCTGTCATTGTCCAGGTTTGGCATTGGTAGCATAGAGTTGGTAGGAAGATTGTATTGTAAAGTGCTTTCTTAGTAGTTATTGATACATGTTTGTTCTTTAGTATTGGTGCCATTTGTCCAATGAGTTGGTTTGCCTTATTGCATCTATTTTCGATCTCGTACTCTGATCTGCCATTTGGTGATATTATACTTCCTAGGTACTTGAAACTCTTTATTTGTTTCAAGGGATGTTCGTTTAGGTAAATTGTTGTTGTTTTTTCTTCTTTAGTTATAGTCATTACCTCTGTTTTGCTTATGCTAATTTTGATGTTATGTTCCCTACACATTTCGTTTAGATTATTCATGTGGTCTTGTAATTCAGCTTCTGATTTTGCTATTAGTGCTTGGTCGTCCGCAAACAGGAGTTATCTAATGGTTAGATATGCATATGGTTCTTCTTCTGTGTTCTCGTCATGCTGCGGTCTCTGTTTGACTGGTTTCTTTACATATGTTGTCTATGTATGGTATGAACAAGAGAGGGGACAGGACACAACCTTGTCGTACTCCGGATCTTATGGTGAAGGGTTCTGAGTGTCCTCCAGTTGCTCTCACTATGCATTCACTGCTGTTGTATAAGCTTCTACATAGGTTTGTTAGATGTGTGCTCACTCCATATTGTTTAAGGATTTCCCACAGCTTGTTTCTTCATCATTGTCCCTTCTCATTTAAGGGAACATCACTTTATATTCTTTATCAGTTAGTTGTGAATACTAAAAACAGGAAGCCAATTATTTTCTCCGAACACAGAGGCAGTGGACATCCCCAAGCAACCTATTGACTGAAGTACTTCCCATGTGCTGTAATAAACACGGGGAAGTACAGATAATGTATTATTACCGTTTCTCTGTTATTGTAATAAACTATTAATTGTCAGTGGTGTATTGTAGCAGTCAGCTCACTATTTTGTGTTTCTTTTGATCATTTAGGTCTGTGATGTACCAAAATTCGTGTACTTAGCAGACGAAACAGTACAGCAGACGACACAGTACAGCAGCAGATGAAAAGGACAATGGAAAGAAATCCAGGCAAATTACATCTTTCAGGGCGTATATCGGTGATAATATAGTTATGAATGTTGTTTACACAAGTGGATGTTTCAGTACAGACAGCAAACGATCGTGAAGAATTCCCAGTAAGATCAAATCAATATATGTGTGTTATTACGTTTTGTTTGGTAGGATACGGTGTATGCCTTACTAGTAAAGACATACCAAGTTGTGTTTGCGTGACAAGCCTGTTATTTCCTAGGATACAAGCAGTTTTCGTTGGTTAATACTGTCACCTGGAAAAGTAGTTAATTATTTTCTTAAATAGTATTGTGAGATGATAATCAACAGGATTTAAAAATTATGTGAAGTTTACACATATATAAGGAACTCATGGTAGTAATTCTTCAGAATATATAATTTTTGTTTAGCCATAACAATAATAACTTGTTTCCTTGTTTTATCTGATTAAGAAAGTTTGGATATAATGCAGCCTTGGACATTATTGGCACGTTAATGTTTTGCTTTGAAATGCGTTCATATTTCCTGGGAAAATGTGACCAACTCGAGTCAGCTGAACGGATTGTTTCTATACGTGGTGTCGTTTGATTCCCGTGAACACCTGATTATATCCGCCATTGGCGGTGACAGCAAAAATAATGGAGCACTTTGAGTTGGTTCAGGAGATGCCGTCCATTGAGCGGATGTCGGCCCAGGAGCGACTGAAGCTGGCTAAAAAGCGCAGAATTCAGCAGCTGAAGAAGTGGGCCCAGTATGAGAAGCAGCTAGAGAAAGGCAGCGTGAAGAAGGTCAAAAAGAAGTCAACTCAGCAGTCATCTGCGAAGAAGTCTACACGACCTGGGAATGGCAGAGTTAAATTTGCAGAGAACATTGCCCTGTTGGAGGCTGCTGCTAGAAACGATTTAGAAGAAGGTAAGGAATCTTGCACAGTAAATGTTATGGGTGTACTGTGTCTGCTTTCACTTTGTGCTCTTGCTCTTTAGATTCTTCAGTGTCTGTTGTGTTATTTATTCCAGCAATCGTTTTGATGGTTTAGTTATTGGTCTTTTCCATTATCATTCTCTGCCACCTTCTCCCTCCCCCGTCTTACCCCTTTCCACCGCCTTTATTCTCGTTCATCTCATCATCTTTCCCCTCTTCTTCTTCATATATGTATAAAATCTGGGGTTTGCATAATAGGAGTATTATCTATTCCATTAATCATTTTGATGTTGTTGTTGTTGTTGTTAATCTTCTTCTTCTTCTTCTTCTTCTTCTTCTTCTTCTTCTTCTTCTTCTTCTTCTTCTTCTTCTTCTTCTTCTTCTTCAGATATTTATAGAATCTGAAGTAGCATGTTGATTGTGTTATCTGTTCCATTAAATGTTTTGAAGTTGATCTTCGTTTTCATCATCATCATCATCATCATCATCATCATCATCATCATCATCATCATCATCATCATCATCACCTTCTTCTTCTTCTTCTTCTTCTTCTTCTTCTGTTGTGTAAAATATTTGTGGTAGTGTATTGGTTGGTGCACTTTCTTTTCAACACAGTGCAGGGCCGTGCCATGCTATGATACAGATAGGCGGCCTCATCTGGCGGCACCGTAAGGGGGCGGGATAAGCGGTGAAGGTGGGGCGCCATTTCGAAGACTTGCATCTAAAGATAATAATGGGAAGAATTTCGAAGACTTGCATCATACTGAGAAAATCTACCGCACAGCCCTGACACAGTGATCTGGGATTCAGCCCGCTGTAGTAACAGTATTGATGTATATGAACTGGACAGAAAGAAATTGATCACCACACAACAGTGCACCATATCCACAGCACCGACGGGAAGCCAAATATACACAAGGTATAACTCGTTCTTATGTGTAGGAAAGCATACTTGAAGTGGAACATAACACTGGAAAATACACATATTAGGACAAGAGATCAATACTGGCTGTTCCAGACAAGCCTGTTGAAGTATTTAAATCAATCACTGCCGAAGGATTGTATGTCGCCAAATATGACCTGTCAATTGCACAGAATTAGGATATATCGCCATACTAGGATCATCGTGTTATTTGTTTCGTTTCACGCAATTTAATGCTCAGTGAATGGAAATTAACAAATGAATAGAATAATACTTATTTGGCCGTCTCCCTGGCCCAGTGATTAGCGACTTTCTCCGTAATCCAGTTTATCACGTGAACAAACGTGGCTGCGCGAGAATCGGTAGTGATTCTCGCCGCGCCCGTTACTTACGGGATATGTGAGCCGGCCGTTCAGAAAGCAAAGGAAAATACTGAGCGTAATCTTGCCAAGAAAACAACAACAGCGGTAAAATGCTGGTGTTGACAGCGATGTCCTGTAATAGGATGTGCGAAAAAAAAAATGATTGCAAAAAAAGAAAAAAAAAACTCTAACCTGCACAGCCCGCGGCGACTGCACTACCAGGCGGCCTTAATTCCTCAGGCATAAGGACCCCCCACCCCCCGTACACCGCAAGGTACTTTAGGCAGTAGGTTACAGGTGACGACAGTTCATTTTATTATGTACCATGTTTGGTGCACACCTACATTGTGTGATGGCACAGATCAGTTAAGTATTCTTCCGCGTGTACAAATAGTCCCCCCCCCCCCCCGCACATGCTCAGTGTTTAGTATGTTTAAGGCCAACATTCCAGGTTGGAGGTTTTATTAACTCCCACGCTTACGCACAGTGATAAGAAAGTAATCGGGGAAATTCTGGGACCATTCATGTAATTTTCTTATGTACGTCTTCAGTCTCTCTCTCTCTCTCTCTCTCTCTCTCTCTCTCTCTCTCTCTCTCTCTCTCTCTCTCTCTCTCTCTCTCTCTCTCTCTCTCTCTCTCTCTCTCTCTCTCTCTGTGTGTTTATGTATGTGTTTGAGATGTTGCAGTCAACCTCATTCAGCATTAAGTTTATTTCCTAGGCAAGTTTAAACATCCAACTAACCGTTATAGGGAATTAGCCCGCTACCCCGATGTCAGCGCACCGAAAGTTTAAGCGCAAGCGTTTAAAACCGTGCGGCCAGGTGGACCTTTTAATATTTTGCCTTGAAGAAATTCACACGAAACACACGCCATTTGGGTAGCCGAGGAGTTAGAAATCCGCTTTACAAATGGTGGAGCGTACATTCGGTCCTCAAAACGGTGTGGGAATTTTTTAAAAAACAACAACCTGAAAACCTGAAAACTATCTAGCAACTAGCCTGTGGCCTTTTCTGGGCAAGTGGCTTGTATGTCTGGGCCCGACCACAAGGCTACGGATGCCGTGATCAAAGTACAATCATCTTCGCTGGTACTCTTCTGTTTGACTGTGCTTCCTTCTCATCTCGTGACTGATTATTTGTAATGTGCCACGGTCTTCACAGTCTGTGGCGCCATCTCTCTCTCTCTCTCTCTCTCTCTCTCTCTCTCTCTCTCTCTCTCTCTTTCTCTCAATTTCCCTCCCCTCCCTCCTCTCTCTCTCTCTCCCTCTCTCTCTCTCTCTCTTTCTCTCAATTTCCCTCCCCTCCCTCCTCTCTCTCTCTCTCTCATCCCTCTCTTTCTCTCAATTTCCCTCCCCCCTCCTCTCTCTCTCTCTCTTTCTCTCAATTTCCCTCCCCTCCCTCCTCTCTCTTTCTCTCTCTCTCTTTCTCTCAATTTCCCTCCCCTCCCTCCTCTCTCTCTCTCTCTCTCTCTCTCTCTCTACACACACACACACAACAACACACACGTATGCTTGTCTTGTATGCGCTTACGTATATGTAAGATTAATGCTAGGTTTGAGTAACACCCTCATAGACACTTAACACCAGCTGTACGGGGAATCTAATGAAGAGAAAATACAATTTTTTTTAACTGAGCTCGTAATGTCAACCGGCATCTGTGACTTAGCGGAAAGTCAAATGCGCAGTTTCATAATTCCCCGGCATACCAAATCGAGGTTTCTTAATCAGCCGCGGGAAATTTGGAAGCAGGCCGCTTTGCGTTTATTTCCATGAGACGTCGGCATTTACGAAAGCATTGGCAAACAACTGAACTAAAATTGATAAGTACATTACATATATCCCAGTCAATCCCAGTATTTTTTGGCTGTTCGTGATTCCTAGGCAAGTTTTCGTTCAGTAGTTTGCCATTACTTTCTGAACGACCGGCACCCATACCATTTCATTAAAAAAACACAACAACAACGTAAGGCTGTCTGCTGCCAAATCGCCCACAGCTGTTGTTCGAACGCGGTATGCTGGGTGACGAACTGCGTCCGTAACCATTTCGCCGCGGAGCCGGTATTACAAACAGCCAGTAATTGCTGGGGTTCATTGCAACATCCTGTAAAGGACATGCAGCCAACTAACGAAGGCAACGAGACTGAAGTCAATTATCTTGGAACAGTCATGAGTCATAATATCTGCTGGAAAATGCCTTGTACAGAATTGCCATGGCAAAATGTAAAAAGTTAGTTGCATATCCTTTACTGATGTCGCAGTCAAACCCGGCATTTTTGGTTTTATTTGGATGTTTGTGATTTCTTGGCAAGTTTACGTTCAGTACGTTGCCATTGCTTTGCGCCGACATGGCAAAAGTAGCCCTTTGTAAAATGGAAAACATAGTTACCAATAAAAAGCTGTCAAATGCATTAAGAAAAAGAATGTTATAGTGTTATATGAGATCTACTGGACAACTGCTGTGAGCGTGTGAAACATGGACAGTAAACAGACAAGTTGAGAAACATCTAATGGCAGCAGAGAGTACATGAAGTCTACTGACTTTTGTTTTTGCTTTGTATTTTGGAGACTTCTAACCAGGCGAACTGGGGCATCGTGTGTGTGTGTCAATCTGTGCGTGCGGGCGGGCGTCCGTGTGTGTGTGTGCGCGCGCGTGTATGTGTGTGTGTGTGTATAGTGAGAGGGTGGGAGCGAGAGGGAGAGAGAAAACAAAATGAAAGTTTGAAATAGGAATGGTGAGGAAATAAAAGCAGAAGGAAGCCCCAGACAGACAGACAGACAGACAGACAGATAGACAGAATAATTCGGTATACAAGGAGATAATCTAGAAGAACGAAGCATATTAAATTAGAAATAAATACTTCAAAGAGAATACTGAATGCCGAAAGATCTGAAAGCCCTGGATGAACAGTCCAGCGAAAATTAAACATGATTTGATGTGGTAAGGTGGCGGGAGGGGGGAGGGAAAGGGTCCAGAAACCATATAAGCGGTTTATGGTTTACTTACCGAGTATGTCAGCATTAGGGCGTCGCAATGTTCCGACTTGTACCCAGTAAATCCGCCGCTGACACGCAACAGGTATTTGTAGCGCGGTACAATATGCATCAGCACGCGCGCATCGTTAACCAAGCACATTGACATGGCCGAGGTCAAGGACTTCCTCCTCCCCAGGCATGTGTTGGCACTTAAGCAATGCCGTTGTGTTCCATTGTGCATGGAAGCTAACGGGATTGTCAGGCGGGAAAGGGGGGAGGAGGGGGCGCCTGTTTGTGGACTGTGAAATGTTGATCTGTTAAACACATGAGCCACAAACAATACGTTGCCCGATTTATTGCCTGGCATATCTCACTGCATCCTGTCAGCCATATACATAGACCCCAGAGCCATATACATAGACCCCAGAGCAATACCTAGACCCCAGAGCCATACCTAGACCCCAGCGCATACACAGACACCAGAGCCATATGTGTAGACCCCAGAGCCATACCTAGACCCCAGCGCATACACATAGACACCAGAGCCATATGTGTAGACCCCAGAGCCATACCTAGACCCCAGCGCATACACATAGACACCAGAGCCATACCTAGACCCCAGCGCATACGCATAGACACCAGAGCCATACCTAGACCCCAGCGCATACACATAGACCCCAGAGCCATATACATAGACCCGAGAGCCATACCTAGACCCCAGCGCATACACAGACACCAGAGCCATATGTGTAGACCCCAGAGCCATACCTAGACCCCAGCACATACACATAGACACCAGAGCCATATGTGTAGACCCCAGAGCCATACCTACACCCCAGCGCATACACATAGACCCCAGAGCCATACCTAGACCCCAGCGCATACACATAGACCCCAGAGCCATACCTAGACCCCAGCGCATACACATAGACACCAGAGCCATACCTAGACCCCAGCGCATACACATAGACCCCAGAGCCATACCTAGACCCCAGCGCATACACATAGACCCCAGAGCCATACCTAGACCCCAGCGCATACACATAGACCCCAGAGCCATACCTAGACCCCAGCGCATACACATAGACCCCAGAGCCATACCTAGACCCCAGCGCATACACATAGACCCCAGAGCCATACCTAGACCCCAGCGCATACACATAGACACCAGAGCCATACCTAGACCCCAGCGCATACACATAGACCCCAGAGCCATACCTAGACCCCAGAGCCATACCTAGACCCCAGAGCCATACCTAGACCCCAGAGCCATACCTAGACCCCAGAGCCATACCTAGACCCCAGCGCATACACATAGACACCAGAGCCATACCTAGACCCCAGCGCATACACATAGACACCAGAGCCATACCTAGACCCCAGCACATACACATAGACACCAGAGCCATACCTAGACCCCAGCGCATACACATAGACCCCAGAGCCATACCTAGACCCCAGAGCCATACCTAGACCCCAGAGCCATACCTAGACCCCAGAGCCATACCTAGACCCCAGAGCCATACCTAGACCCCAGAGCCATACCTAGACCCCAGAGCCATACCTAGACCCCAGAGCCATACCTAGACCCCAGCGCATACACATAGACACCAGAGCCATACCTAGACCCCAGAGCCATACCTAGACCCCAGAGCCATACCTAGACCCCAGAGCCATACCTAGACCCCAGCGCATACACATAGACACCAGAGCCATACCTAGACCCCAGCGCATACACATAGACACCAGAGCCATACCTAGACCCCAGTGCATACACATAGACACCAGAGCCATACCTAGACCCCCGAGCCATACCTAGACCCCAGAGCCATACCTAGACCCCAGCGCATACACATAGACACCAGAGCCATACCTAGACCCCAGAGCCATACCTAGACCCCAGAGCCACACCTAGACCCCAGCGCATACACATAGACACCAGAGCCATACCTAGACCCCAGAGCCATACCTAGACCCCAGTGCATACACATAGACGCCAGAGCCATATGTGTAGACCCCAGAACCATACCTAGACCCCAGAGCCATACCTAGACCCCAGCGCATACACATAGATGCCAGAGCCATACCTAGACCCCAGAGCCATACCTAGACCCCAGAGCCATACCTAGACCCCAGCGCATACACATAGACACCAGAGCCATACCTAGACCCCAGCGCATACACATAGACACCAGAGCCATACCTAGACCCCAGCGCATACACATAGACACCAGAGCCATACCTAGACCCCAGCGCATACACATAGACACCAGAGCCATACCTAGACCCCAGAGCCATACCTAGACCCCAGAGCCTTACCTAGACCCCAGCGCATACACATAGACACCAGAGCCACACCTAGACCCCAGAGCCATACCTAGACCCCAGAGCCATACCTAGACCCCAGCGCATACACATAGACACCAGAGCCATACCTAGACCCCAGAGCCATACCTAGACCCCAGAGCCATACCTAGACCCCAGCGCATACACATAGACGCCAGAGCCATATGTGTAGACCCCAGAGCCATACCTAGACCCCAGAGCCATATGTGTAGACCCCAGAGCCATACCTAGACCCCAGCGCATACACATAGACGCCAGAGCCATACCTAGACCCCAGAGCCATACCTAGACCCCAGAGCCATATGTGTGGACCCCAGAGCCATATGTGTAGACCCCAGAGCCATACCTAGACCCCAGAGCCATACCTAGACCCCAGAGCCATACCTAGACCCCAGAGCCATACCTAGACCCCAGAGCCATACCTAGACCCCAGAGCCATACCTAGACCCCAGCGCATACACATAGATGCCAGAGCCATACCTAGACCCCAGAGCCATACCTAGACGCCAGAGCCATATGTGTAGACCCCAGAGCCATACCTAGACCCCAGCGCATACACATAGACCCCAGAGCCATACCTAGACCCCAGAGCCATACCTAGACCCCAGCGCATACACATAGACCCCAGAGCCATACCTAGACCCCAGAGCCATACCTAGACCCCAGAGCCATACCTAGACCCCAGAGCCATACCTAGACCCCAGAGCCATATAAACAGAAACAGATTTGGTTACGCTAATCACTGCAGGGCTGCAGTTCCCAGCTGTTGATGTTTTACAAAATAAGAAACATGAAGTTATATTTATTCTCCCCCCCCCCCCCCCCCCCCTCCCCCCTCCCCCACCGCCTCCATCATCCAGCAATAGTTGATTGGATGGCTAGCCTTTTCGGATAAGTTAGAAAATTGGGACTTTTTTGCACTTTGTGTATGTTAACTGATTCAAACATGGTATACAATCAACTGAACAAGTATTATAATAATGCACATTTCTGTTCACTGAGCTTTACAATTGAGGAAGATACACGAAACAAAACAACACAATGACCCTAGTATGGTAATATATTGTTCTTCTGTCCAAATGGGAGGTCGCATTTGGTGATATATTATCCTTCAGCACTGAAGCAGTTAAATATATCCCCCAGCAGCAGGATATTAAACATATTTGGCCAATTTGCCCAGGCTATATTAAACATAAAATTAGAATCAATAAATCAGGTGCCATCTCCACAATGAAGGTTGGCTGCACTGGATCTCCAACACTGTCTGTCTCTTGCCCTGGCTGTACATTCTGTCAACTGCTGTTCGTCCATCTCTTGATGTTATTCTCCCACTTGTATCGTTGTCTGCCTCTTACTCACTTGCCTTCATCCAGTATGTTTTTTTTAATAGTGCAATGTCTTTTAACGTGACCAAAATACTTGTATTTCATTTGCCTCTGTTTTATTATTTTTTTTATCAACTCTCTTTTTATTTCCAGTTTTTTTTAAAGAATTTATGTGTTTGATTGTTTTTGTGTCCATGAAATATGACATATTACTCTGTATACCCTCATGAAAAGGCCTCTATTAAACTTTCTAATTGCTTGTTCATTAAAACTAGAATTCTTGCACATAAAAATAGCATTTATACCATATGTTGCTCTGGTGTACAAAGATTTTGATCCACTTCGGCGCTACAGGGTTTGTGCGCAGTGATTAACTTACCCGTGTCTGATGAATAGAAGACAAGAGAACTTATAGACATATTGCATGTCTGTGAAGGTTACCCTTTACAAACCACACCGAACAAAACGTTCACTCGACCTTGGTGTGACTCAAGTTGAACGAGCCATAAGCTGTATGACTGTTGCCCCTATTATATGTCTCCACCTTGAAGTGGTATAGGGGCTTATGTGTTCCAGTGACACCCATGAGCTAAGCTGATGGTATAGTAGCTACTGGTAGGGTTACCCATGTCGGACAGGCCAAAGGATAGGGGCCGGATGAAGAGGGACAAAAACCTTTAAAAAGTCATACAAGTCGAGAGGATCAACTTCATGGCACCAGATTTTATCCCATATGGCTCGGTCTCTTTCCACAGAGCGGACAGCCAAAAGCGTTGCACACAGCACAAACTCTGTAGCTCTCGCGACAACACCTGGGAGTCTCAGAGAAAACTGCACTTGTAAACTGAAAGATGTAGCCCAGAATCGAACCCACAATCTTCGGAGCATGAGGCAGACTGCTTGACCACTTCGCCACAGAGCTGTACACTAACCCACTGCATCTTTATTATAAATTTCAGAGAATATTCTCATATTTCTAGAGAATATAAAACAATGGCTTACTGAAATTTGGTCTTTTGGCCAAAAGATGCTCATATTTCAGCTTTACTGTAAATTGATAATTAACCAGCATTCTTTGAGAATAAATGTAGAAGAAGAAAAAAAAGAAGACTTTATAATTAAATGACACTTCTCGGCAGTTATGTTTTCTTGTGTTTTTCAGTGCGCAGATTGCTTCAGAATGGAGTGAGCCCTGATGTCACTAATGAAGATGGACTGACTGCCTTGCACCAGGTATGATTATTGTACACTGAAGTGCATTTTGGTGGGTGCATTAGTTACCTATGTGTTACATGGTCTAATGTTAATAGGAATTTGGGAGTTTGCCTTCTCCAGTCTTTGACTGTTTCTGGACTAGCTCCAAAGTAATAGGTTGTGTGGCTCACTTTGTCTGGTCCCTACCCATTGAGCTGCCAGTAGCTAAACTACCTCTGGCATATCTCTGGTCATTCATCTCGTCATTGCATCTTGTTCCTCTTGAATTTTGCAGTGTCGAGATGAAGCATAAACAGCAGTAGAGTGCCTGTTTATGGGCTTCTCTTGTCATTATTAAGATATATAAGCCTCTTTACCACTGCAAGCTGGAGACACCAGAGGGAATTATGTATTGTCTTTTAAACATATTTATACACAGATCCATTCTTCTTACTTCTAATTCTAATCTTGTATTTCCAAAATACTCTGCTGTTTGCATTTTAAAAGGCATAGATCACTCTTTTACAGAAAACTGTTCAAAACAGTGTATTTCCTTAATGAATGCAAACACAGAAGACACAAACAATAGGTTGCATGTTATTTTGCCTGGCATATTTCGCTGCATCTCATCAGGTTCATTCACTTCCTATGATATATAGTTCTGCAGTATTCACCAGACGAGATGCAGCAAAATATGGCAAGCAATAAATGGAAATAAACTATTGTTTATGACTTCTGTGTTTAAACTGACCAGTATGTTCGTTTTAGTATGGCAGTCAGTTGCCAACTTATTTTATCACCTGAAACCCGTCATCACAATGAAATACACAAAAACCTGTTAAGTATTATCTACATATTTATTTGTTTATTATTTATGCTTAGTTTTTTCTTCATTCAAAGAGACAAACAGCATTCTTTGGTCATGTAATGGGGAAAAGAGGCATTGGAAAACATCGTAATGACTGGAAAGATCAGTGGGAAAAGAGACAGAGGCAGACCAAGAGAAATGATGCTGAATGGACTGAGTTGGTGGCATAGAGGAATATCACTAGCAGTGTTGATCTAGAACATCAAGGTTCAAGATGTGTGGAGAGATATGAAAACCTACACTGGTTGACCAGGCATATGATTGTGATGATTTCTTCTTCTTTCATCTGTCCGTCTCTAACTTTCCATGTCTTATTTCTCCCCAGTGTTGCATTGATGACAACGAGGAGATGCTAAAACTTCTGATGAATTATCGTGCTAATGTTAATGCATGCGACAGTGAGATGTGGACACCTCTTCATGCTGCGGCCACCTGTGGTCATGTGACGCTGTGTAAACACCTTGTAGACAGGTAAAACACTCTCATGACCCTGTTACCTGTACAACATGAGCCTTGAACCTTCAGGTTTTAGTGTTAACACTGGTCCTATTTTCTAAAGCCCAGGATAAACACTATCACTACCTACAGATGTTTTGAAGACTTAGAAAGTGAATAGTTTTGCTACCATAGTTTACACCACTGTTTATTGTTCATGGGGGGAAAAGATCTCATTTTTTGTTTTGATTTCACTCCTTTTTTTTCCTCATTGGATCAAACAGTTTGGACTCTCATTGTTTTTGTGTGCTACTTTATCACATATTATGTTATGTTATGCTATGTTATGTTATGTTATAATGATCAACATTTCACACATTGGGTGCTCAGTCCTCCAGTGCAGCAGCCACCTCAAAGTATCTCTAATCACTGTGCCCATGAGGAGTTGGTTTTTACATATCAAGTGTTACATTTATTTGGTTAACAGAACCTAAAAATTCCATAACATCACTGTGACTAGTTTAGCAAAACCAGCAGCGAGCAAATTTGCTCAGAAGCATAACATCGAATATAAGCAGATTCATGTAAAAAAAACAAATGAAAACAGGAAGAGGCCAACCACGTAAACGTTGGGACAGGGAATAGCAAAGTCCATGGGAATATCGATACATGAAGCCCATAATCGGGCACTCTCACAAAGTTTTTACTTCATCCTCGACACCACAAGGTACAAGAGGAGCATGATGAGATGAAATGAGATGAGATAAGATGTAAAAAAGGAGTGAAGCAATTCAGCCAATCAGAAATGAGAAAAAGAATCTGGTGCTAGAAGGATACATACTGAAAAAAATCCAGTTAATAGAAGACTAGAATATTGTAATAAGTCCTTGGCCTTGAAAGTTAGAAAAAGAGTTTGTGTATGTTACATAGAACCAATTTTAATATATGGCTGCGAATCCTGGACAATTAGTAAACAAGCAAAAAAATTCCCTGGAAGACTTTGAGATGTGGTTTTATAAAAGAATGCTTAAAATTAATTGGACAGCCAAAATGAGCAATCTGAACAAATT
The DNA here is from genome assembly GCA_014155875.1 of Cepaea nemoralis. NCBI lineage: Eukaryota > Metazoa > Mollusca > Gastropoda > Stylommatophora > Helicidae > Cepaea > Cepaea nemoralis. The sequence goes on from JACEFZ010008129.1 coordinate 418,587, forward strand.
TAGGGAAGCTAAGTCGCAAAGACAACTTATCACAAACATCAGAAAGAAGCAGCCATCACTTTTGGCCATGTTAACAGACACAATAACTGATGGGTAGATGATATTGAGACAAACAGAAAGATGTTTGGAAAGAGAGACAGAGGAAGATAGCTTGAGAAAATTCTTGATAGTCTTGTCATGGCATGGAATTGAGCCATGCCATCGGCCAGCAAGGCAGGATGACAAT